>WHYT01017289.1:120696-158600 GCA_009806455.1 Tetrax tetrax
AAGAAGCAGGGACATCTCCAACCAGATCAGGTTGCTCAGAGCCCTGGCCTGGAATGTTGGAGCATTTTCATGTGACACGTTTTATTAGATATGTTCTTATTAGATGCTAGGGAAAGGTAATCATCAGCATTTCCAAACTGAAATACAAAACAAAAAGTCCCAGTCAAGGGAGACACTCACTTTTTAATTAAAACATTCAAAACCTCCAGTTTATTCGCTTGAGTCCAAGGAAACAAGCCACAGATTCGCTAAACTGGGTCCGTCCATGTTAAATTAAAAATAATCTCATCACATTTAGCAGACCAATAACTCGACTATGTAATCTAATTCTCATCTCTGCAAGGTTCCAGGCTACATGTTTCGCAGTAAAACACCAAGCCATTGTAGCAATATAAAGCTGTCAAGTACAATAAAGAGAAAAAATGAAGGTGCTCTCAAATCATTAGCTGAAAATTATTTATGAAAGTTGCAGGTTGCTTTCTGCTATGAATACCAAATTACCAGGCGGTTTTCACCTCTGTCTTTACTTGTTATTGCTTGAGATTTTCCAAAACTATTTTTTCTCCTTCTTTCTTTTTTTTTTTTTCCCAAACACCGTCATACCCTTTTGTCCATAGACAATAGGATATGCCACCTCTTTATTCCCAGACCGTGCAAATGTGCTAACAATAAATTAATCTGATCTAATCTGTCAGACTCTTTTGATGGCCCAGTCTGCTTTGTGGCTGTGAGCGAGAGTAGGAAGGCTATAAAAAGGATTTCTTTCCATTTTTGCCACCTCATCTTTTAAGTGTGTAATCTGGAACAAAAACTTATATTCATAAGAAACGAAAGGCAGAATAAAATAAAATAAATAAAAAAACCCAACACTGAGAGTTGCCATAGAGTTTAGCCTTCTAGAAAAGCTTTTTAGGCTGGAACTTCTCTGCAGAATCACTTTGCATTGTATTGGGAAGGATTAGGAAACAGCAGTCAAATCTGAGGTTTGGGCCGGCAGCACCCAAATAAAACAACTTCAAAGGGGCTCCTGCAGATAGCACTCACTGTGCGTCTTCCCACCATCTCCCATTTCATAATTTTACCAAAAAAAAAAATGTTTTATGTTAGGAATCTTTATAAAAGCGTAGAGCTTCATTTGTACCAACGTGTAGTCATCTGGAGGGCATTCCCAGTTACCCGCACCACAAACCCTGCAGACAGATCCAGTTACACCAGTCTGGTGCAGGTAGCCTGAGGAAGGGATAAACACTCCACCTTCATCCCTACCTGGGTAAAGAAGGGCTCATAGATCTCCACTCCTTTATCAGAGCCTTGCAGCAGCACCTCTTGGCCGCGGCGCCAGCTGTACCGGACGGGCGGGTTGGAGTTGGCAACGCACCTGAGAAACACAGTTCTCTCATAGTAAAACTGCTCCTTCGCCTCCCCGATGCTCTGGTGGACTGTTACTATCGGATCGTCCAAATCTGGAAAGACAGAAAGAACAAACAAGGTCAAGTCAGGCTTCAGCTGACAATGGTTCTGTGATAGGAAGCACCTGCATCGCCTTGTGTACAAGTCAACAACAAAATAGAGGCAATACCACTCTAAAAGCCACAAATGTACATTTTGGGACTTCTGCACCAAAATGTAGTTTGTTTTCCTCTGCACAGCACTGAGCACAACTGGATCTTCATTTATGACTCGAGCTTTTGAATAAAACAACATCTACAATACCATACATGATAATGCCAATTGTATTTCTGTGATGTTTCCACTAATACCTAATTTTCATCTGCTCCTCATCTTCACTACTTGGTTTTTATGTAGGAATTTAATTTAAATGTCACTTAGACAAAATAGTTTATAAAGCTTTGGAAATAAATAGACTAATTTGCATCTTAATGGTAAGGATCCCCTAGAACATAGATCATCTGCATGCATCTGTTCTCCTTTAAAGCAACATTTTAATCCAGTAATTTAATGCATATTCCCTTCTTTCAGTTACATGCATTTAACTTCAAGCAGGTAAATTCATCATGGGCTTTAGAACACATTTCTCTTGATTAAAATACAGATATATAATTACTCCCACGGCATCAGCTCAAAGAAAATTAGATCCCCATGACAGATTTCACTCATCTTATATGGGGGAGAAACAGCGATAGCCCTTGGATTGCAAGTACACCTAAATTAATTAGTTTGGGCTTTATTCCTTCAGGAACAAACAGATTTCTGTTTGTAGGATTTTACTATTGTTTATTATGAGCTTTCTCTGAAGGTACAATTACAGCGAAGCAATAAAAAAAAAAAAGAAACAAAACAAGAAAAGCAATGGTCATTTTTACTGAGTACTAGTTAAAAACACTCAATCATAGAATCACAGAATGGTTTAAGGCTGAAAGGGACCTTCAAAGGTCATCCAGTCCAACCCCCCTGCCAGGAGCAGGGACATCTCCAGCCAGATCAGGTTGCTCAGAGCCCCGGCCAACCTGGCCTGGAATGTTTCCAGGGATGGGGCATCCACCGCCTCTCTGGGCAACCTGGGGCAGTGTGCCACCATCCTCAGTGTAAAAAATTTCTTCCTAATATCTGATCTGAATCCATCTCCACCTATTTTGAAACCATTACCCTTAGTCCTGTCACAACCTCCAAATAACGTGGCAAGCAATTCTCCGGTGAGCTTTAGGGAGAAGGAGGGGGCTGGCAGCCAAGGGGAAGTTTCTCCTCTACGTCTAGCCCCTGTGTTTCAAAGCTACGTCCAGGTGCGGCTCCTACAGTTACAATACAGGCACTGACGCTGCTACCCTCAGAGAGGAGGAACAATTTGCCTAATTCTACCTGCACCAATCCCACGTGCACGCACACAGCAACACCGCGTTCCCATGTGCAACTCAGCCTCGACTGAAATAATTTCGGAACTTTCTCAGTAGCGCTTCTTCCTTAAAACAAAATATAAATAATGCTTTACGTAGTGCTCAATTCATTACTCACCCACAAATCTAATCCCGGTTTTGCAAAGTCTCATGCGAGTAACTATTCTAAGTCAATCTATCAGATTTATTTGAGGCCACAATTCAGCGAAACACAGAACGAGGTTCTGAAATCTTAGCGTGGTCACTGGTGTAAAGGGAACGCCGCCATGCTCGACGGCACCTGCACACTTGAGTCCCTTTGCAATGGTGTTGGAAACCCAGACAGAGTTTTGGGCAAAGCACAACATACATTTCGTCCCACGTTCTTTCCCCAAGGGGCAGCCAAACACCACTGTAACCATCACAGGACATCGTGCCAGATGGACCATCAGCATACCGTTCTTAAAAATATGGGGGTTTGATAATATTTAAGAACTAGAGGCAGAGCAACATGGGATTATTAAAGGAAGCCCATCACCGACAAACTGAAGAGACTTGCATGTTCCAAATGTCCACGCTGAAAAGCAGTTTGCACCTAAAAATTATTCTTTAGATGCTTACATTTTGATTTGCATAACAAGCACAAAGCTTGAGAGCCTCTTGATTAAGTAGAACCTGTTCCAAAATTTGGAATAATTCAAGCAATAATATCATGTAACAGTGCAGGGATTTTAAGTAAATGTTACCTTCGTTCTACTCGACAAAACATTTAATTTAATATCACAGAAACAAATTACAAAACCATTGCTCCAAATTAGGATGGCATTTTCTAATAAGATTTCATTTTTGTTTTAAAGGTTATTTTAAATCACAGTAGCATTTGAAAAGGGATGAGATTGCTGAAACACTATGTCTTCTACACATGCAACAGAAAATAAAAGGAAGGAAATTAGCTTGCTTCAATTTCTAGGCCAAAACACCTGTTCCCCATATTTTGATGAACAACAGAACATTTCACACATGAATGCTTTCCACCGTCTGCTTATTAAAGTGCATCCTTAGCCCACAAACAAGGATGACTGTCAACCAAGAGCCTCCAACACCGCTTCAGGGGACCACTCCTTGAACCTCTCACCCTTGGACGAAGGACCATCCTCTCAGGTGAAATACACAAGAAGCACAAGTCTTGACTCAGCTCCGTTTTGGTGAAGTTACTCAAGACTAGACACACTTAAAGCCTAAAAACAGGACTTAAGGCGACTGTGAAACCTGCCACTGTGAGGTGGCAATCAACAGCCCGACACAAGGCTCGCTGGCCAAGAAGACATCTTTACAGAAGAGGTCTGGGAGGTCCTGGTGGAGAAGCTGAACAGGAGGTGGCCAGCTACATCCTGGGCTGCAACAGCAAGAGTGCAGCCAGCAGGTCCTTCCCCTCTACCTTGCACCTGTGAAACAACATCCTGAGCACCCTGTCCAGGTCAAGACGTGGATGTACCGGAGAGAGTGCAGAGGAGGCCACCAAGATTATCAGAGGGCTGGAGCAGGTGCCATACAAGTAGAGGCTGGGGGAGCTGGGTTTGGCTAGCCTAGAGAAGGTAAGACAAAGCGGTGATCTAACTACTGTCTTTGACTGACTACTGGGAAGTTATAGAGAAAGTGAAGGCAAACTCTTCTCAGGGGTACAGAACAAAAGACCACGAGCCAACAGGTATGAGTTGCACCAGTGGAAATTCCTCCTGGTTGTAAGTATAAAACAAATTCCCTATGCAATCAGACAACTGCCCAGGGAGGCTGCGGGATACCACAGAATCATAGAATGGTTTGAGTTGGAAGGGACCTTGAATATCATCTTGTTTCAATCATCTTGCCATGGGCAGGGAGACCTTTCACTAGACCAGGTCACCCATGGCCAGGTTGGCCAGGGCTTTAAACATTTCCAGGGATGGGACATCCACAGCTTCTCTGGGCAACCTGTACCACTGCCTTACCACCCTCACAGGGAAGAATTTACTCCTTATATCCAATCTAAATCTACCCTCTGTCAGTTTAAAACCATCACCCCTCGTCCTGTCACACCAGGCCCTGCTGAAGAGTCTCTCCCCACCTTCCCTGCAGCCCCCTTTGGGCACTGGGAGCCGCTCTCAGCTCTCCCCGGAGCCTCCTCTTCTCCAGGCTGAACAGCCCCAGCTCTCTCAGCCTGGCCTCACAGCAGAGCTTCTCCAGCCCTCTCAACATCTGCGTGGCCTCCTCTGGACCCTCTCCAACAGCTCCACATCCTTCTGATGTTGGGGGCTCCAGAGCTGGAGCACTCCATCCTCAAAGACACTCAAAGCTTGACCGGACACAGCCCTGAGCAATCTAACCTAACTGTGATTTGAGCAGGGGGTTGGACAAGAAATTCTTCCCAATCTAAATTGCTCCATGATCTCATGAGCAGTGATGCCATCACTTGCTTGTGCTACCTGCTCTCTTGCAATGCATCCATGCTGGATGTGTGCTCTCCCCCTCCAACACAGGTACTCTTCTATGACAAAGAGAAGCAGGCATCCTCTTTCTGCACAGCGCTGTACCACAACAGGGGATGGATTTTGATAAGAGTGTAAGGAAATCTCAAAGAAATTTAAGTTGGGGATGCAAATGTAGTAAGACTTCTGCCAAAGCATTTCATAACGGTCAATTAATGGAAAATTTGCACTGCAGAACTTGACTGATTTTTCCATTGACAGCATTGGAAAGACCTCGGCAGCTGCATCAAAGCAACAGAAGCAGCACTAATCGGAGACAAAATAATGCTTGCAATTGTTGTGAGATTTCACTGAACACTCAACCGCGTGCCCCGCTGCTGGGCAGGGTTCGACAAATGTTTTACTGGATTGTTATGTAAGACCGTGTTTTGCTTAGGCCGTGCGAGAGCTGCAAACATAATACAAAATAATGCTTTTTCTTACAGTACTGCCAAGGTATTCTGCAGAGTTATTACAATGGAGGCACGCAACTGCCAAATTCATTGCTTTTAGGTGATTTTAAAGTCATCTGATCTTGGTGGCGTTAACGTCCACTTGCCAAAGCTCTCCAGAACTCCAGTTTCAGCGTCTAGTTGAATTTTTGCTAGATTTCCAAATAGACTTTTGAAAACCTATTTAAAGCTCTGTGCATATGTGTAAGTATCTGTGGGTAGCTGCTCTTCCCTAGCAGCACTGGAACAGTCAGGGACTAGGCCGTCTGGGAAGGAAGGTATGGATTTCAGACACTGCGCAGAAATTAACCCAGGAGGGAGAAAGAGAGGAAAGCACTGAAGAGACAGGGAGATCTTCCTGCAACAGAGAAAGAGTTAGCATTGGGAAGCTCAACAAGATGAATTTCTGAAGTGCTTTACAAATTTTCATTTTGGGTTGATCAAATTACTAAGAGTTAACTGACTAATCATTCTTTAAATTAAACTGAAGTCATGGGTGTTGCTATGTAGTTAAAGGCTATTAATCAAAACGAAAGTAATTACAGAAGTATGTTTTCCACAGAGGTTTATGCCACCATTAGGTTCAATTTTTCAGTCTTTAATCTTTGAATTGAACCAAACAGTTTCCAAAACCCAGATGGCACAGGCATGCTAAACACCATATTGGAAGAATTCCCTTCCCGTGTCCCTCAGCTCTCAAACAGACAGAAAATGCAGTATGAGCTGCTCAAAATGGGTCTATGCTAAATGCCCGCTGAATTGCATCATGATGGCCAGAGACGTCGGTGTGGAAGGTGCCCAGAAGTGTGGCAGATGCTATTAATATCCTCTCTATGCCAAACCACAAAGCGCTGGAGGCATCGCACCGTCCGTGAGCAGGAAACACAGACCATCTCCCGCAATCCTCACCTGAGCTCCAGAGAAGCTTTGCATGTACAAACCAGAGAACAGGATCGCAGACTGTATTTGCTACATCATCTTTTTCCAGCTGCTAGGACTACACAGCTTGCTGATTTCATTTGTTAATTAGCTGCCTTTGTCTTCAGATGTTCAAAGCAAGCGATGCTTGGAAGTCAGGATAATAATAAAACGCGCATCTGGTAAACTGATTGAAACTGCTTCATCAAGACAGCCAGAGAGGAGACAGCAGTGGTGCATATATTTAGCCTGCCTAACTCACAAGTTATTCTTAAACATAAAAGTATAATGTTTTTCATCCTATTTTCCTTACTACAGCCTCCTTGACGTAGCACAAGCTATCGATAATTACGCAGGTTTGAATTGCTTTGTGGTACTGTACGATATAAAGCAATTACACACGATTCAGAAAATGCACAGAAATTCAACAAATACCTATTTCTTGCATAGCTATGGAAATAATAATGAGCTGTCTTGTGTGCCATCCGTTAGTACACACAGAATGGAGACACAAAAGCTCCAAACAAGCTGGAATCAGGGGACTCAAGTTACCTGGAGCTCCACATAAGATATTTTTCCATCTACAGCTCTTTCTCGCTTCTAAAGAGCTATAGCCTTTCTCGCTTGCTCCCACAAGACCAAGGGTGCGACCCTGGGAGACCTCTGATGAGCTTGTACTGATTTCCAATACCGTTTCGGGAAGATCAGACACATGCTAGAAGGCTGCTAATGTGCTCAAACACAAAAGGACAAACAGAATGACCTCAGCAACCAACAATACCCCGCGTAGCTCAAGGCCGTTTGTGCCTGACCTGCTTTACCAGCGGTTGGAGTCTACCAACGAAAAATCTGAGAGGAGAAACGCAACAAACACTTGGTGATGTAGTTTTATGGAGTAAACGTTATTAATTTGATGAAGTTATAAAACCCATATAAACTGCACCTACTGTTGATACAACTGTTCACACCAACAATGTCCTAATGAGACGGGGAGGACAGCACAGAACGTACAGCCCTACAAGAGGGCAGCAAGAGTTCTGTTTATCCAAGGACACCAAACCGAGTTAATTTTCATTATTTATGAGACTAAGTTAGCATTGGAGTCCCCGGACAGCAGATCCACTGGTGCTGAGGACGTTGCCTTTACAGCACAAACAGCAGAGAACAGCAAAAATCCTGAATTTCTATATGTGTGTGCTTGTGTGTACATGAACAAAGACCAGTGGATTTTTCAAATCATGAAGAGTCAGACCCTCACACAGAACGATATACATCCACAAACTCATAACAGAGGTTAACCGCGCAAGACTGCACCCTGGTACGGTCCGAGACACCGGCAAAGACCTCTCAGCACAGTCCTGAAGTAGACGGCACTGCTGGGATCACCGCGTGCGCTGAGAGTCAGGATACGATTTTCTTTCATATATAGAAGTGGTGACCTGAGCACAGGGTCCTCATCTGGTGTCAGCCATGGTTAAGCGACACTAAGGAATTAAAGGGCAAAGAAAAGAGCAACAGAAAAGTAGTTATGCACTGCAGCAAGTACTTACAACTTTGGCTTCCAGTAAAGAGCGAGACATTTAATTTCTCAGAAAAGACGACTGAACGGTGACATTATTATAGGATGTAAGCACCTCACGGTGGGAAAACAGCAGGTACAAAAGAGCTCTTTTGGCTACCGGTAATATATACAACAAGCAACAATAGCTGGAAACTGAAGGAAGCCCAGTTCAGTATGGGAAACAATCAGACTTTTTTGTTGAAGATAAAGCAGTTGAACAGCGGAACAGACTACCTGGGCACATGGAGGATTCCTCACCTCTTCAAAGCAAGACTAGATGCTTTCCAGTGAAGTACAAATTACCACATTCAATATAAGAACAGCTGAGGGGAGAAAAAAAACCCAACCAAAAAACCAACCAAAAAATCAGATAGGGTTATAAGATAAAGGAGGTCAAACTAGACTGATGTCATGGTCAATTCTAACATTAAATTTTATGAAAAAAACATAATTAGAGTTGATTAAAGAGTTTCAGATCATTACCATTAAATCAAGTACACTTGAATCAAGAAATTGAATTATTCAAACTATTTTTTCACTCCACTTGCATTAGACTGTACCGGAGTGTCAGCACACTTTAGTTCCCCACCCTGCCGGACACGGCTGTGGAAAATACTGCCGAACCGTGACTACCTACAACAAAGTGTGGGAAAAACAAGAGTTAAAGGCCCTCTTATGCTGCAGGGATTGAAAGGACAACTAGAGAACAGGACAGCAGTTACGAAAGCACTCATAACGAAGGACCCTGCTGCAGGATTTTCACTTTTGAGTGATTTATCTTCTTTTTATGAAGCAAGATTCAGATACAAGCACACAGGATTTGGACAGTCTTCAAGCAACACCCGTTCTTATCCCAATATACACAACTGCTCATCGAGGAATTCTGCAATAGCTGCCATGTTATTATCATTGGTTTTCAGACAAGTAACCTTGGTTTTTTTATTTTTCTCTGTACTCATAAAAAAACAATACAGAAGATTCCATCATAAAAGAGAAAAAGGATTTATTAACCAACCCAGGAGAAACAGGCACTGATACTAAAGGCCACCTGACATGCACGAACCATTACAAGGAACTGCTGTTAGAAATAGGACTTTTTAATTTTAACATCATGAGTAAGTAATTTTGGTTGCATAATTCCAAATCAATTAATTCTTGCTCCTTCATTTTTTAAGAAAAGAAACTTTATTTTGTTGAAGTAACAAACAACAAACTGGGTTCAGAAGGTCTAGTTCTCCACCACATCCATCTCCAGTTAATGGCTTCAGTAAAATTCTGTCAAAGACTACTCACAAAGTTTAAATCTCCATTAGAAACTACATTTTGAACATATTGAGTGTAAATAACAGTGCCTTGGAAAGCAGGGGCTCCTAATAACATGCCACTGCTCTCTTACTGCCTCTTCTTCTGGACTTCATATGTTCTAAAATCAGCACAAAAACATTTTACTTCAGTAAAAGAAAAAAATACATCTGACAGTCCATACCTATATAACAGAAAGTGCCAAGTTTCCTCCCCCTGCCTCGTTTATGTTCTGCTTATCCAGGATTCACATTTATTTTCCAGCTTTAAACACTTTGTCATTAAAAATGTCAGTATAGAAATCTTAACAGCGCTCTGCATACTTTCTTGCTATCTCCACTCTTAAAGATGACTGTATTTCTTCCCAGTTTTACTTGAACGGAATATAAAATACACATTTTAGGAGAAGAGGAATAAAAAGAAAGCCAGAACTAGAGGAAATAAATAATGGTGAGTGGATGATGAAAAAAGGAGGGCATGCTAGAATCTTGTTGGAAGCAAGTGAAGATAGCAATTCAAACAAAACTATAGTAAAGGAGGAGGAAAATGAACCTGCCCAGAATATTTAGTGCCCGCATCTGATCCCAGATGAGTGAAGTCTTTCTGCTGACTGGAAAGAAATTCCCTAGCCAGGCCCATTTTAGGATGGGCTAAAATCCCATCCGCCTTGGAAGAGATCCTTAGGAGGTTGTCTAGTCCACATCTTCCTTCTCTCCATGCTGACGATGTCCATCAATTTTGCATGATCAGCAAAAATTAATACCAAAACATTATTATCGTATGTAAATGCAGCTGAACCCAAAGACCAGCTGAGATCTTCCTTAGATAATTGCATTTGCCTGCCCATCTGCCAAACTTCCCTTCCCCAAAACCTTCCAAGCTTTTTAGCTTCTTTTAGCAAAATTTCAAATGAGGATTGAGATCCCAAAGATAATTAACCTCCAGCATATTGCATAAAAATAGCGTATGCATGTGGGTAGAAGCGGGCGCTGGAGCAAGGCTCAAATTAGATGAAGGAAACACTGCACCATGAGCTCATTGTGGCCAGCATACATGCACCCATGGGTGCTGTCCGCTGAGCTACCGGGAAGACAATGGGGAAGAGCAAGTCTTAGAGAGTGAAGGAAGCTGGAGGTGTGGGGAGAAAATACACAAATCTGTAAGAAACTAAGTTTTATTAAAGGTGGAGGGCCTTGAGATGCTTGGTTAGATGCCTTCTGCAGCGCTCCTGGTAGCCCCGTGTGTGTGGACTCCCAGGGCTGAGCCTTCTCCTCCACGTTTTGCTCCTCATATACGGGGCATCAAGCGAAGGAGTGCATTTCTGGTTATAATGAGACAATCCACACTACATCGCTTCAGAACAGCAGCCAAACCTCACCTTCCAGAGAAGCTGCCGACAAAACAAACCATGTGCCAGGACTGCGTTCGGATACGTACAGCTGGCAGACGGGGAGTATTCCAGTTCGCAATAGCAAATTTGAAAGACATCATAAGCCATAAACTCCGTGCTTTATATAATCGAGGCCTATTTCTATTACAGTTCAAATCAGATTCCTACAAACAGACTGAATTTTCGAGCCATTAATGCGGTCTGCCTTTCCACTCAAAGGATATTTACAGCATCAATTATCTTGAACCTCATCTGACACGTACTCATCGCAGACTGATCTAGCTACAGCTATTATCATGTGTTAGAGACAGCTTTAATTTGGAAAAGGAACAGCATAAAAGGCATTCAAATAACCTTATAGCTCTCTTACTAGATTTCTTTTTTTCAAGAAGGAAAATAAAATCTGCATACGCAGCCAGGTAATAGTACGGAATTAATACTCTAATTAGCTGGAAGCTTTTTGCTTTAGTTAAAAATGCCAATAGAATCATAGAATCACAGAAGGGTTTGGGTGGGAAGGGACCATTAAAGCCCACCCAGTCCAACCCCCTGCCAGGAGCAGGGACATCTCCAACCGGATCAGGTTGCTCAGAGCCCCGGCCAACCTGGCCTGGAATGTTTCCAGGGATGGGGCATCCACCACCTCCCTGGGCAACCTGGGCCAGTGCCCCACCACTCATCACAAAAAAGTTTCTTCCTTATATCAAGTCTGGATCTGCATCCTTCTATTTTTATTATATCTAGGGCATTATATTGAACAAATTCTGCAAGGTACTTCCTCAGCAGCTATTCAGGGCTAATTAAACATCACTGAAATGAGCTCAACATGAAAATACAAATCTTCCTTGGCTGATCCTAATAGAAATTTTGCATTTCCATTCCTGCATGCATATTTAATCTTCCCTTCTTAATTTTCACAAGCAAGGCTGTCAGGATGTATTAATCAGTTATTTTAGTGTGTTTACTGTAAAAGGTCGTTGTCTTTGAACACCCAGAAATAGCAAAACGGGCAGGTGGGCAGGCTGTGGCCGCTCTTGCTGACCAGCAGCATTTCCATGATTTATTGCTTTCTGTCTGTCCACTTTTATCTATTATCTCTTTTTTTCTTTATGCAAACTGTGTCTGTCAGTGTTCTGTGGTAACACCTCCCCTCGTATCACTGCTGTAGTACCATAACTGAAGTGTATTATTCTCATGCCAATATTCACCCATAATTGATATAATCATATGCATGCACATATTTTCATCTAATGGAAAAACAATCCTACTTCTGAATTTTTTTCAAAACTGCCCCTTTCAGAGCATACCTAATCCAGTAAGACATTTAAGAGAACTGCAGACAGAGAAGCATAACTCAACACCAGCGGTGAGCGGGCGGCAGCCACAGCCAAGCCCCTGCTCTCATCAGCCAGCTTCGGAGCTGGCTCGACTGCAGGAAACACCTCTGCATCCCAGCAGGAATAGGTTACCAGACATGTATCTGAGCAAATCTCTCCAAAGGTGATTTTGCACGCTCATGCCCGCCACATGGGGATGGGTGCTCCCACCCGGACTCCCCTGTGGGCTCCTACTCCCAGCAAAGCACATGTCTTCCTACCTGCCCCGCTGCTGAAGCGCACCAGCAGCGCTGGCTGGCCAGTGAAACATAAGCCTCTGGAGGCCCCAAACTCCATGAAATAGCCCCAACCAAAGAAACAAGTGCAACGACAGCACAGGCAACAACCTGAGAAAGCGCTCACCAAGCTAAGCTACGCCACTGTATTTTCAGCCTCCAGTAATTTGTTCTAAACAGAGTTTATTTTACTTGACTTACCCAACGGTAAGCACAGACTAACGCGGTCGAGACCAGGCAGGGCCAGTTCTCACGGGTGGTGACACACACGCAGAAGAGTTTGACACGGCTAATGTAAGCCAGAGCCACGTCCCCTGGTTGCAGGGCATTTGGGGGATGCCGGGGCACAAATTGATTTGGAGAGAACAAATCCTAACCATGCCACCTGTTTTTAAATCAGCAAACAAGCTAATATTACATTTACCAGCCTGCTTCACGTCTGGCGCTGAGATGAACGCCCAGGGCTCCTGAGGAATTTGGTCGGTGCGGTGCCCGGCTCTGAAGCTCACATTTCTACCTCCTATAAAATACAGGATCCCCTCATTCCCAAAAACCTTAATCCTACAGTTCACACTCAGAATAAGGACTTCTGTTTCAGCTGCAAAATCAAATAAGAGTCTTTATTTACAGCCACATAAAGTATTTTTTTTTTTTTTCCTAGAAAGATCCCTCTTTAGGGATCAGGTTGGATCTTCCTGATACTACAACGCTAAGGACAGAACCACTGCCACACGACTGCTGACTTCACTGCATCTGCCAGCAGCTTTTGATAACGCTGTAAGAAGATTTTTTTTTTTTTTTTGAGCAGGAAGGGATTAGACTGTGTTGCTTTCTCTCTGAGGGGGACTCGATAGGCTGAGGGTGGTAGAACACTGGCCCAGGTTGCCCAGAGAGGCGGTGGATGCCCCATCCCTGGAAACATTCCAGGCCAGGTTGGCCGGGGCTCTGAGCAACCTGATCTGGTTGGAGATGTCCCTGCTCCTGGCAGGGGGGTTGGACTGGGTGGGCTTTGAAGGTCCCTTCCCACCCAGACCATCCTGTGATTCCTGACACAGCCTTGCTCTGTCCTAGCACACTTGGAGCTGCTGCTGTGGGCTGCCCATGGAGTTTCCAGAAACAAAACTTTCTTTTTTTTTATTTACTCTCTTTAAAAAATAACAAGTGTCAGGAACGCACTGGGATGCAATCAGACTGGTGAAAAAATGTTAATATGAGAGTTTGAGAGCCTTTTTGTGGAGCCAGAGGCTCAACTTTGCATTTGCTTTACTCTTGGCTTGCTTGTACTGAAATAGCCATAATTTTAATAAAAATTTCTAATGGTCTTGAATGTCCGTTCTTACTGTTGGTGTGTGCCGTCTGTGTCTTCCCGATAACCATCGCTTTATAAGAAACAAGCACACACAAAAGTAACCTTTTATGATGCCAGATAACGAGCAACACTGCGCTTTGGTGATATTTCAGGAGAGCAAATCGCGGGTTGAAAAAGCGCGGCATATTTATGGTCAAGATCAACAGTCAACTCAAATCAGAGATTTCTGATAAGTGAAGTGATTGCAATTGAAAGCATGGTAGAGCCAGCCCCGGATTACAGACAAGTTATTCGGTGTACGTCATCCACAGAGAAACTGCACTTGACGGATGCAAGTCGCATCGCTTAGCGCAGTCCCAGAAAACATCGAAATGCCACGGCAGTCAGACAGCATGGAAAGAATTTCCTCTTTTTCAAGAAATATGTGCATAAGTATGCTGAAGGAATGCCATGTCAGCAGTCTTGCAGTTATTCCACGACTGTTTAAGTTAACGAAGAAAATTGCAACTTCACTGCTCCATCCCCAGTGACGGCAGTGTTATAAAAAGCTACAGAGAAGGGGAGGGAGAAGCGGCTTTGGATCTCAGCTGTTCTGTCACTGACCCAGAGTTAAACGGACTGCAAAAGGTGCAGTGCAGATCTTACAGAACAAAGACTCACCTGAAGAATAAAAAAAAAAATGATTCTATAAAATCAGGGTAAAATCTTTCTTTTTAAAAAAAATAAAGAAAAAAAAAAGAAAAAATTTAAATCAAGATACTTATAGAATCACAGGATGGTTTGGGTGGGAAGGGACCTTCAAGGCCATCCAGTCCAACCCCCCTGCAAGGAGCAGGGACATCTCCAACCAGATCAGGTTGCTCAGAGCCCCGGCCAACCTGGCCTGGAATGTTCCCAGGGATGGGGCATCCACCGCCTCTCTGGGCAACCTGGGCCAGTGCTCCACCACCCTCAGTGTCAAGTTTTTTCCTAATATCCAGTCTGAATCTACCTCCCTCTAAAACCGTTACCCCTATTCAATGCTCTAATTACAACTTGCAAGAAGAAAAGAAAATCAACAATCTAAAGGATCCCTCCCTTGCAGTCAGATTCATTTGCCTGGACATCCTAGAATATAAATCTAAAGTTTCAGGAAAAAGGGAAACAAATGGGAAGGTTCCTGCGCAAAACAAATCCATGGCAGCAGCTGAGGCTCAATCAAGCACAGCACTATCACTTCCCTATGAGTTTTCGGAAGAGATTTTTGAGGATGCCCTACCAAAACACTGGTCAAAGAGCTATTCTCTTTTGAGCCCTCCATAGATCTTCTGGCATTTTCTCCCAATTCTTCTAGAATTTCCATGGCAGAACAAATCAGCTGGTTTCTGCAACTGCCACGCAACACTTCATGGCCCATGGAATGGACACATGTAAAGCAAATTAGACCAGAAGAATTGAAGAAAAACACGTATTCCAGTCACTATGCACCCAGGACCTTACTCTGAGATATTTGACCACTTTACTCAAAGTAGGTTCGTAAATTTGAGGTTTAACCTTTATTTATCAGTTTGTAACAACTAGCAATATTTGCTAAATAGTTTCCCAAGAATGATAAACCTTTGAAAGTTAATTTATAGCTCCTCAGGTCCAAGAGAAAAAATGCAGCAACTCCCAACTCAGGCATCAGCAGTTCTATCGACACGGATGCGTTAACACGTAGTTACCAAATCAATGCTAATTAGCCAAAGACGATCATTCAGGAAATGAAACTTTTTCCTCGCAAGAGTTTTGAAATGAAACTGAAAGGCACTGAAGCACTACTCCGCTGAGGAAAAGTAAGATTTTTATTCACTCTCCCCTTATAGATGTCATTACTCACACACCACTGGGTATTGGTTTATAAACACAGAACCGAATGACGTATTTCCCCATAAGTGTTCTGGCAGGCTCTTAATTAGCATCCACTACAGGGAAAGATTTCCCATTCCTCACAACTCTCCCAGGATGCCAGAGGTTGCTCACTTTGTTCTCCTTTCAGTTGAGCAACCCTTACCCTAACAGCACCTCAAATCACTCTGATGGTTACAGCTGTACCTCTGGAAATGAGGGAAATGTTAGCAAAACAGCTACAACAACCCCTCTAACAGCCAAGATAGTAACTGGGAACCTCCAAAGATCTACACAGCTATCGTTGCATTATACAGGTCCTATATAAAACTTCTGCAAAAGAAGTCAAGAAGAGCTTTTGACTCACAACTCCTCCTACGGACTCCAGCTCTGCTGGGCCACGCAGATGCAGGATGGAGCTTCCTGCTCTTCTTCACCTTATTTGGGTAAAAAGATAGCAAATTGCATATTTATTAGGGTTTTTTTTTTTTCACACGACTTTGGCCAGGCTTACATGCAGCATGCATGTCAGCAAGGAACACCTGATTTCCAGGCTGGCTTGTAAACACCCCCCCCAGAAAGATACGTGAATGGAAAAAGTTTATATGTAGGTTTTGTTTACTTCCGAATCAAAGTCAAGAAAAATTTTCATCAGGATGCTCAGTATCTGTCTGCTCAGAATAGGGGGGGACATATTTTAAAGTTATTTCTTCCCTCCATCCCACTAACACAGACTAAGAGCTGACACACAAACGGACACACCGCACGATTACGCCTCGGGGAAGATGGAAAGTCATGATGTCAATTCCTCTTACTTCCATGGCTGACTCCAAGAGAAGGTCTCTCATGCTGAACAGCACACGTCACGCATGCACAAGACTTTCAGGTTGCAAGATTGATTCTCTTTGATGCCGTGCAAAAAAACAGGGAACTAGTCCATCAGCTGCTTAATACGCCATCAGTCGATGCTAGTCTATGCAAGGTGTGTAAAAGAGGAGGTCACACATATCAATCTCTTTGGTCTACTGGGAATAGCTTTTTTTTTTTTTTTTTTTTTTTTTTGAGAATTTGCAGGCTGTGGGCTAAGTTTGGATTTCATTGTTCCTCCGATCTGCCCTGCATCACAGCCATTTTGCTTTCCTCCCATTCAAGGAAACTGGAGAGATTTGAGTAAATCAGTGAACAAGAAAAAATCAGCAACAAGAAAATCTTCATATGTGGCACCTTAAAATCTCCAAAGACAGTTCAATATTTTTTTTTCCAATCTACAACTTAGTCCTGTTTCAATACGAAATTGCAAGATACAGTTGCAGTAATTCAGTAACTACAAGACTTCGCACAATCACCAAACAGTCGAGGTGGAAGAGATCTCTGGCGATCACCTCATCCACCCTCCCTGCTCAAAGCCGGGTGAACTAGAAGCGTGGTGCTCAGTACTGTGTCCAAGTTTTCCTAAGATACCAGCTCCAAGAGGCCCTTGAAAAACAAAGATACACTTGGATCCACGTGATGTCAAAATACTAAAAGTTAAGTTAAATCTACTAGACTTAGGGAAATTTGGGAACTAAGGTTTTAAACAATGTGCCATTGTCTGATATGCAGGAGGTACTCATCTAAAAGCAAGAAGCGTAACTGATGAAATACCAGCTCCATCAGCACGAGAACTCCTTCAGTTTGCCAAGCTAGGGAAGAAACTATGGGAAAGGTAATTCTGCAGGGGTTACCATGACCATCAATTTACAGACCCTCCACCCAAATCGCACCACCGACTCAAAAGAAGCAGACAGAGCGACAGAACTGAGCATGTGTACTAATTTGCATGCTACACGAAGAGACTCTGATCAATCATTTAAGCAAATAACAATAGATATGTATTAGAAAGTTGATTCTGTATAAATAAGTGTCAATTTGAAGACTTGGTGTGTGCTGTCTTGGGACAGACACCTATACCTTCCAACTGAAATATGCTACTCTATTATGAAATTAACCATGCCGTAAGTTAATACTTCTTTTTCTTCATGTATTTAAAAAACAATAAAATACGCTTTAAAAATGCTTAATTAATTCTTTGAGATTAATGAATAGTCTTTAAAATGGCCAATCACTAATGGGCTGCACTGGAACCTTCATGAAGTTATTGCACTATTTTAATGGAATTTTATTTTTTTCCCCAGTACTTTCTAAGTAAAAGGAGAGAGAGAGAAAGCAGTAGCATAAGCAAGTGTAGCCACTAAGAAAACTTAAGGAATAGGAGGTGAGGGAGATGGCAGAGTGGTTTGCAGAAAGGCTGAAGAAGCAGGACTAAGAGCCATACACCCCTTGATGCATTTAAATAAGAGGTTAATTCAAATGCACAGCCAGTTGAATTGTTCTAAAGTTCCCTTTCAAGATACTGATTTCATCGAGTTATAAGGATTAAAAAAGCAACCCTGTGAAAACAGAGTATTTTTTACCAGTATTGACTTTCCTCAAGGTGAATTTGTTTTCACGGAGTTCCTCCATAATTCAGTTATGGAAATAAATAAAATCATAGTCCAAGCATGCAGCTAACGTTTTCCATATAAGCCATTTAACAAAATTAGAAGTGTTGATAAAATACTATGTTTCTTTTTGTTTGAGTGGTTTTTGGAGGGATATTTGGGTTTTGTTTTTTTCTGGGGTTTTTTAGCAAAATCAGAGACCAAACAGTCACGCAAACAAAGCCAGTGTTCCAAAAATATTGATAGTAGAGTATCCTTTGAATTCTAGACCAGTCTTGCAAAGAAGTAAAGTTTTTTTTTTAAGATGGTATATGTGTTTTGCCTGTGTTCCTTACCCACAAAACCCATTAAAAAAAAGCAGTAAAGAAGGTCACAGCTTGGCTTCAGAAGATCCTGGTTAACTGATGAACTCTAAACACATCACCATTTTCAGCTGCCCATACCTAACGCGTAACAGCTCGTTTCAAAAGCTAAATCCCATGCTGGCCTAGTCCAGAAAATGATGACTGTAGTTGTAAAAATCAGGGCACCACCAAATCACCTATAGCACAAACCCACGAGAACGCTCCTGACCGGCCTCCAAGCCCCTTGCCGATCTCCACGCTGATGACGGCCTCAAGTAGGTTATCAAAGCTCAACATCTGCCACCCCACAATGGCTGACGCACCGGAGGATTTCCTCAAGTAAGGAAGAAGATACTGTGAATAACGGCATACGCTGCGGGAGAGAGGGATGGGGAGGACGTAGGCTGAATTTCAAACGGTACCCACTGAAGCATCTTTAGGACGCAGTCTGCGATTTCCTTATTTAAAGGGGCATTATTCTCACAGGCTCAGAGCTGCCTTTTCTTTTTCCTTTCAAAAAAAGGAACAAAATCCCCCGTCCTTTTCCTTGTAATTGATTTTCTTGAGATCTTTACATGTTAGGGTGGTTCTTTCTTTCCATTTAATGTTTCCCAAAGCCCATTGACGTTTTCAGTATAAATTGCAATGCAACACCAGGGTTGCAAGATTGTCCTGCTCCGCTTTAAGTTTCTCCTGTTCTGGCCAGCTGCTCGTCAAAAAGCTGACTCCAAACTTCCATAACTAGAAAACAAACCCTTCAACAAAGCCTACATCCCCAGGGCTTGTCCACCCAGCAGAGCTCCAGCCCAGGATGGCTGGCGTGAGTCTGTGCTGTGCCACCGCCGCATGCCCTCAGAGAAGGAGCAACTCAATTTTGTTACTGAACTAAGTTATGCAGCATGAGGGTGGTCCCACGTGCTGTTAATAACCACACCTCTCCTTAACGCCCCGTGATTTCCTCAGAAATCACGCCATATCCCTCCAGTGTCACACCAGTGTTAGGGCAAAGTCATGCTTGCTTGACTCAACCTGTTTGCGTGTCCGAGCCGCGCGCAGTAGCGGTGGTTGTGAAAATTGCCTCCAAACAGCTGGTTTGCTTCTAAATACTTCACAAAAGCATAAACACCGTGAATTACTCCTCCCCTTACACCCAGGTGTCTAATTGTTTAAGAGGTACTGTAGACTTCTTAAAAAAGCAGGAAAACTGCCACCGTAAGAGATGTTGCACCGAGTTTTTCCAGGCGATGCTGATGTTGCTTGCGGGGAAGTACAGGTTAGGGTGTAAGAGCAGGAAAGGGCAGGCAAGTGAAACTCATCTAACCGTGATGCCTGTCTGCTCCAGGATGAATGGCTCGCACTCTCAAAGTGCCCATTCCTTTCTATCCAGTGCTAAAATAAAAAGGAATTTAAATAACTGGTTCAGGCAAGGGTATTTGCATGTAGGCACGCATATCCCACCACTTACAAACAGAGCAGGTGTGGTAGGGCTCCCAAGAAAACCGTTTACCATCATGATCCTATTGATGGAAGAGAAACATAGTGCGTGCGACCAGCAGTCCTCAAACTCTCTTTAAGATTTCTTTATTAAATATCCATGTTTAGCGTGGGTGAATTCCGAAAGTCCTTCTGTGACCTGAGAAGCTAAATGCTACTATGCCTTAGAAGAGCTTTTTGTTTCATCTAATTAAGAAGGCCTAAATACTTGATTCCTAGACTTGCTTCACATATATATATATATATATATCCTCCTGGCTTGTGTATTCCAAAACCCGGACTCAAATACCCAACCTCTGTACTAAATCCCACGAGGAAACTCAACAGAGGACTTGGTGGGGAGAGAAGTAATCTGGGGAGTCCTTCCAGGCTGGATGTCCAAATACCAGTCCTACCAATACCCACCTCCTGGAAACCCCAGCAGGAGACATTACCAAAAGCAATAAACCAATTATCTAACACCGTTGCTTAAAGTAATTACAGCAACTCATGACTCCTGTTTCAGATCTACACCTCTCCTTCCCAGATGCCTGCCCAAAGGTGGTTCTGGGAAGCAGCACCCTCCTCAAATGACTGCATCTGCCAGAAAATAATACAATATCAACGGATTCACGGAGAGATGGTGAGTAAGGGTGTGAGTCTGTAGACTGTTAGAAGGGGAAGATCTGTGTCCCACTAAGGATGTTCACATGGTTTAAGTTAAATAAATCACTGGATAAAATGCTGAAATAAGGGAGTCTCCTTTCTGAAAGGGAGAAGGTGTGGAGGACAAGCATTTGCTAGAAACTGGGTCCTCCGTACATGATGGACAGCAGCAGCCAAGAATCCGTAGACAAGCACCAGGGTAAAACACAAACAGCATTTGGGGAGCACCCTCATCACAGCATCTGAATACACCTTAGAAAAAAAAAAAAAAAAAAAAGTAGAAAATTCTCTGAAGTCTTCCTGGAATCTGCATCTTTCTTTTTTGGGCTAAACTACTGTATGAGGAGCCCATTTAAAATTTAGTGGCAACGAACGTCCCCAGGTGTAAGGCCAGTACTGCAAGGATTCCGTTTGCAGGGGGATGCTGGATATCGGGCTACTCCTGAGCAGCCAAACCATCCCTCTCTGCACAGGGAAAGAATAATTTTCCACGGACTCTCTAGTCCATGTGCACTACAGATCAAGGCACAAATATGTTTCGGGTGTAAACGATGAGCCAAGCTTATTTTAAAACTGCCTCTCCTCCTTTTTTTTTTTTTTTTTTAATTATTACTATTTTTAAGACAAAGTGGGGGGAAAATGAATGCATCTAGCTGGTTTAAAGTGCCACTTCAGTCAGGGGGCCAGGCTGGATGTGTTATTAGGAGGATGGTAAACAAGCCTCCTTTTTTGAAACCCAACCTGCTCGGCTATTGTCCATATTGTCGAGTCAAATGTTTCTACTTCAATGTGCCTTAATTAAAACGTTAGCGGTCAATATTTCCTTGAAAGCGCCTCGAGAAGTTTTTATTCATGTATAATTGCTTTGCAGATAACGCCAGAGGAAAACAATCAAACAGCTGGCAAATAAGCTCTCTGTTGAGATATTTTAACACATTCCCATCTTCATCTGTTTAATTTAAAGTCAGCCAGTGCCATTCCCAGTCTTGCAGACCGCACTGGTGATGGGCTGTGCCACTTCACAGACACAGTGGGCCCAAAACTTAATTTATTTATAGTTTTAATTTATTTCAGTAGATCGCCTGGATCCGGCAGGAATATAATCAGCAAACGAGCAGTGTAAGTGCACGGGAATTTGAGTTCAAAGCTTAAATAACTTGTACAGATTCCTCTCAGCATTGACAAATTTATGCAAAGATAAAGTAAATAACAGCCTCTGAGTTGGTTTGCATTCTCTGCTTTCAAAAGAGACTAATTATTATTTCACACACATAAAAAAAAAACCCCACAACACCAGCAGTCTATCTGCAACTCTCTTGAGCTGTATTTGTAAAAAGCATGATATTTAATATAATCCAATATGACACATTTGTGTTTTGGTGGGTTTGGGGATTTGAGGTGGGGTGGTTTTGTTTTTTGCTGGTTTTTTGTTTGTTTGTTTTTTTTTCCCCAGTTCAGTTATTTAATTACCTCATCTCTGTGTGTTCCAGTGGATCTTCTGCATTTTTCCCTCTGGCAGAAATGCCACTTCAGCCCGTGAAGGTCTTGTGAGGAAACCACGTCCCAGCCCTGCTCAGGACTGATGTTGGGAAGAGAATCATGGAAAAAGGGGCCAGAAAAGCCCTGGCACATTCTTTCCTGTGCCCGGCAGCAAGACACGGCCAGTGCCCAGAGATGCTCCTCCAGCCTGTCCCCGAATTGCTCCCCGCAGTCGATGCTCGCTGTCCCCGCTCCTGTTTCAGTATCTGCCCATCTCCACATCAAACAGCTTCTCTTGCTGTCTAACCTAGATCTCGCACTGCAATTTAAGCCAATTACTGTCTATCTCACCCTTCAGGGATTTTCAGAAAAAAAAATATCCTTTTCTTTTGCCCTCTGAAGGCTCCTATTAACTGCACCCTTCCTTGGCCTCCTCCTCGTCTCCTCACGAATCATTTTCCTCCTGCATCAGAAAACCTTTCCTGCTCACCTGTTGCTCCTCTGACCTTTTCCATCCATCCCCATCTTCCCCAAGGTCTGACGCAGCACTCCCCAGACCAGAAAGCACTAGAGCTGAAGGGCTGCGGCAATTCCTTCCACCCATATCCCCTCACCTCCTTCCAAGCGCAATATTTCTGCTTTCCCAAACAGCACGTTCAGACGCTCTGCAACTCACAGACCCTCCCCTGCTGCCTATTTACCTTCGCAAAAGCTAAGGACATAGATCCTGCCACTTTCTTACCAAAACACGCGTCACAGGTTGCTTTTCAAATCTGTTCAACCTGTTTCTGAGGTCAACGTTGCCTCCTTGAAGGCCTCCTCAGCTTGCTGCCATTGAACAAGAAGCTACAAAAAGCCATTTGAGACATCAGCTGCTTCAAATCCCCGTTACGCAATGTTTTCCACTAATTGCCAGCTGTTTAATTTATGAGCAGCGTCTCCAGCACACTGGAGCAAGATAAACCAGGACACATTAAATTTTGACACTACACGTGCTCTCGCATCCCATTAGAATTCCCAGCTCAAAGTATTAGGGCGTCACAGGAGGGTATGTTACAACTTACTTTCACCAGAGTTTTACGAAGTGTAGGCAATGCAGATACAAAAGGAAATGTGAACAATATAGGACTTTTTTTTTTTCTGAAAATCTGCATGCATTGGAAGTTTCTATCTGTTCCCATCCCATCCCTTCATTACTATGGGCCACGCTGCCTTCCCTTCTGCGTGGAGCTCGATGGGGCGATGGAGGAAAAATCAGGGGAGAGTCACAAGGAGAGAAGGACCATTAATAAATTTCTTGAAAACTGCAGATCAGTAGGTAACCAGGCTTTTATTTTACTGGAAAATGCAGATTACAGAAAGCCTGCCTCAGTGCCAGAAGGCTATTTAAAAATCCATCAGAACTCTAAAATATGCTCTTAGGGAGTCTGCAGCCCCAACACCTACTGCATAAAAATCCCAAGCTATTAGGCAAACCAACTTCATTTCAGATCAGGCCATCGGGAGGTTGCCAAGTCTTAAAATAGCTGCTGCAGTTAAAATCATATTTAAACAAGGGAAGAGGGAAATTCAGCTTTGACCAAAACCAGCACCTGGCCTGTGAAAGGTGAGATGGGAGGAAGCCGCCAGGCGTGCTGGCATTGGAGGGATGTCTAAAAACCTTGTGGTGGGGTCCCTGACTGATGGGGCTGCAGTGAGAACCGGAACCACACCTCGGTGTGACAATGAGAGGAAATCACATGGCTGTGCTTCAACAGCCTGCTGAAATGCCATGCTCTGGGTTTCCTCCCTGAAGTCTCGCTCGTCTGCCAAATCCTACCATCCCGCGTGTCTTCTACCGGACCCCTCGCAGCATCTGCCAATTTTCATATTCTTCTGGCTCTTGTATTTACACCTGATGGTAAATGCCAGCCTCACCTCAAGCAGGGCTGGCAGTAAATGTACTGGGAAATGGATAAACCCACAGTAATCCCACTGTCTTCCCATCACACCTGGAAGAGCAGTCTTTCATCAGAATCATTTAGGATCATAAATCTTAAGGTTGGAAAAGACCTCCAGGATCATCAAGTCCAACTATCAACCCAACCCCACCATGCCCACCAAACCATGTCCTGGAGTACCACATCTACACATTCTTTGAACACCTCCAGAGATGGGGACTCCACCACTGCCCTGGGCAGCATCTTTCAGTGCCTGACCACTCTTCCAGTAAAGAAGTATTTCCTAATATCCAACCTAAACCTCCCGTGCTGCAACTTGAGGCCATTTCCTCTCATCCTATCACAAGCTACTTGGGAGAAGAGACCAACCCCCACCTCCCTACACCCTCCTCTCAGGCAGCTGTAGAGAGCAATGAGGTCTCCCCTCAGCCTCCTCTTCTCCAGACTGAACAACCCCAGTTCCCTCAGCAGCTTCCCATCAGACTGGTGCTCCAGACCCCTCACCAGCTTCACTGCCCTTCTCTGGACATGCTCCAGCAACTCAACACACAGCTGTAGTTAAATGTGAGAATTGCTCTTCCTTGTTCTAGGTTACCAACACCCACTGATTGCCGCATTACTGGTGCTTCTGACTTTCAGCTCTTGTTCCTTAATTCGACTGTCTAGCTCTAATAAAATGAACAAAGACAGAGGGAGGAGATGGATGATAAATTCCTACAAATGAAACCATCCTGGAAATATTAGGAGTTCAGCAAATCACACGTGTAGACTCAGTGGCTTACGGTAAGCAGGAACTGTACCATCTCTATCCCTGGGCTATATTACTCACCCCCTTTCCCTTCCCAGAAGTTTGGAGGAGGCTCCTCCCTTTCGTAACCATTATGTCTCCATCCCTGCTAATAAGCTTTGTCCTCCCTTCCAGGAAGCACACAGACACCGTGCTCCACTCCCAATGGGATCAGAATTAGCCGAACAGGGCAATGAGACGGGCAACACAAATAGCCACGTTCTCAGGCGTTTATACAACCCTGCTGGGCCACCTCCCTGGGTCAGCGTAAGGTGGCCACAATAAATTTCATTGCTCCGGAGCATCCAGGATTCGGATTAGCACCCTATGGGAAATCTCTATACCAGCCTACACCAGTTGAGGTTTGTATTTTCAATTGTGTGTTTCTACCAGGGAACAGAAGGTAGGCAAGTGGTTCACATTATAAAAATGGACGTACTGACCTGGCACATCATTGAAAGGATGACCTCATTTCAGACAACAAAGTCCGTACAATTAAAATGACTTTCCATCAAGCAACATAAAGTGAAACACTTCCAGAAAACAAGCCCAATCCAGCACAAACCCAGGGAAGATGAAGTCAACTACACAGGGCAAAACAACGTCGTCTTCCTTTTCTCTTTGGGAAGGAGAACACACCCCAAAGGGACAAGGTGCAGTGCCTGGCACAGCAGCCAGCTTGGAGTTGTTTCCCAGCATTTCCAGATTGAATTCCCAATAGGTTTTAAAGACAAAAGTCATTGTTACGATCACCCAGTCACAATAGACCATTTTGCAGAGCTGCTTGGCAAGGCATAAAAGAAGAAACAAGGGGTTAAAATGCAGTTTAGGAGAAGGATGTGTGCATCTTCAGACTCTTTTGTATGGCTGGTCAGCTCAGGGCTTTCCACATAGAGCTTAAAATCAGATGTGCAGTTATGGAAGTTTAAAAAAAAAAAAATACAGATAGATAGAAATGAAAGCCAACCAGCAGTTTCCCTTCCTCACAGCCTACCAGAGATGCTCTGTGCTGTGCCATGGAGATATGCAGGGTTCAGACCAGAATGATATCATCTCCCAGACAGAGAAGCCACCTGCTCACTCCACCCCAACCACCCTTGAAGCTCCTCTCCAGCCCTAGCAAACCTTTCCGAGCACAATTAAACCCAGGAAGCTTACCATGAGAAACTTGATTGAAAGAATACCACAACCCAGGAATTTTGTAGCTCATGAAGCCCGCAGAGCATTTTATCATTCTGGCCCAATTCTGAACAGACAACTATTTTGTTGGCATTTTACAAGCAATAAGTACAACCTTTCATCAATGCGAACAACATCAGGCTTTTTTTTTTTTTTTTCTCCTAGTACAAAGATTTTCATTGTAGAAAATAAAAATGCACACAAGCTAGTGAGGAACTGATAACATTTAACAGTCTCTGCAAAGCTATTTAATTCCATCTGAATAGCGTGTCTGCTGGGGGTGTAGAAAGGTATTGAAATTACTGTACACGCTCCACATTTGCATCAATATTTTATGGCAGAGCTCTACCTCACTTGGTCTCCAGTACACGGCTTCATCCTTCCTTGCTTTTTTTCATGCTGTTCCCACAAACCACTGTGGTGAATAACGTCCATTGTGCTGGGCTTTCTTTAACCCTCCCCAACCATGCTGGTTCTCAGCTCCTCACCACTCATCTCAGGAAAAACATCTTTCACTGCAAGGACGAGCCGCCAAGGTGAAAGTGTGACTTGTACCCATGTCACCTAGTGCAGCCTCCAAGCCGCCATGCCGAGCAGCACCGCCAAGGATGGGCTCAGGGACGCCACGAGCACCCCATACACAAGACTTTTGGGGAAGGTGCAAACGCAGTAATGATGCCTCCACAAACCCTATCTGACCAGCTCTGCTGTTGCCCACAAAACAAAAATATTGTATGAAATTGTCCCAATCCAAAATGTACTGTCAATCACCTACCACAAACTTTGTCTCCTCAGCCAAATAATTGATATCCATCCAACTGAGCACTTGATATCCAATTTCCAAATTAGAGGTACAAGACAATAAGAATAAAAATCCAAATCTAGATGGAAACAGGACAGCTCTGGTGTCAGAGGTTCTCATGAAATATTCAACAGACTTCATGATCTTAGAGGTCTTTTCCAATCATAATGATTCTATGATTCTATGTTTACACCATTTACACTTCTACTTTTGTTCATAAGAATAGTTTGAATCAACTCTGGTGGTTTTCACATGAACGTACAGCGAGATCTCGTTTCACAACAACTCCACGAGAGCTGAACCTCGCAGCAGAGAGCCCACACCAGGCATCAAGACCTCAACTGAAACCAGCACCAGCATGCTACCAAAGAACATGACAGTCCCCATCCAGGGGAAGTAGAAACCTCTATACTAGAAGGTGCAAAACCTGCATAAAAAGCAGGAATAAACCAAACCAAGTCTTTGCAGTGAAAAGTACTATTTGTTCCTCACCCAAATTGTTTTCCATTAAAAAAGGATGAAAAGTTAAAGAAAACTTTCTGAAATACACACGTACCCTAAAAAAACCCCACACAATGCAAAAAAAAAAAAAAAAAAAAAAAAAAAAACCAACCAAACAAAAAAAAACCTCCAAAAAAAAAAAACCCCAAAGGACAACCCAAAGACCAATCTTTACAAAAAGCATTTCTGCTTGTACACCTGAGGCACACCTCTCTTTGGATAACAAAGGGTAGCACCCTGATTTTTCATTGCCCTCTGAAATCCTGCAACGCTCCCATCACTGTCTGGGCATTTTTCCTCACCCTCTCAAATGATGTGCACACGCATAGCGGGAAACTAATTTCAGCCAAATATTGCTAAGCAGCCGCTGATCTATTTGTGAGATACCATCAGCTGCCCTTCAGCTTCCCAAACGCATCCTGCACTGCAATCTTGTACCTCCTCAGGCAATAATTAGGCAGAGTCATTCTCTGTGATCCAACTGTCCGGCCACAGGATTCATCAGAAAGATAGCGAAGGATAAGCAGATTCTCCCAGGGTAATGGGAAACGAAGGCACAAGTAATGGCCTAAGTGATAATAGGGGGAGGAAATCTCCTCCTTTTACATTTCTTTTAAGGAAAGACACAATTTCCTCAAGGTACTTCCACATTTTACTGCTCTGTTGCTTCAGCTGTTGCAGAAATTTTCAGAGAAGGGCTCAGCCACCACCTGGTGCTGCAGCAAGAGGATGGTTTAAATCTCCTTCGACAGCACTGGGTGTCGGCCGTTTTCCTCCTCCATCACTTTCTCACTGGGCTCCCAGCGAAGCCGCAGTTGTGCGGTGGCCATTCTGCACAAGGTATCTCCAGTAGCAGTGAGCATCCCCAGCTGCTGCTGTTTCAGTGACCCAAGATGCTACGCACAACCCTTTTTTCTTTGTTTGAGCTGAAGAGAGCCTCAAAGCGATGCTGGAAATAAAAAGGGATGGATCAGAAAAGAGCAGGGAGGGAGTTTGGGCATTAGTAAATCTGAGTGCACTTCTGAGGCTGGTTCCAGCAGCTACGTCCCAGTGGTGGAGCCAAGGCTACCTGCGCATCGCCAACGGACAGGAGCGAGTGGTAGGGACACGATCACAACCAACCTACCGGCGCCCAAGCATCCATGAAGCCACGATAAAATGTCTTAGCACCAACCACTCCACACTAACATCCAGCTTTCCGATACTCCCATGGAAAAACCTCATGCATGCAAGCGTAGCATCTCTACATCATCTGCCTGTACTCCTCTTCCCACAGGGAACCTTACTCTACATTTTCCAAACACATTTGCAGCTCCAAAACCCACATCCTTAGCGCTGACTGAACCCCAATCATTGTGTTTTTACAAGTTAGAGAATGAATTGGGGTCTGATGAGTACACTCACACTGTCAGATACCACAGCTGCTCCAAGCCTTCTGCTATGAGCCGCCCACCCCAGCCAACCCAACCGCTCCCACCACCGGGCTGTGAAGCACGAAGAGACCATCCTCTTCCCGTGAGCACCAAGCACAGCCCTTGTCAGAGGCTTCAGTGTTGTAATGCACAAATTTGTCCTCAGAGAGGGAACAATCAGAAACCCACAAATTAAATTTGTATTTCATGTTGAAAGATTACACTTATCAATATCGGAAAGTTTTTAAATGCTTTCCATCTGCATAACATCTCATTTCAAAGGGTCGTTTTTATTGTATCATGTTTGTTATCACGCAAAAAACTGATGAAAGATGAACATATTTGCTTTTCTTCTACGCCAATGCTTATGCTATTACTTTAAATTAATTTTCCTCTTAAAAAAAAATTGCATTCTTTTTTTCTGGTCTTTCATCCAACCATGTGAATGAGAATTTAAGCATGTCACTGGGCTTCTAATAAATGAAAGGGCAAAAAAGAGAATCAAATAACATATCAACGAATATTCGTAGATACCAAAGCTGGAAATTTAAAATGTCACTGCAATAAGAATGCATGATTCACTGCAGCCAGCATAAGGCAAACATAAGTCAAGAAGGCAGGACAGAAAATAATGAAGCAGCTGAACTATATTTTCAATCCCTGAATTATATCTTAATTGCTGTGGCCAGGAGACCAATATAAACATCTGCAGAGAAGCGTGCAGAAAATACGCACCATGAACCTGTGGGATTGAGGTGTTACCCAAGCCCAAGCAGGAAATATAGAATCATAAAATGGTTTGGGTGGGAAGGGACCTTCAAAGGCCATCCAGTCCAACCCCCCTGCAAGGAGCAGGGACATCTCCAACCGGATCAGGCTGCTCAGAGCCCCGGCCAACCTGGCCTGGAATGTTTCCAGGGATGGGGCATCCACCACCTCTCTGGGCAACCTGGGACAGTGTGACACCACCCTCAGTGTAAAGAACTTCTTCCTGATGTCCAGTCTGAATCTACCTCCCTCTATTTTGAAACCGTCACCCCTTGTCCTGTCACAACAGGCCCTGCTGAAGAGTCTCTCCTCATATCTCTACTGCAAAGCTCGACAAGAACTGACCGTTTCCCACACGCATGTGGAACCAGCTCCTCGCCCCAGCCCTGCTCCCGTCATGGAAAGCACAGTGTTCGGAACCAAAACAGCACTGCCAAGGTATCAACATCCCATCAGATCCTCCCCGTGTGAACTTCAGAGCAAAAAAGGATTAAGCTGCTACTCAGGCATTATGGGCATACTAATATTAATAGTTCGACAATTACACTTGTATTCTTCAGAAAAGAAAAAAAAAAAAATAAAAAAAAATAAGGAATACTACAGTGGTCAGGACAAAGTCCAGCTGACACACATACATCACTCACCCTCCTGAAAAGCTTTCTAACAGCATCGATAACACGTAGATCTAAAGAAGTGGATGCTGCCATGTCTGTAATTTAAAATCTGTATGAGGTACATGAATGAAATTTTTACAAAATTTATACAAATGAGTTTTTATGAAATTTTCCATTAGGAAGGGAAAATCAATACTTTGTGAAACAGAATCTGGCTTGTGCAAGCCAAGTTAGTTTGTACAAACAATGCACACCCTACTCATGAGTGTACCCTTGAAGAGAAACTGGGAGGCTGATAAAAAAGAAACATCTTGCCCCGGAAGGTGCCAGCAGCTGGATGATTGTCAAAGGAGCACGGAGTAAGCAAGGATCTGCATGGGAAAGGGAGAACCAAGAGAAGGAAAGAGTAAGAGGGCAGATATGGCCCTGAAAGAGCAGGACGATGCCGTAAATCTGCCAGAACAAAGAAACACCGAGACAGGCTCAAGGGGAGCAGAGCTGCTGGAGAAGCCCAAGCAGACGAGGAGGGGCCCAGAGCGTGAGAACATTTACTGAACTAAGGGAATGTATACCTTGCAAGTGCCTGACATTGATAAAGGTTGTGAATGGTCAACAAAATCCCACTAATAAGTGTCCTCAAAGTGAACTCTCTCATTATAATATGTGAAAACCAGACCTCTAGTGCTAAAATAGCCCCCTCCTCAGATAAAGACCCCTGCTCAGCAAACATGTGTAGTAAATTTAAGAAGCATTGCATCTTTAAACTAATGTAAGAGAATACCTAACCAGTTTTCGTTAAGTAGGTGTGACCAAAAGTCACAGCAGATGTGAACTGCGATCATAACCAGGGGTGCTAGCTTTGTGGACTTACCCTAGCATCCATTTCTGTGCAGAAATAACATAAATAAATACCTCTGGTTGGTGTATAAGGTTGGCATACTGCACACCAGGTAAACAAACCCAGATTTGGAACATCATAGAGCTCAGTTATTTTTTTCCCCGCACTCATTCCTTCCCGGTGTCAGGCTGAGTTGGCCGTGCACTAGCAGTGAGGTGAGAGGGAGTCAGAGGGCAGCCTTCTTATCATTCAAGAAGAGCACACAATTATCTCATCCAGACAAAAATAGCACTCCAGGAGAAAGTATCACCTCCTCCTCATGCCGGCAAGATTAAATCCATCTTCTCCTGCTTCTTAGGACTGCGGTGAACCAGGGAAGGCTGAGAAGGCCATGGAGCAACGTGAGGAGCACCTGGCAATTTCAGCTCATTCCCCTCTTTCTTTCCAGTGCTGTATCTTCATTATCACATCTATTTTGCTCTGTATAAGTACATATCATACCAGTTGTGTGCACACGTGTGTATGTGCCTTTTATGAAGAGATAAAGCAAAACCACAGCTTCCGGACAGGCCCATTCACTGCACCACAGAAGTTGGGCACGATGTGGAGTATGTCCGCAGCTGCCCAGCAGAGCAATTACTGGGAGTTAAATAATTATCAACATTGCCTTTGATTCTGCACCCTATCAGTAGGATTTCTGCCACGGGTAGAAGATGAGGGGTGAATCTGGAGTGCAAGGACGGAGCAGTACAACGGCCGCTAACACTAATGACAGAGATGGAGAGCAGCACAACTAAATCCCTCCACACAACACTCAGCATTTCCCTCCAACGTCCTTTTCCGGACTGATAAGGGAAATTAGCATCACGATCCCTGAATTACAGACCCCACGTTCCCTCTGCACAACACTTCTCTTGCAGACTCATGCTTGCACATGCCACCAGGAAACATACCCGAGTGCTGGAGAAGATCAGCAGATTGATATTTTTGTCGTTTGACACGTATTATCAGCAGCATTTTGTGTCATCCCAAACCAGACAAGCTGTGAGGCTCCTTGTTTGCTAAAATAATCTGTCAACGCTGAACACGTTTCCGTCAATCCCACATCGCGAGTGTTGAAGCCTGGAGGTCCCATTGCTCCTGACTCCAGGGCTGAGTTGCATCAAAAAGCCTGGGAGGTGTTTTATCAAAGTCTCTGCTCTGAAAAAGGAATTGATGAGGTCTTCAATGCACAACGCCTATGAAAAGGGTACTCTTCAGAATAAAATTATTCCTATTAATAACAGCATCAAAATTAAGCCTGGAATTGAGATGAAAGTTAGACTGTGCTTTGATCTCTTTCACACTGATGTGATAAGATTAGGATGCAATCCTGAGTGCTAACACTGGTCCTGAAGCTTCCTGATGGTGCTCACAGCTAGCCCAGGGCAGATGCTGCAGGTGGCAACACCACCAGCTTCCTCGTGGCAACAGAGACGACCAACAACAAAAGCAATTGCTGCAGCCACACACCATGAGACCCATCAGAAAAACAGAAACTATACAAGTAATCCATTAAGGGATCCAGAGGAGGCCACGCAGATGGTGGGAGGGCTGGAGCAGCTCTGCTGTGAGGCCAGGCTGGGAGAGCTGGGGCTGTTCAGCCTGGAGAAGAGGAGGCTCCGGGGAGAGCTGAGAGCGGCTCCCAGTGCCCAAAGGGGGCTGCAGGGAAGGTGGGGAGAGACCTTCAGCAGGGCCTGCTGTGACAGGACAAGGGGTGATGGTTTTAAAATACAGGGAGGGAGATTTAGATTAGTTATTAAGAAAAAAATTTACAATTAGGGTGATGGAACCCTGGCCGAGGTAGAGGTAGATTTAGATATGAGATATAAGGAAGAAATTATTTACTGTGAGGGAGGTGAAGTACTGTCCCAGGTTGCCCAGAGAGGCGGTGGATGCCCCATCCCTGGAAACATTCCAGGCCAGGTTGGCCAGGGCTCTGAGCAACCTGATCTGGTTGGAGATGTCCCTGCTCCTTGCAGGGGGGTTGGACTAGGTGGGCTTTTAACGGTCCCTTCCCACCCAAATCATTTTATGATTCTATGATTTTAAAAAAGTGAAATGAGAGATTTGAACCTGGAAGTGAAAGAGTTATGGAAACCTCACAGGTGGTAAGCAGAGACCCAGGACAACTTCGACACCCTCAAATATTACATGTAATATCTACGTGCATTAACAAGTATTTAGGAGGAATGGCTAGGGAGCCTTCCCTTCTATAACTGCACTGGTGTTACACTGAGGACTGGAACTGGTGCAGGACATATTTCCACCACAGCATAGACCACGTGCTATGGAAAAACTGCATCCGGCTGCCCCAGCCCCCACCTTGCTCTAACGCTACTGCAATGCAAACGCAGCCAAAATCCAGTGCTCGCAGAAGCGGCTGATGTTGGACGGACTTAATATGTTTCATGTGAACAGAACACCCAAGGGTGGATCGGACTAACCTGGCGCTAAGGGACGGTTTCTGAAAACAGAGCTGCAAGCAGAGATTCAAGTGGATCTCTGAGCAAAAGAAATGGTTGTTTCCCCTAAACCCCAGATCAACCTCCTAATCCCACAATCACAGATTTTCTCAACAAGCACTGTTTTCTGCACAATGTACGTCTCTCTAATACTGCACAATAAAATCTTACCCTATCTCTGCACTAAATCTGATAATCATTTTTCATCCTGAATTCCAAATTAATTTTAGATTTCTTTTAACATAAACCTGACCTTTCACTCCACCTTCTTCTACTCAAGCTGTGCAGCCCGCCCTTGTGCCCGTAAGTACCCGTGAAGCAAGAGAAATACAAAAGTACATTTTCAATGAAGCAATTAGTACTTTTTTGTTAAAAATCTGGTAGTCCGTCCTTCATGAACATGCAGAAAATCTTTCTTGTAGGAGCTCTGCTTCTTTAAATCAAAATACTTAATTTACACCATAAGATTTCTTCCTTATAAAAGGAGAAAGTGTCCTTCATATATCAAGCAAAAATTTTGCTAGGAGTCAAGTACAAAAGCTTTTTCTTCAAAGAGGAGAGATGAGATGTACTTTAAAGACATGCTTCCAGAGAAAGAAGAAAAAGAGTTCAAGCCTGGGATGAATACAACTAGGATATCTGAGGCAGTTTCTTCTGGTGGATCAACAAGAATGGAAACCTTCCTCCTGAGGAAACGCTGCCAAGGGGATTGAGTTTCAATCTGATGCAAAATACAAGGACCTTCAACCAAAGCCAGGAGAAGAAAAAAAATATTTTATTAGACCTGTAAAGTAATGACAGAAAGTTGACTTCTAAAAAAAAAAAAAAGAGATTGTTACCAGTCTGCTTACCACAGACTATGACCCCCAGAAAGCAAAAAGGAGATCTTTCCAAAAGAAACTAGAAAAGAAAATCAAGATGATGATTTGCGAAATGTTGGAAGGAGGCTCAGACTCCTCACACTTTCCAAGAGCAGCTGGAGATGAAACAAGGACTTTGGCAACGCTGAACCACCTTTTTGCTTTTTCTTCACCAATTTTACGTTCAACTATTTTGATACCAGACTGAAAGGGACTGCTGTTTTGTGAAAGTTTGACTCAGATCTTTCGAAGGTTTGACTTAGATCTGCATATGTTAAAGGAGCAGAAGACTGTATCCTTATTTTTATCCACGATAGCTTTCGACAAAGTAGGTACCGTACCACTACCATCACCTGCAGAAGTGAGGTGGATGCACCACCTAACTCCTTAGCTGTTCTCCTTACCTATGAACGGAGTTATAAAATGTTTGGGGTTTTGTTTAACTTTTTAGAGCAGAAAAAAATACTATGTCCTCAAGCAACATACAATTCAGACTAATAGCCAAACAGTTTTTAGAAAATGTTTAATCAAAATTACAGGGTACACAAAAATAATACCAAGTAATCTTTAGGCCTAGTATTAAATTTGTAGAGATGAAGGAAGAAAATGCACCTATCTATGAACACTAATATTATTTACTTCCAAATACAGAATGAAGCTTCCACCTGAATCCTGCTATGCAATGTGTGAACAGAGACCCACAACCCACCCTTTGCAGATGGTCCCAAACAGAAACGAGCACTGGGTGAGACACAGGGATGGAGATTTACGCATGAGTGCAATTCACTCATTTCCCAACCACACCACGAGCAAAACCCAGAACACACCAATCAGGCCAGGCACCAGTCGCTGGTGCCCTACCCCAGGCAGGGGGGGTGCTCTAAGTGTTCTATAAGTGCTCTGCAGCCAGCATCATACCACACATCACATGTTCAACCCAGCCACACAGGAGCCTTAGTTTAGATCTTTAGAACCTGTGGGACAGAGTGCACCCTCCACAAGTTCACCAACACCACCAAGCTGTGGTGCCATCAACACAGTAGAGGGGAGGGGTGCCATCCAGAGGGTCCATGAGTCCAGGAGTCCTGTCCAGGAGTTCTGCCAGGCCGAGGGCAAGGTCCTGCACCTGGGTCAGGGCAATCCCAGCACAAATCCAGGCTGGGTAGAGAATGGATGAAGACCGGCCCTGAGGAGAAGGGCTTAGGGGTAATGGTGGACAAGAAGCTCAACACAAGCCGACAATGTGCCCTTGCATTTAAATTTACAAGGCAAGATGCTTCCAAAGTGATTTTTCACCCATCCAGTTTTTAAGAAATACAAATATTTAACTTGTTTATTTTAACACACTTAAGGGTTTCATCAAAAAACTAAAAAGGTTTCTTTATTGCTCTAATAATCAAGTTTTGCTTTCAGAAGGGAATATCATCTGGTTTCCACAGGTTTGTCTTTGACAGTTAACATAAATCTGTAAGGAAACTGCCTTTCTCTAAGTAATTTTACTAAATAGGTGCTGAACTAAAAAAAAAAAGAAAAAAAAACCACACCACCACATTTTGATAGAAAATGTTGGCTCAGTACTTGTGATCCTTGGGATTTGTTTTGGGGTCTCTGAACAGAAGTATCACACTGGCAACTATTCAAGAAAACACACTTGCCCCCAATACTCCTGCTCAGTACTGCCCAGAGTTCTTGACATGGCACACACAACTATAACATAAATATTCCAACAAACAGAAAACCAAAATAGAAAAGTTCAACTAAAAAAAAAAAAAAAGACAAAATTATTTTAAGCTCCTTGGAAATTTCAACAGGAACATTTTAATTTACAATACTTTGATTTCTTATGAGCTTTTCCGTGGAATACAGTGGTTTTTTCTCCTTTCTCTTTCACAGCTAGATCCAGTTTTCTCTGGCACCTTAGGCATACTGCAGTAGTACTGTCTTGCCTGCAAATATTTGATCATTAACACGATGAAAATACCCAGTAAAATATCACCCTGCACAGGAAATCACCTAGGACTCAATCACAGCTGGAACCGGAGGTCTGTTGTGTTCCAGAAAGACATCATCTGTATTTGAGGTACATTAAGCAGCAGCATACGATGTAAAAACCAAAATTAAATCTGTAATAAATCACAGACGGCAAATCCAAGAACACATATTAACAGCTAAACAAAATATGATACAAGGAAAGAGAGATATTCCAGACGGAAATCTCAATGAAAGTCAAGAAAAATCAAAATTTTGAAACAATTTCTCAACCTATCCTGTTCAGACCACTTAGCATCCCAGGCTTGAGACTGCTTTTCCTGCCAGCATCAGTTTCATAGCCAGGCCTAAAATTAAGACTTAAGGAAAATCTTAGGCATGCATGCTGGGGTAAGAGAGAAGGGCTTTAATGGCTTCCAGAAGAAGAGACTTGAATGGTCGTTCTTGGGGTTTTTATTGAACAGGTCCACGGGGCTGACCTACGAAATGCTTTCAGCAGCCGTGAGCACACGGAGAACTCTGGGGCTCAGGGGAGCACCCTCAGCCCCTGGACAACCGGAACGCTGGGACAGTGACCTGCACCGCTGCGCCCTGAGAGCTGCCTGGACTGGGCAGCCAGCTCGCAAACATCGGGCCAGCCCCGTTACAAACACTGGGTGCTTGTAACTTCTCCACGTGAATGTGTGTATAGTCAGTCATTAAGGTTGCCTGTTCATTTGTTGGACTCCAATATGTTAATGAGCAATTAACTCCTAATTCAGTTGTTGGCCATAAAGGATTTACAAATTTGGCATTGGTACGTTATAGCTCGTTAAGCACATCACGAAGCACACACTAGGCAAGAAAATTTCCTGAAAGCCACCTATCCCTTTCCACCAATCCCATCACAAACCCACCAAAACTGTCATCACTTTGGTCTCTAAGTTAACATATGGGATTCATCCGACAGAGCGAGGGTACTCTTCGGGATACACAAGCCCAGTGCTTGCATAGTCCTTTTTGAAGGACTTGGGAGATTAACGGGCTTTCTTTGAGCCCTACCTATTTATTTAACTACGTATGTGGCATGTCAACATTTTCGGAGTGTTTCAAATGGATTTTGAACAGTTTTTCCTAATTTGAAGTGTCCACAAAACCACTGTTTGAGGCACTCAGGTCTTCTGACTTTCCAACAGCTGAGCCCGCTCACATAATTTACCAGTTTACCATTAAACCCAGAGCGATAAACTATTTGATGACAAGGGAGAGCTGTGCTTTGTCTGACTAGCCCACTCACTGACACTGGAGTCTGCGCAAGTCAGACTGGGATTTGTTTTTTTCATCCCATCTTGTGCATTTATTGCAGTATGATTTTTCAATTGTCTCCTCTTTTTCTGTCAGCACTGGTGACCAATAGCATTGCAACTCCTATATTTCATATTTTTAATTGCCCAATATTTCAAGTGCAGCTTTTAAAACTGTGTATCACAGGAACGTGAAGAGATTGCCATTTAAAAAAAAAAAAAAAAAAAACAAAAAAAAAA
>WHYT01017289.1:158620-180868 GCA_009806455.1 Tetrax tetrax
ATTGCCATTTAAAAAAAAAAAAAAAAAAACCAAAAAAAAAAAACACCACAAAACAAAACACCCAAACTCAACATTTTTCAACAGTAATTAAAGCAAAATAGGAAAACACATTTGTACTTGCTCCCATACCAGTTTTTGAAGGCAAGTGCAGCCAAAAGTACAAGAGATCAAGGGCTGTGAATCTGGTGTGATCCAGCATCTCAGTGAAGATCTGAGATACTCACTCTACACAAGCTGCAAGTACATCTTCTCTGATATCTAAGCTGGCTGAGTTGTACCTGAGTTTCATCTTTCTTATCTAAGTATTGTGATTTTGTTTAAGAATATTTCCATATGCAAGCAGCCTCACCTGACTTCACTGGGAGAAGCCACAAGTCTTCTGACCATAAATATTCCCAAAAGCCATAGAATCTCTCCTAAATTAAAGCTGGACTTCACAAAGAGCTGGTCACTTCTTTGTAACACCAGATATTATAACAAATTAATAAAAAACATAGCAAGAACATCCCAAGGGGTTTACTTACAGTACACGTCCACTCTTATGGACTTTATGGCTGGAGAACCCAAGCCATTCTCAGCCTTGCAGTAGTAGCGCCCCCCTTGGTGTCGCTGGATGTTGGATATCCTCAGAGTTTCATTGAAGACACTCGAGTCTTGAAATCTGTCAGAGGCACTTCCTGCTGTCTTGGTCCACCTGATCTGAGCAAGCACCAAAAAAGATTGTTACTTTAAGTCTGTAAAAGTGAACAGAGTATAGATCTCCTCACCAAACCAAGAACCACGTGCGCGGCGGTCATGATTTTGTGTTGGAGGACTCAGCGAACCTCTCCAGAAAACTGAATAGCTCACACTTACGATCGAACACTTCATCCAAGAGCCCCTGAATAGTAATCTTGCATTCACCACTGCGTCTTAGAAGTAGTTAATTACTTTTGATGGAAGACTCCCCAATAAAAAAAAAAAAATGCCACTAGCAGAGACATGGAGGACAACTCCAGTCACTGTCAGTAACACACAGCTGGGACAGTTGCAGAAAGATTCCCCATTAATGGCAAGGGGCAGAGTTCTCCAGAAACAGTGGCTGTACGCGTTCACTGAACTCAGGTAGTTTCATCAAAATCATATTTATGAAAGATGAGCGCCACCTTTAAAACAATTGATGAATTATCTTCTAGCAGCAATAAAATCCCCTTTAAACAAGTCGAATGATCAGTGGCTTGAAACTGCAACAAATTAGTAACATCTATTTCTTCAAATAGGTGGTTTGGCTTTTTAAATGTCATTTATGGCAATTATAGATTTCTTTACTCTGGTAATTATTTTCAAAAAGTGAAGACTCTTCAAAGAGAACTTTCTAATTCCAAACCCATGAAAACACCAGTAACAGCACACCACAACCAACAGCTGCAGAGAAGTGGATACGCACATTGCTAAAACCCATGCTTGATGACCCGAGTCCTTTCCTGCATGACTCGGTGGACCAAATTATCTTATAAAATGCACCAGACCTCTAGAGACTCCCCAGGCACTTCCTCCTCTTTCAGTTCACATTAATTCGATGACCAGGACAAACAACATTCAGTTCCAGACCAGAACTTTTTTAAATAGTAGGTTTTTCTTGCCTCTGAAGGCCACAAGTGGGACACTTGCATAAAGAAGAGTTTACGTCTCTTCTGAAGCTTCTCAAAGGTGTCTCTTCTCAACCTCACCCACTAATTCTATGCAAGGATGAAGACCAAAAATTCTGTAGTCATTGATAAAAATGAGATTGACACAAGTCAAGATAATAAATATTTGGCTGTTAGTTCCCAGGCTACGGTCCTCAAAGATTGTCCAATGGTAATTAGTGAAGCCACAGTTTAAAGAACAGCATTTAGACACTGATCTGTTGGGATTTGCTAGGCAGGCTGTCTACAAGCAACCCTGAGCCGCTGTTGGCTTAGTTTGGACAGGAGCTGCAGCCTTGGCAGCTCAGGCAATATATGCCTGCCACCAGTAGCAAGCGCCAGTCTCCATGCCCAGCCAAGCCCAAGCGGGACACACTCTCCTTCCAGCCCTCTCCTGCATGAAGGAAGGTCCCATGGCTGAGCTGGACAGGCCTTGGTGGACACCAAGGCCCTAAGTTGTTGCCCAGGCTGGAGGGAGATCATTCCCCCAGGGTGCAGAGATATTTGAGTTGCATCATTCTCAGAGTTGTGACCCAGAACTCTGGTCCAGATCCCAGTAACCTGCACAAGAGCACAGGGTGGGCTGAGGTCAGCCTTCCTCTCACTGGGAACCTCTCCTGGGCAGGAGAGGTCTACAAAAGGGCTCCGAATACCACTGTAGCCCATGTAAATTTTTGTCCCCTTGAAACAAGAGCAGGCATGGGCTTCAGAGCTGAAATTACACCAAGCAATACTTCAAAAAATGTTGTTGTTCTGGCTTCTTACATTCACAAGCCTGACTGGCTGTGCCCTCTTGCCAGGTGACCTGCATAACTCTCACACAGTTCTGCTGCTCTGGGATGAAGCAAATATGCCAAACCCTCCATCTCCAACATTCGGTCTGCCTGCGAGAGAGACGCTATTAGCACTGCTATATTTACCCATCTCAATCTGTCTGTACTTCTATTCTAAACTCTTGGCTCCAGGGCTTTTTAAATCATCTATATAAAGATGCTGCAGGATAATTTTGGAACACGCACTCAGCTTCTGCGTGCTGCAGAATACAATTTCCTCCCATGTATTTCAGATGCTTGAGAAGTATTTTAAAACAGCATTTAAGATGTTCACTGAATCTCTTGCCTGTTTTATTTCCCTTTTTGTAATCAGAATTGTAAAAACAGCTCTGATTCTTAACTGGAAAAAAATTTCCAGTATGATTTCTCTCTTCTTCCCCTTCCTCTCCCAAAAAAAGTTTCAAGTGGAACACAGTTTGTTCTGTCTAAAGAACACATAACCTAAATAAAGTGTTCCGAGTATTCTCAGCATCATGTAACTGGTAATGTTACATAACTTACAGAAAAAAAAAAAAAAAAAAAAAAAAAAAAGCAAATTTTATTTACATAATGCCAGAGTTTTATCTTCTTTTATGAATCAAAAACCTTCCCCATCTCCTGCATCTTAACACTGACATATCCATCTTCGCTTTCTTACAAGGAAATTCAACAGGATCCTGTTTGGCTGGAAACAGAATGGGACTTTTCAGCTTTAAAAAATATACATACATGTATGCTTTAGAGGAAAAAAAAAGAGTAATTTTAACAAATCAAATTATTTTGTAGTGTATACAGGGCTTCTTAAAGAATAAAATGTTGTCGACTAGCTTCTCTCCTTGCAGATAACCTCCAGGAATGTTACTGGTCTGACTTGGTTCAGTTCATTATTTACCTTAGCTTTAACTCAACGTACAGACAAAAACCACGCCAATCAATACTGCATTGTAATTTATTGAACGCACCGTGAAGAACGATGACTCTCAAACACTATGCTGATGCAAGTAGTCAAAAAATTGGGCACAGGAAAGCCAGATGTCTGAGGCCGAAAGTCTCGTTGGAGAGGTCCTCAGTGGTTTCACCCACTGCGAGCTCCAGTCCACGCTTTGGGGTGACCTCCAATGACTTTTAAGAGTCCGAGACCATCAAATCCATCCTCAGAGATGGAGCTTCTCATGTCTCTAGCCTTTAAGTCCTCATCACTCCTTAATGCAGTGACCTGCAGAGCAACGGCTGCCACAGCTCTGACATTATCCCATTTTCAGGGTGAGGAGCGGTGGCAAAGGGGGACCACGGGCTCGTGGGACATTGCAGCAGGTATCAGCCTCAAATCCCAAGACAGCCTCAATGCCTCTTTATGGTAAAGGATGCAGAAAGTCTCCCCATCACTAGCTTTCTTTTTTTTTTTTTAAAAAAAAGTAGATTGTGTATTCACATAGTTCAGTTACTCCAATATTTTCAAATAACTTTGCACAAAACAATTGCTCACTCAGAAGCATTTTATCAGTGTTTGCTAGTCACCTTCCACTCTTCTGTTTGAGAGGTCCCGGTTCCTAGCACAGAGTGGCACTGCGTGCTCCGCATGTCTACTCAACTAGCGGGGGTAACATAGGAAGTGAATAAATCCCATTCCACTGAGAAGTCAAAACCAATCTTACTTGCCATGCAAAATCTTAATTAAAAAGTTAGGTCTGCACACCACAACTTAAACAAATCTGACTGATAAATGTTAATCCATCACACAGATATGCACTTGCTGGCTTCTAAGGATGTCATTTTCCAACTGCATTGCACACTTGGGAATCCCACCCAAGTATTTATTGTCATTGCTCTGCCATACAATCATGATGTCTATTTATCAAATCTCTTCTTTTTTCTTTCCTTTTCTTTTTTCTTGCAAAACATACACAGAAGGAAAAAAATTATTTATGAACAACTCAAAATAGAGGCAGGCAGATTTAGATTAGGCATTGAGAAAAAATTTTTTCCACTGAGGGTGGTGGAACACTGGTCCAGGTTGCCCAGAGAGGTGGTGGATGCCCCATCCCTTCCAAGGCCAGGTTGGCCGGGGCTCTGAGCAACCTGATCTGGTTGGAGATGTCCCTGCTCCTGGCAGGGGGTTGGACTGGATGGGCTTTGATGGTCCCTTCCAGCCCAAACCATCCCGTGAGTCTAGGATTCTAACTCAATTAAAATTACTCCATTTTAAAAAATGAGTAAGTTATGACCCCATCTAGCTACATCACAACCTCTGTACTTCTCCAATTGGTATACGCTCATAATTTCTCTAACCATCAATATATTTGACAGTATTTTATTGGCTGGAGCAGATGCCCCGAGACACACAGTCATATTTCACCCTATCACTTCCGTTTTCTCAGTGAGCTTTCCTGCAGCTTCAGTAGTAGTCATAGACTTTACATTTTTAGACTGAAAACATGTATTAAATAAAACCTCTGAGAATATTTTGCCTAACTTATCTCAGCTTCAACACTCATGCACAAAAAGAAAGGATTAGAATAAGAAAAATATTTAATTTTGACTTATAAAATTGAAACACTTGCGTTTTAAATACTGTATTTGTCAAAGACAACAAACATTAAAATACCTTTACCCTGAATTCAAAACATTTTGCTTGGTTCAAAACAATAACCACCACGAACCATCCTCCAAAAATCCCAACAAAACCCAACAATTTTGTAATGGAAACTTATTTCTTCAATGGAAATAGTTGGTGGAAAATGAGGTTTTGATAACCTTTTCATTATACCACGACACCAAAATCTGCCTAACACAGCAATTGCAAGTAAATACGTTCCTTAAAATATACCCAGTGCCCGCACGGGGGGTTGGTACCGCACCTCACTGCCGTTGATTGCAGTCGCTGCCCTCTGACGTCGCTAAGAGCATGATGAGGAGAACGTCCTGATCACTGCTATAATCCCCAAATCCCTGCCTCAGATTAAAGTCTTCCTTTGCATGCGAACAGCTGTAAAAGAGGTCTTTGCACAACTTCACTGGGACGTGCTGGAACAATTCTTCAGGCGAAAAGACATTAGAGCCTTTGGTAAAAGCCATCCTAAACGTACCCAGCTACTGCAGGCTCATCTTCATGGTAAGACCTCGGTGCCTTGTGAGCCACACCCAAGCTCATTTTAACTGGAGCAGCCTGTGGAGCCACAGCTCTGCGGAGCCCTCTATGTGCTGCTCTGTTAGACAACGAACCAGAGCACGTAAACTGCACCATGTATTTAAAACTCTGCTATAACTTGTCTCCAACTCACTTCTGAAGTTCCAACACTCCCTTCCCTATCCTCTGATTTAAGAAAAAAAAACAAACAAAAAAAACCAACCTCAAAATACTCTAAAAACCATTCAAAAAACCCAGAAACAAACAAAAGAACCAAAGAGAGCGCATTAGATCCAAGTTTTCATTGCCTGACACCACAAAACACCATTCACACCAATATGCAAAAAGTCAAGTGGAACACACTTTGACCCAAAATAGACTTTTTTTTTCACCAAGCTCCCCCTTCCCTTCCTGCAAGCAAGTCTCAAAGCCAAACAAGCTCTGCAAACCACCACTGCAGACCTGGCAGGGACAGATTTTGTACCACACTTACATGGGCACAGGTTCACAGCAGAGAATATGTTGTTCACTCCACAGTTTCTGCACAGTACTGCTCAATGTCCTCGGCATGAAGACCATCACTAGGTGAACCCAACAGCTCCTTGTCTCAGTGGGTGCCCTCTCACTTGTGTCCAAGGACACGCTTCTGCAGGGCCTTTTGAAGGCTCAGGAGATAGTCAAATCAAATGTACACCTCCAAGGGTTTCTAAATATCCTTCCCTTGGTTACCCAAACCAGATGACAGCTATTCCTGCACCACGCCCACAAGACAGGAGATACAGCATGGATCTAAAACACCACCACAGGACACCGCCTCGTGCTTACTTTTGTGTTTGGTCTAGGAAATCTCCCACATGTTCACCAAGTCATCCCCACCATATGTGAAAGGAAAGCATTCACATGTCTAAACTAAATAAAATGGCTAAATAAAACGGGAAGAGGAGGATGTTGCATTTTTAGTAGGCCGGAGGCAGCATGATGCAGCTTGCCCAATGCGGCAGAGGGTACAAAACGTCCTTCATTCTTGGAACAGATATTGCTGCAGGCTATGCGTATGCAACAGTGGTACGAAAAAATTCTCTTCCTATTTATTTCATATGCTAATGTCTGAAATATTGGGCTTGAAAGTGGCTTCAGGTAAAAGCACTGTTCGTTGGTCAAAAAGTCTTACGTGGAATATTAGAGTGGCAAAGCAAGCACTGCTTCCTGTCAGAAAGGATGATCCTCTACCTCAGACAGGGCTAGAAAGCTGTTACCAGTGCAAAACAAATGCAGAACTGGAGAGTCTTTGGTTTCCAAGTTTATTTCTTCAAATTTGCAGTAACCAAGACGCAGTCACCTACGAACACTGGGTTTCATTACTCCGTATTTAGAACCATAGAATCATGGAATAGTTTGGGTTGGAAGGGACCATTAAAGCCCACCCAGTCCAACCCCCTGCCAGGAGCAGGGACATCTCCAACCGGATCAGGTTGCTCAGAGCCCCGGCCAACCTGGCCTGGAATGTTTCCAGGGATGGGGCATCCACCACCTCTCTGGGCAACCTAGGACAGCGCTCCACCACCCTCAGTGGAAAAAAAAATTCCTGATATCTAAAAGTGAATCTTCCTCCTTTTATTTCAAAACCATTACTTCTTGTCCTGTCACAACAGGCCCTGCTGAAGAGTTTCTCCCCACCTTTTCTATCAGTTCCCTGGACCCCTCAAACTTCACAGAAACACAAGGGAGAAAACAGAGCACTGTCCCCAGGCCAGGCACACGACTGATGCTGTTGCCTTTTTGGGACAACTCATGTGCTTATGTTTACACACAGACTAATGCTTCAGCGGGCTGGCATGCAAAAGCACAATTTTTTAATCATCTAACTAAAAGCAGTCTGTGATACTAACTGTTAACATGCAGGACATGATCAGCTCTGATTCGGTGCCAGAGATCACAGGGAAATTGTTATTTTCCAGCTTGATTGCTACAACACAGCAAAAAAAAAAAAAAACCAAACTTCCTTTTATTCTCTAACAGAGAGAAAACTGTGGTTATTAATTACAGAGAAAATCAGCATTAAAACCACAAAGTTACAAGCAATCAAGGCCTATCAGAAGAACTTCAGTGCTTTGTTCATAGTTCATTTTAGGCCAAATCACGCAATCATAGCAACGCCGTGGCTGGAGTCTACAAAGGGAAACCGTAGTCTTGCGATTCCAAAATGGTAACTTGCAATAAATGAAAGGGTCGAGGAGAATAAGTGAAACCCTCAGCATCTCATCATGAGGGGAAAACTACATCTAAGCTGACTATTACTTCATCTCTTAATTTCCTGCACTCTGCAAGGCAGATGATTCTTATTTTATACCTAGATAATTCCAAGATACGCAAGAGTTACCCAAGGCCCACCAGCGTAACTTCCCTTGAACTCCACTTTTAAGTCTGAAGACAGAAAACAAGCTCATATGAAGCAACGGGATATATACACACTTATTATACTTTTTAAGGAGTCCAAATTTGATTTAATTCCTACTAGCACTAACAGGAATCTCATAGATGTGAAGGAACAGAATAGCCACGCAAAAAAAAAACCAAAAAAAAAGACCAAAGTTAGCAACAAATTCAAGTTCTACACTTTCCACAAATTTCAGAGAATCAACAGGATGGTTTGGGTGGGAAGGGACCATCCAAGCCCACCCAGTCCAACCCCCCTGCAAGGAGCAGGGACATCTCCAACCAGATCAGGTTGCTCAGAGCCCCTGCCAACCTGGTGCCAACCTGGCCTGGAATGTTTCCAGGGATGGGGCATCCACTGCCTCTCTGGGAAACCTGGGCCAGTGCCCCACCACCCTCAGCGTAATTTTTTTTTTTCCTAATATCTAATCTGAATCTAGCTCCCTCTATTTTGAAACCATTATCCCTTGTCCTGTCACACCAGGCCCCGCTGAAGAGTGTCTCCTCGAGACAGCTGGCATTTTCGCTTCAGAGTTGGCGTTGATTTAGGCACTACAAATGCTGCAAAGGCTTTTGTGGACCTTTGCCACACCAACATTTGTACATGTTGTGATCAAAACTTGAAAATTAGGCACCACACATCTAACGTCTCTGAACACCAAGAATTAAGAATTTTGCTTCAGACGCGCAAAGCAAGAACTTCTTGCACTCAAAGGCTGAAAATCTAAATATTATCTGGATATAAGTGAAGAAATTTTAAGTGATCACTGAACAATTTAACGGGAAATTAATTAATGGATCCTGAAGAAAGGAATATTGCAATCATTACCTTAACCGCTAAAACAACCCTGCTTTAGATCCTTCCTACAGCATCTTGCTCGGTTGAATCAGTCTCAGTTCCTTTATGAAAAGGTAGCGTCTGGGGAAACATTTACATGTATTTTCTCAAAACATCTGAGTAACATGCTAAATGATTAATTGCAGCAATTTATTCTGGTTTGACTATAATGTTTTTCCTTATGACTTTAAGACATTTCACCGCTTCAAAAAACTAGCACTTTTATACCGAATAATCAATATACATTTTACTATAAATATCTCACTGAAGGATAGCGTTTTTTTTTTATTCTGCGTGGCAGGAGAATACACTCTGTAGCATTAACTGGGAAGGATTGAGTTCAATGAATTTCACACAGCCTTGTTTCTACCGAGGTCAGTATAATTTTAAAATTGTCAATAGCTGCAGGACCTACAAAGGCCTTGCATGGTTTTGCCTTCCTGATGAGAAATTATTTACTGTCCATCAACTAAATTATTCAATGAGTTTCATGAAACGATCTAAATATCTATGAATGTCATTTTTTATTATTTTTTTCAGCTTTTTTTTTTTAATTCAGCAGCATAATTTTGCTTCAAAATTAAATACAACTTTTCACCTTTGTAATATTGAATATAATCAAAGGGTAGAATGAAGCCAACATAGCACTATTTGAATTCCTACTTATTAATTTTTATGGTGGTCTTCCGATGTTGGTATACCAAGTCAAACTACCAGAGTCAGACCCATTCTCACAACCTAAATGAGTGGAAATTTATTCACTACAGTTCTTAAACAGCCTAAAGGCAAATAAATACAACACACTTTGTAACTTGTATGTACTGCCACTAGCACAGAACTAACCTTAGTGATGAGACCATGAGAGAACTCTGAAATTCAAATCTAGAGTCGTCTTTCTCCTGTGGGTCAATCTAAATCATAGAATTTTTTTTTTTTTTTCCCTAGTGACAGAATAAATTGTTATTGTTGCCACATAGGTACAGTCAATGATCTAAACATCTTTAGAGTTTTCAAAAAGAAAGGCTGGTATAATAAAACACACAGGAGTTACAAGATGAATCCTACAGTAAGAAAGCTGCTAACCTGGAGGCCAGGCACTGGGAGAGCTGTAAAGAACAGAACTGGGTCCACGGGTGAGGTATTTCCAAACAGGTTCCCCCTAAGAAATCACCATTCTGTGAACTTCTCAGAAGCTGAAGTTTCTAAAAAGGACTGGGGACCAGGAGGTGGTACCACAGCTAACAGCTCTATGCCAGTCCCACCACTCCTCTGAACTACCCGTGAACCAAAAATTTGAAAGGATTTTTTTGGTTGTATAAAGCATAAAATAATCTGATAGATCAGGAGTACTACATTTTCTCTACCTGGAGCTTCTACGATTGCCCTTGGAATAAAGGCTAAGGCGACAGTTGCACTCCAAGGGTTCTACCCCAGGAAGATGCTGAAGAACTGGCAAGGGTATTGAGAAAAGCCACAGCGCTCATCAAAGTAACAGAAACTTTCTCAAGAGTGCAAGTGATAAGCTCAGCAAATTTGCAGTATCAAACGAAAAATCACGGAAGAGCAATCAACATCTCCAACACATACACGAGGGACTGAAATTCGATAGCAGATCAATTTTCAACATAAGAGGCAAAGTTAAGGCAGCAATAAAATGGATTAGAAATCACTTTCCATTTGCTCAGCCTAAGATGTTTATGCAAAACATCTGCTAGCCAAGACTTTTCACTAAATCAAAGTCAGCAATGACGAAGGACTTTTCCAGGAGTGCTGGGGGATGTGAAATCACCACCAGAAACCAGCCCAAACCATCACCTGGTACTGGACCTCCATCACCCAGCACTTCCACACAACTGCAACCGGTGCAACAGGGTCCAGAGATGTAAAAACCCAACCTTACCCTAAATAACCCTTTCTAGCCCAATTTTCCAAGCGAAGCACCTTACATGGCTGCTGGTCTTCCCTGCACAACCTTTCAGAGCCCAGTTTTACCCAAATTGGGTACGGCCACGCAGCCAGCCCCAGAGTGGTACCAGCCCCACCTCCCGGCACCCCGAGGCAATGCCTTCATCCAGGTTGGGGACGGGGAGGTGGAAGGGTGTTAGAGGAGAACAGAGCTGCTGTTCCACCACAACACAAGCAGCACTGGGAAACCAGAAGCCATCAGCTTCCCTGTTCCCAGATCTGCTTGTCTCCATCAGGAGCAAAAAAGGCATAAAAATGTGCTCCTGTCATTAAACTCAGAAGACTGAAGTCTAAACAGAGAGAGGAAAAAGCGGCTGCTAAACAGGATTTTTCTACTTTCAAGTCACTCTTCATAATAGAATCGCATTTCAAAGTGACAAAGCCACCTTGAAATGCAGGCAGTTTAAAATTGCTGCTTTTTTCCTTTTATAACAATCCTTTCAGGTATTACTTCTGCTTCTCTCGTCTCTCCGTCTCTACCCCGTTTCACTCCCCTGCAATCCCCCTGGGAGAAAAGAGAGTATTCAAAGAGAAACAGCTTTACAGAGCACACACAGAACGCTGCCAGAGACTTACAACAAGTGGTAAAGACAGAAGAAAACATTTCTTTTCTGGGCTTTCAGTAATATGAATCTTGACTGCTTCTTGACTGCAACGATCACTACGGAAGATATTTTTGGGCAGATGTGATGAGTTGGTAAAAAAAGGAAAAATGAACTTGTTTGCCTTCTGCACAAAAACTAAACAACCAACTTTGTTCCCAGAAGATGCTTGGACCTCCAAGTGCTAAGTGCAGAGTTTTGTGGAGCCTTCACTCTTGGTTCCTGCACCACCATCCCTTCTCCAGCAAAGCTCATGTCTGCAGAGACAGTGGTGCCATCGCTCACGCCATCCCGCACGCTCCGACAGCAACGCAGGCACGGTTTTGGCCCTCCTCTGCTTGAACAAGTTTAATCCACTTAACAGAACATCATAAAACGCGGGATTTAAATGGCTCTTTTTCCACTACATTGTCTTCTGCAAATAGCACTGACGTTATTGATTTCCTGCAATGCGATAGCAGTCTGTTTACTTAAACTGGTTCCCATTTTAAAAACTTCATAAAAGGTAATCCAGAAAAATCATGCTGCGCTTCAGACACCACTGATGGCAAACTGCATGAAGAGACTCTGAGAAAAATCTCTTCTAAATTTTGAAAGCTAATGACCACTGCGCTCTGCCTTTACATCCGCATTGGACCTGATCAGCATTTCCTACAGCACACCCTGCCTCGCATCCCTCCGAGATTCAAGGTGCACGCCTGCCTTATTTCCAGACATCTTTCTGAATTAAACCCTAAGTCCCAGTGATCCAGTCACATCAGCTGTGCTTTATCTTCCTTCCACAGGAACCAGCACTCGTACACGCTGAATTACACCTTACACTGAGCTAAAAATGAGAGTGAGATCCTGAGATTTAGCTTGTCTTAGCTGTGATGACAAAGAAAGGAGATGACATTTTATTTTGCTTGAAAGGTGGGAGAATTGGGAAGGGGAGTAGCAGGGGAAAAAAACAGAAAAAGAAAGAAATCTTGACAAGAAAGACTTGGTAGCTCGGCTGAGAAGGCAGCTTGGTACGAAATTCCATCAAAGAACTTACGGCCGGAGAAGATCAGCAGCTGCTGAGCACAAGGCACAGATACTGCATCAAGGCTCTGATTTCTTGTAACATAAGAAATCAGAGGCATTGACTGAAATTATCAAACAGTAAGTTTGGTTTGGTTTTTGTCAAGAACTCTTTTTTTTTTTTTTTTTTCCTTTCAAAATACAACATGTAATTGTGTTAGTCACAAATTATTAACCAACGTGATGACATGAAGTCTGGGGCGCTAAACTGACTCCAAAACAGAGAATATTCACTCATGGGAATTAAATCTATCCATACATAGTTACCACAGTCATCAGATACAACCTCTTGATCAGGAAATTCCGAAACGTCAGACACCCAGAGGCTGCAAGGCTAAGTACATCCTACGTATACCCTCCAGGAAATGGGACAAGGGGCATCAGGCTCAGTTAGGATGGAAGCTCCTAGGTTTCTGTTTGAAAGTGCCAGTGACAGACACCAAAAACCATCACTGTTGCCAAGTTTTTGCTTTTGTGTAGACTTCCCCCCTCCTCTTTGTTTCAGAGGATGAAGGATTGGGAAAATTTCCTTCAAGACAGTGAAAAAGTCTAAAACAATACTAGACAAGACTGGAAAAGGACTGAGTCTCTTCTGCCCTGCACCTGGCACGGTTGAGAAGGGTTCTGACCAGACCTTTGTTCAGGAAAAAGAAACAAAGCACATGTTTGAATCCTACTGACTTTGAGATTTTAGCTTATGTCCTATTCAGAGCCCAATGAGAAGAACACTTATGAAAAAAACAGTAATCACAAATAGCATCATTCACGTCTTGTAGAGCCTTCCTGGCACACCTTTAAATGACTCCCAGGAGTGCCAAGGAAAGGGATCTGGGAACAGCTCCCATATATCAAGAGAACTGCAAACAGACATTAAGAAAAAAAAAAAAAAGAGAGAGAAAGAGAGAACCTGGTTCAGCTTGCAACTGAAATAAAAGGACAGGATTAAGGACACGTAGAGCCAAGGCTAAAGAAATCATCGCAATATTAAGCGAAAATGAACTGAGATTATTTCCAAATGGAAATGAAGATAGCTTCAAGTCACAGAATATTTAAAATTGGACAAGTTGATAGTGCACGGAAGAGGGGCGACAGACTAATTCAGCATTGCATTCCCTGTCCTTTCACGAGGAGATGAAAAGATAGAAGAGGCAGCTGGACCAAGCTTCAGCCCACCAGAAGTTACATGGTCAGACCTTCTCCAACCATACACGGTTGGCTGGCTCTTGGAGTTGTCATATTGAGAGGGTTATTTATTTCTTATTGTGATTTTACTTACTTTGGCTGTTGGGTAAATTTCCTTGATTTTACAAGAGATTTTTAGTTAATTATGTATTTACCTACTTAGCATAATTGTCTTAAATTATGTAATTAGTGTTCATACATGTAATCATTTGAACATGTAATTATATCTAATTACACCATTAAAATGTGCAAGTCATAAATATCTTTACCATTTTGATTGATAGACATATGGGGGGGGGGAATCTCACTTGTTATTCTTATCTCCCGGATCCTTAAATCTGCAAGAGTAAGAGGATTCAGCCTATAATGTTGCTATAATTAGCTATAAGGACCTATCAAGACTACACCAAGGTTGTATCTTTGAAGCAGAGGTAGAATGAGTTAAACCACTCAAAACCAAGGAGCAACATTACCTAGTGCAACAAAGTTTTGCTTTAAAGAAGCCACTAAGAAGAATAGTCTGGAAAATAGAATCACAGAATGCTTTGGGTGGGAAGGGACCTTCAAAGCCCATCCAGTCCAACCCCCCTGCAAGAAGCAGGGACATCTCCAGCCAGATCAGGTTGCTCAGAGCCCCGGCCAACCTGGCCTGGAATGTTTCCAGGGATGGGGCATCCACCGCCTCTCTGGGCAAGCTGGGCCAGTGCCCCACCACCCTCAGCGTAAAAAAATGTCTTCCTTATGTCCAGTCTGAATCTACCTCCCTCTATTTGGAAACCATTACCCCTTATCCTGTCACAACAGGCCCTACTGAACAGTCTCTCCATGTCTAATTAGGCATTCACTGTTACGAATGACAGTAGTCCACGCAAAAAGTCAACACAGAACAAAACCCATAGCAGTTGTTCCTCCTTGTTCTAACTGAAGATGCTGTTGCGCCCTATAGAGGGGCTTGAAAGCTCCTTGTACTTTTTGGCTACCTCTGAGACAACCAGTGTAGCTGTATTTCCCTGAACAGTAATGTTTTTTAATTCTGTTTAGCGTTTTTTTTCCAGCATTTGTGCTCTGCACCCCGTAGTACAGTACCACAACAAATACCCGGCGCATCGCAAATGAATTAGGACAGCAACAGTTGACTCGTCTTTTTAATTGCTTTTGGCTGGGAAGGCAAACATTTACACACAGATTAAAGAGTTAAGCCTATTTAACATTCACCTTCTCCTCTTAAGGTTCAGATTTCTTGCCTTTACTAATACACAGAACAGTCTATAGAGAACAAAACAAAACAAAAACAAAACAAAAAAAACCCGTATGTGCGTAAACTGGCTCCAAAAGCTGGGAGGGTGGAAGGGGAAGCCTAATACAATAACTAATGAAACAAGAGTTCTCCAGCACACTTGGGAATAACCTGAGTCACAGCAAAAGGCATGCGGTTTTTCCAGCCCGATGAGCTCCCTCGCGCTCTGCAGAGCATCCAGACACAAGCGCTCAGGTGGATGGCAGCGAAAATAAAGCCGGTACTTCCCAAAACAGCCACTCCCAGCTGCCAGAGGCTGAAGAAGAGCTCAGCCTATGATATAGCTCTATCTACGAGAACAACCCGGTAGCAGAGAAAAAAAAAGCACACAGAAGGATCACAGAGGGGTTGTGTAACAGTCAGATCAGGAACAGCCAGTTTGGTCAAACTCTATCGCCATCGGACACCTCGGATGGACTGGGGTTCGTGAGCAGCATTTCTTTCCCTAAAATGTAAAAGCAACTTTCTCAAAAAACTCTTCAGCTGGGCCTGTTGGGATAGGATGAGGGGTAATAGTTTCAAAATAGAGGGGGGGAGATTCAGATTAGACATTAGGAAAAAAATTTTTACGTTGAGGGTGGTGGAACAGTGGAACAGGTTGCCCAGAGAGTGGTGGATGTCCCATCCCTGGAAACATTTTGGTGACTGCTGATGCTTTAAGTAAGCCTAAGGCCAATAATCTCAACTGAGACAGTGCGACTGAAATACGCATTTCACTCGCCCTGATGTTGCATTTATCTTGATTTCAGTTGACCTCTTTCCAACACCACTTCCAAACCCTATTTAGAAACCTGCAAACATATTTCTCGTCTTTAGTTTTTCGTATTGGATTAGCAGTAGGCAATGACTTCAGGTCCAAAACAGATACTGGGGAAAATGGCTTTTTAGTGGTTTGTGTTTTCTCCTTGATTGTTTTTTGGGGAAGTCTAAATTCTTACAACCTTCACCATCAATTCCACAAGCAACAGAAATCTCATCTCTCCTTCCACCTCCAACAACCAAGCTCCTTGCCAAGTGGCGAGGTATCTCCATCAACAAACATATAATGGCAGCATATTACAGAAACACTTTCATTATTTAAAATGCATACCTTCTTAATTACTCAGTGCGATTAGCGCAGCCTCCCCCAATGCTTCCGAACAGAATCCTACCTTCACCTTATTAGCGCACGCAAAGAAAGAATTAACATTTTCCGGCACGCCATTCATTAAAATATAAAAAGCAGTATTTCAGAAAAACAAAACAAAAAACCCCACATGATGTTCTATTTGATCAGCCATGAGTGAAACATAAAAGGCTCCTTTGAGGTAAAGTGGATGCTACATTTTCTATTTTAATTGACAGGAATTCTTATTAACTGCTGGTGTGGCTACAGAAAGCCGTTTGTGCGGAGGGGGGCTGCTTGTACAGGAACAGCTGTTTTCCTCTTGCATTCTCCGTATCCTTATTACAATAATTGTCCTCTTGTTAGGAGAACCGATGATGATTTCACGCGACACTCCTCGGTTCACGGGAAGACTTCACAAATGCTCAGTGAACACCTGACAAAACCCAGCCTGACTCATGACTAAATTAGCCTGTGTTTTCTGCTTAAAAAACCCCTCCTAAACGTTTGACTCAGTAAAGCTCACATTTAGCTATGAAAGGCGTGTATTTCCATCGTTCTGAAGAAATAAAATTTACATGCTATTTCTGCTGTTGAGGCTACGAACAGCTTATCTTATGTCTTCCTCTGACAGTACAGCACCTGAAGTCACACCTCTGCAGAGCACTACCGATCCATTCGGTGCTCACCACAACCCTCCCCGACAAGAGAAATAAGCGTTAAATGTGAAAAAAAAAGTCCATGGCAGAAATCACAGCCTCCTGATGGAGGGACAGCACTGACAGACAAGCAAGCAGGAGACTCCCAGAGTTGCACCAGGCTTCTCGGGACAGAGACACTCGCGCATCCGAGCGCATCACAAACGGAGAGCATGATGTGCTCTAACCCAGGACGACAGCGCTGCTTTGTGTAAAGGACAGTTAACCCCTCCACAGAGATGCTGGACCTACTGAAAAACTATTTCAATCCAGAAGTTTGGTTTATTCCTAGCACTCATTTGAGAGAGGAAAAAATTTCCCAATAAACAAGTGAAAGCCTTCCAGTACCTCAAGGGGGCCTACAGGAAATATAGAATCATAGAATGGCTAGAGTTGGAAGGGACCTTCAAAGATCATCTAGTCCAACCCCCCTGCAAGGAGCAGGGACATCCATGACTAGATCAGGTTGCTCAGAGCCTCATCCGGCCTGGCCTTAGGGAAAGACTCTTCAGCAGGGCCTGATGAGGGGTGATGGTTTGAAAATAGAGGGAGGCAGATTTAGATTAGACATAAGGAAGACATTTTTTACACTGTGGGTGGTGAAACGCTGGCCCAGGTTGCCCAGAGAAGCTGTGGATGCCCCATCCCTGGAAACATTCCAGGCCAGGTTGGCCGGGGCTCTGAGAAACCTGATCTGGTTGGAGATGTCCCTGTTCCTGGCAGGGGGGTTGGACTGGGCGGGCTTCAGAGCTCCCTTCCCACCCAAACCAGTCTGTGATCTTTTCCTTCTCTGTTGTTGCAAACTTAAAAGGTGAAGTGAAAGCTGCTGTTGATTTGGGCTACACTGATCTTTCAGTTTCTCTCAGCACCATGTTTTTTTCCCTGAGAAGGACAAATGTGCTAGTCAATTACACCCTCATACATTCTGCCTAATGATCCTCCTTCTCTAATTTGAAAACTTTGCTCCTTTCCATTTCTCTGAAGAGGCTCTGCACTTGTTTGGGGAACACAGACATCCCACATCACACAGGAGGCTGCTGGCCAGTATCTCAGCAGGGTCCTCATCCATCCCACCTAACTTGCACCATTAGGTTGCTTTGGAAAGGGAAAAAATAAAATAACATCACACTAAGATTCAACAAATCATATCCAAAGCAACACAAGGCTTTAAAATAGGGTGCACCGGCACCGCGCTCAGAAGTGGAAGGCATCTCCTAAGCACGCTCTCAGCTGCAAGGGGGCATAGCTGCTTGTTGACAGGGTGGCCATCAGCACAGCACTCCACTCCTACAAGTGGAAAGAAAACACAGCAAAACAGAGTCAGGGAGAAAATTTTGGGTCTTCCAAACGCAGATCCTCCCATGCACTGCTCTCCAGGAGAGCCAAGCTATCTGCCACTCTCTGCACACACAACCAGCAATCAGCGCACGCCTCAGCCCCGTGATTTTAAGAGGATGAAGTGACATAGTCCGATAGCGCTGCGTAGAAGTGGTGGCAGGAAGATGTGAGGGGGAGGAATCTGCTACGCTTCCGCAGAAGAAAGCCTCAGTGCCCATTAGAACATGTTACATCCCCAGCATAGTCCCAATCCCAGAGCTCTCTGGGCAGAGAGCACACGACTCTCCAATGACTGGACTACTGCTGCCTCCTCCCCCACTCCTGGGGCTTGGCTGGGGCAGGAGGACAGATGTGGGGACCCCATCACCTGCCAAAGAGCACTGGGCCATGCTGGTGGGAACAGAGAGCACTCCTGCAGTTGCCCCTATTGACTTAGGCATCTCCACTCGGCACATTTTGCATCTCGGTACGTACCACTCATGACAAGATAACATGGTATGAGATGTGACAGCATATGGGGGGGAAAAAAAAAAAAACAAAAAAACACCCAAAGCAAGAAAAAAAAAACAACCCACAACAACAAACAATGTTGGTGAAGTTATACTGACAAACAAGGTATCATTCAGCATTTACTGGACAATCAGGAACACAAAATCCCAGCCTGCTGCTGTTCTTTCAGAAGATGTTGGTTCCTCTGACCCCGTGGACCTTGGGACAGTCACAGTCATTGCTACCACTGGCTGAATCCCCCCCAGCACAGGCTAGAGCTGCCAAGGAAGGTTAGGACAAGCTACATCCCTCCTGTCATGGTTTAGCTACAGTCGCTGATCGAGTACCACACAGCTGCTCACTCACCTTCCCTGTCCCCAGGGGATGGAGAAGAGAATTGGGAAGAAATGAAAACTTGTGGGTTGAGATAAAGATTGTTTACTAGGATAGCAAAGGAACAGATAATATATATATATAAATAATAATTATAATAATAGAAAAAACAATAATAATAATAAACAAAAAAAACCTCCCCATGAATTATGCACAATTTCTCACCATTCGAGAGCCTGATGACCTATACAGCCTGTCCCAAGCAGCAATCACAGAACAAAAAAAATAATTCTAAATTATTCCAGAATGATTCTGAACAGTGAGAGGAAAAAAGGAGAGTCAGCTCACTGGCCCACCCTCCACTTAAGTACAGAGCATGATGTTTATGGCATGGAATACTCTTTGGCCCATTTGGGTCAAGTCTACTGGCTATACCCCTCCCAGCTTCCCGCCCCTGCACATTAGTGTGACCTGGGAAGCTGGACAGTGTCCTTGGTCTCATTAGCAACAACTCACAACATCAGAGTGTTTATCAACATTCTTCACATAAGAAATCCAAAACACATCAGCTACTGAGAGGAAAATTAACTCCATCCCTGCCAAAACCGGGTCACCTTCATAGGCCGTGCAGGAGAACCTCACTGGTGTAAATAAAATGTCCCCTACTAGCTACGTAAAACAGCAAATAATTACTTGTGTCACAGGGATAAGTGTCCTCAGTGCACCCTTACACCTCTCTGGGAGAGCCGACGGGCAGGTACAGCACAACACTCGGTTCCTGGGCTAACAGCTGGAGAACGAATGGTTCTGGACACACCACAGCCAGCCCCAGCGAGTCTGACACGGACTGCGGGCTCCAGTCCACCAGCCATGGACACGGGAGGACTCGTCACCTTGCCCTCGTTCCCAAACAACAAGGGGCTTTGCAGAATTTTGTTCAAAAGTCCAAACCAACCTCTGGGCAAAATCCTGAAAGCAGTGATTTACAGAAAAAGGGCTGCATTCGCCCACCCACCGCCAGCCTCACCTGAGAATGAATGTGGCATTTTAAAAACTTAATCAAGGAAAATTAGTTTCTATGGCAACTAATGGCACATTTAATAGATCAGACCATGAGTGCTGTGTATAAGAATGCCGTAAATTACTAATAGCAGTGATATATCAAATGCTCTCACCACACAGATAACAAGTAGGCACCCAATGATGTGTTGGGGCGCTCAGAGCTTTCTGAATAATTAGGAGAGAGGCGAAGTTTTGGAGAACAACAGCATTTACAATCCTCGTCCCTCGCAATAATTGCTGTAGCGTTATGTTATTCTTCCCAAAGGCCTCATTGGTATTGATTAGACCTCAAAAAAATTTTAAACAAAGTTTCAGAACTCTTCCCAGTTTGAAAATGCAGCCACAGCTCTGAATACCTGGGTTTCCCTATCCCCACCTGCCTGTGACCAATCAGAGGGAGAATTTTGCGGCACACAGTGGGAAATAAGAGCAAATCTGAAGACGCGCTTTCAAAGGGAGGCCCCAGTAGAGCGGTGTCATTTCACCGCAACGTGGAGCAGATCACAAAGAGGCACACGCGAGCCATCAGCCTGTTACAGAACTACATCAATGCATCGAAAAGTTAAAAGCAGCCCCTGGAAAGACAAAAAGGCATAAACGCACGCTTTGGTAAAGCACGCAGGAGCACTGACGTGAAAGAGGAAAAAAAAAAAAGAAAATATTCATTCCTCCTCCCAGACTTCCACCTGCAGCAGATACCCACCACTGGCAGCCACAAATCGCGCAGCGTGCCACAAGAAGGCTGAAGAGGCAGCAGAGTGGCCTGGCACCACAGTGTGCGCGCTCACACCAGCCCCACCAGCCTGTTTTGTTGGTTTTTTTTTTTTAAAGTCATGAGTATATCCTTAGGAGGGGAAACCCGTAAGCAGCACTTTCCCTTTGCCTTTCCCAGTACACAAAGGATGGACTAGAAAATATGGGTCCCACCTAGTTCAGTCTGATTCCCTATTGCTGCAATCATAGAATGGTTAGGGTTGGGGGGGACCTTGAAGATTATCTCCTTCCACCTCCCCTGCAAGGACCGGGGACATCTCCAATCAGATCAGGTTGCTCAGAGCCCCATCCAACCTGGCCTTGAATGTTTCCAGGGATGGGGCATCAACCACCAAAATAAAGGAGGAGGACATATCTGCAAACTGAGAGGAATATTTTCCTCTCTCTTTATATTCCAGGGAAACTTTTGATGTGGTGGAAAGGAAAAGCAGATAGACACTGTGCTGGTAACAACAGTCCCGCAGTGCAGGAGGCTGCAATAGAGCATCAGCAAGGTCTCCTCTCCCTGGGGATGGTCCATGGGATGGTGGGGATTCAGGAGAAAGGTGCTTGGGCCAGCAGAGAACATAGAGGAGCCTTTGGAACTCCCTGAGGACCACCTCCACTTACAGCTATTTACAGCAGTGCTCTGAAGCTCTCAGTCACTGTGTTCCTTTTAAGCTGACAGGAAGGCAACAACTGGACAAACATCAGACGGGAAGACCTGATGTCCTCTACAGCCAGATAGGGCTCAGCTTGGTCCTCCTCTAGCCTCAACTTCTTAAATGCCATCCTGTAGTGCTGGCATCTTCTCCAGCCCATTGCTAAGTCTGGCGCCTGCCTGCCTGCCATCTGGCTATGACCTTAAGAGGACCGAGAGGAGGACAGTTCAGAGGAGATTCTCCTCTATGAACCATTAGATACTTGGTTTTCAAGCTGCCTCTCAACAGTTGCGGGGACCTACTGTGAGCTCAGAATCAGGAAAGCAGGTGACTGTAGCTAATTATCCCCAAAACAGAGAAAAAAAAAATTCTTTGTTAAGTAGAATGCATGATTTCAAAGCAACTTTAATTTTGCAGCTGTAATTAACTGTAGCTCCAAACCATTAGCTATTAAGGTGCTCAATTACTAAACGCAGCTTGCAAATCAAGAGGAGAACTTTCTGCTTTAGCACCACCCGCTCTCAATGCCGTTCCCAAAAGGGAAGGCTTACAGAAGGTACTTCCACAGTTTTGCTGTAAGGACACTATGTAAAGCTTGCTACTAACACTAGCCTTAGGTTTTGAGTGATCTTTTACTTGAGTGCTGCTGCCTAGTTGCAGTACCTCACTGAACAGGCATGGAAGCAGACTCTCCGTTAATGAACCAGCACAACGTTTGTGAAGACTGAAACCCAAAATTCACCTCTCGTCTCCATGCAACGGGGACCGCAGCGTGTTTACAGGTACAACCTGGCAGCCTCTGTTCAGCCTCAATGCCATC
>WHYT01017289.1:200192-214477 GCA_009806455.1 Tetrax tetrax
TTTTGTTTTTTTTTTTAAACCAAGCTCCTCATCCAAAGAAAAAGTAAATAAACAAGCGAGAGTCAGCACGGTACTCAGGACGTGTCATGACTTGTAGTACATTCACGTAGCTTTGGAGGGAATAAAAGACCTTGGACAACTGGAGCGCTTCAGTATGCCTCTGTGTAGCGTGCTGGTAACGCTCTTTACCTCAATCGCAACACTTACAATAATTGGTATTTTTCTAAAAAAGCTCAAATAATCTTACTAATATTGCAAGTAATCTTACTAATAAACAATCTTACTAATAAATAATCATCTCAGCTCCTATAAAAAAAAAGTCTTAGTTTATGTGATTGTGATTGCAGGTTCCTACCTGCTCAAAACAGAAAACACACAAAATCTAAAAAGTATTCATGATCTCTAAGTTCATCTGAAAAGTTTCTAAGGCACAAGATATTTGTTTACTTGTGACTTTAGACATCAGCAAATTAAAAACAGATCAAAAGGTAAATGCTTTTTTTTTGATAAGAGGGTTGAATCGCCACAAAAAGCATCCTCAGCTTCTCAGTCTTCCAGTGACACCTGAAAGGTGAAGCCTTTCTCCTCCTCCTTTTCCACATAGAATCACAGGATGGTTTGGGTGGGAAGGGACCTTCCAAGCCCATCCAGTCCAACCCCCCTGCAAGGAGCAGGGACGTCTCCAACCAGATCAGGTTGCTCAGAGCCCCGGCCAACCTGGCCCGGAATGTTTCCAGGGATGGGGCATCCACCACCTCTCTGGGCAACCTGGGCCAGTGTCTCCAGCCACCTCCACCTGTTGGTACATATTCATTCATACCGGATCTACACACATCAGACCAAGGTAACAAAGAAATCACACAAAACCTTCACAAGAGTTTGCTCTTATGCTTCGCCAACCCAAAACGGGGTCTCTGCCAGCTTCAGATGGCCTCCAGCAGCTCACTGCAATTCGCATGAGATGCAAGTGACCACTTCATTGCTCAAAATCACTTTAAATGAGAAAAAAAAGTCCTTAAAGACAAGGATCTCAGTCAATATTCCTTTCTGAAGAGTTATCATGGCTTTTTCCCCAGCCCTCTCTGAACTGGAGCACGCCTACCATTCCAGAAACAGATACCAACAGAGGCCATATGCCACAGGCCATAAGCTTTTAATACTTGCACAGCAGGAGGAACAATAAACAGCAATGTAAGGAGTTGTAAGGGGTGGGGAAAAAAAAAAAAAAATCTGTTCCTAGAAACAGCATTATGATTCCCCTAACTCAACAGATACTCCACTGATAAGTTTTGTAGTGGCAAAATTAGGTCAGCCTGTGACAGTAATGTTGGGAAGCGGCAGCATGATTTAATTAGCTCGGTGCCTTCTGACGTCAGCGCTATCAATCAAGGCGGCTTCCTGAGCTCCGGAAACGCGGTTTAAGTCACAGAGATCCGGGTGAATATCAAACAGTGTGGCAAAAATCTGTCCAACCAAAGAGGAAAAAAAGTTGACTTCATCCTTCTCTTGCTCGCCTCGTGGGGAAGGTCAGCTCAGAAGAGGAGAGTGCACGATAGATGCTACTATGTGTAGAAAGTGAAGTAGGTAGGAAATATTTATTATTGATACATGGGAATCTTTTAAACTACTAACTTCCTCCTGCTATCACTTACATACTAAAGCTACTGAATGCAATGTATAGCCATAATGCTATTTAAAAAAAAATCTTTTTTTTTTTAAAAAAAGAAAAATATATTTAAGAGTTTTAACCAAATGTAATAATTTCAAAAATTTCCACAAGACCACCCGTGCTTGCTCCGTACCATTTTGCACGCCATGGATTGAACGAGAAACATCACAACTGATTTTAAATGGCCCTTACGAGGGCGAGCCCCTCGCGCAGGTCAGCATCACACAGCCTCTGGCCAACGGCTTCCTGTTGTAGGTACTTGACATTTGTCTCAGCTGGGACCCAAAATGAAGAACATAATCAATACCTTGAATATTTATTTAATTAAAACTAATTGTATAACATTTCTCATTCCCCACTTCCCCCAAAGAATGATACGCTTTCAAAAAAAAAAAAAAAAAAAAAAAAAAAAAAAAATCAAAAAAGCTGGTCCATTATTAATGGACGGAATATCACCTAACCTCCGGCCAGAAAAGGATGTCACAAATCCCACGTTACCTGCAGGAAAAGACTCAAAATTCTGCGTCAATGAGAATTATTGCCATAGGGCAGCGCACTCATCGTGGCCATCCCACTGAGATCCCCAGTCACTTCATTTGCAATTAGTAGAATTAAGAGCTGATATGAGTATGGGAAAAGTTAAATTCTGAGAGTTGCAAGCTTATCTGCAATTACGTTAAGAAAAAAAAAAATATTTCCTCATTATGCCACAGAACTGCACGAAATTCACTGGGGACTTCACTCTTGGTAATTGGTTTGACATGGAAAGGCTCTTGAGGCAGAGCATGAGGGTAAAACCGCGGAAACAATAACCAAATGATGCCCACGTGCAGCCAGGGCCGACGCCCTGCAGCAGAGAGGCTGAGCCCACGGACGTGCTGGGATGCTGTGAATTCCGGGACGCTGTGAATTCCCGGTGCTGCAGCAGAGCAGGAGGGAGAGCTGATGGGTAAATTCAGGACAAACACATTCTACGTTTTCCAGCTGAATCACTACGGTTCTCCTATTTCATATATACATATAAATGTATATATAAAATTTTAAATTACATTTTAAGTAATCCTGCAAGTTCTACAAATCATGAAGATCTTATCATCACTTAGATTAAAGGAAATAATTATAGAACCTGAGTTCTGATTTGTTCAGTTTAATTCTCTCGCCTTTGCTTTCCAGCAAGGTCTCCATCAAATCTGTGTGTAACTGGAACTTTTCACCAGTAAATAACTGTGGCCGGAGATAATTACATTTGGGAGGAACTGGAACAGTGAGGCTCTCCACGCCTGGCAGCAGCCCCAAAGCAGATGGTTTCCCCTCTTAACTGGTGCTGCCTCAGCCTTCAGTTAATTACAGGAGCACCAAGATAGAGCACCCTTTGCAAAAAGCTCTTTTAGTTTTCTATGAAACTCAGAAGGAAATAGTTCCTAAAAACACAGAGACTTGGTTTCTAGTTAGCTCTAACCATTCAACAACTTGTTCTTCCTCAGTGTTCATTTGTCCTTAAAAATTTCTCCTTGGTTAGCAGTACAAAGCAAAGTTGACACGCAACATTACTCTCTTCATGGATGAACTGAAAAGACCCAAAAGACCAAGGGAAGACCCCAGGTGAGATGACATTTCAGTCTCTTCTCTGCTCACCCTGCCAGGACAACCACCACGTCCACCCAGGTGGGAGAGCCCAGCTTGGAAAGAGTTCCATACAATCCCAAGATCTCCTACACAAGGAATTAATTGATGTCAGTGCATTTTTCTAAGTTTTTTTTAAGGATTTTTGTGGATTGTCCTGGTATACCACAGATACTACCACACCTCAAAGAAAGCCCTTTTCCTAAAGCATACAGATTTCTTGTCCTAACTCTGCCTCTTTCCACCTCAGCCGAGCCATCCGAGGGACCTCACTGCAATACCATCTCTGCTGCCACTTCCACAGGAGCAAAGGGCTCCCAACACAACCGCCGCTGCAGTCACGATCGTGCGTCCCTGCTGAGCCAAAGAATCAAGAATAATTTCCTTTACGCTCTTGCAGGAATTTATCTCCTGACTTACCTCTTGCTCGTTCCTTCACCCATCACAAGGTCAGCTAATTTAATTCAAGGAGCTGGACTGCTCTTCTCCGCTCTGTAGGCCCACTAGCGTGGACACACTCTGATAGGATTTGGGCTGCCAAGTTCCTCTCCCAAGAGAAACAGGAGGACAAACATAGGTACCTCCACTTCAACTAGTGCTGCACACAGGACATAGTACAACAGTCTCACTTTCAACCTTGGAAATAAAAATGGAAATGCCTGGAGTATCAGCACTGAGAACATTGCTCTGCTGTGGGACGTCCAGACAGGACTTCTGAGGAGGAGTTTCTGTGTTTGGTTGGGTTTTCTGTGTTTGGTTGGGTTTTCTGTGTTTGGTTGGGTTTTCTGTGTTTGGTTGGGTTTTCTGTGTTTGGTTGGGTTTTCTGTGTTTGGTTGGGTTTTCTGTGTTTGGTTGGGTTTTCTGTGTTTGGTTGGGTTTTCTGTGTTTGGTTGGGTTTTCTGTGTTTGGTTGGGTTTTCTGTGTTTGGGTTTTTTTGTAACTGGGTCCTGTCTACAAGTAAAAAGAAAGTCATTGGGAAACACTGCCTTGGAATTCTTGCTTCTGCTTGACACCCTACAACTGGCAATTAAAGCTCAGCATGGTATTCACATTTCCCGACACCACAAAAAGCGCATATTCCATACTTTCTCTATTAAAATACTGGCCTCTGCAAATTGGTACTTCTGAATTTCCCAATCTCTTACTCCAGTATGCTGAAGGAATAACACTGTCATGATGAGACATTAGAGACCCCACCAGCAGCACTGCGTCCATCTCTGGAGCCCCCAACATCAGAAGGCCATGGAGCTGTTGGAGAGGGCCCAGAGGAGGCCACGCAGATGCTGAGAGGGCTGGAGCAGCTCTGCTGTGAGGCCAGGCTGAGAGAGCTGGGGCTGTTCAGCCTGGAGAAGAGGAGGCTCCAGGGAGAGCTGAGAGCGGCTCCCAGTGCCCAAAGGGGGCTGCAGGGAAGGTGGGGAGAGACTCTTCAGCAGGGCCTGGTGTGACAGGACAAGGGGTGATGGTTTTAAAATAGAGGGAGGTAGATTCAGACCAGACATAAAAGAAAATTTACCCTGAGGGTGGTAGAACCCTGTCCCAGGTTGCCCAGAGAGGTGGTGGATGCCCCATCCCTGGAAACATTCCAGGCCATGTTGGATGAGGCTCTGAGCAACCTGATCTGGTTGGAGATGTCCCTGCTCCTGGCAGGGGGGTTGGACTGGATGACCCTTGAGGGTCCCTTCCAACCCCAATTAATCTATGATTTCTTGGTTGGTTCACAACTTGCCAGGTTGATACAACCTTTGCATAAAACAAATCATAGAATCATAGAATGGTTTGGGTTGGAGGGGACCTTCAAAGGCCATCCAGTCCAACGCCCCTGCAAGAAGCTGGGACATCCCTGACTAGATCAGGTTGCTCGCATACGGCATCTTTCAAGGATTGCATTGATTCGGAGGGAATTGTAAAGTCAAGCGTAGAGGGAAACCTTCCTCCACCACACCTTCCTCCCTGAACTGCTCTGTGAGCAGTCTGCAACCTACAGATTGCAGGCAGTGGGTTCAACAAATCTTCTAAAATAAGAAAAGCAATGATCTACAAGTGCTGGGCTTAACTGAAGCAACACTTTGTTGTTCCTGGCATCACAAAACAGATGATGTTGCCAGATCTGTTTCAACAATATTAGAGTCTAGCAGTAAACATGTCTTTCTCATTTGGCTGTTCCAAACATACAGCAATATGTTGACTTTCCCCCACCTAAAATGGTAGAGGCACACAAAAATCAAACACATTAAAAATCACCTTTTCAAAACAAATCCTGATTTCTTAATTGTTACTCCCATTCACAAGCTTCGACAAAACGTCTTCCAGAAATGCATTTTTATTTAACCAAGAAACCTCTAGTAGCGCAGTTCCTGAAAAACAGCATCAAGGAGATGGATTCAGTCCTAAAGAAATTGCACATATATATATATATATACATAGCCACAGAAGTTAGTCACAGGTCCCAACACAACATGGCAAAGGTCACATCCCTCCCAGGAAACCCAAAGTTTCCTTGACCCGAGGCTGTGTTGAATTACAGATGAAGGCAGGAAGGAATCAAGATCCACAGCAGGACCCAGGACCAAGAATGCTTAGAGTAGGCCAACTCTGGACCTCCCTCCCATAGGCCATCTACTTTCCTCTGTCCCAGTGGATCATCTGAAGCTTCATTTGCTGCTAGCAAAGCTATCAGAACATCAGTTTGTCTCTACGTCCCATCTCCTCTGCAGCCAAGCACGGAGCCAACGAAGCAAGATCCACTGAGATTCGCTCTGAGGTGCAGAGATGCGTGGACCTTTGAATTTGATAATGTCACTACTACACTGCACCTTGCTGAAAGCCATGCTGAGGTCCACACTGCAGCACATCCATAATAGGGCACGTACTGATGAACCACTGGAGTGCAACCAAGCAGAAGGAGGTTGGGGCTGGCATCCAACAGAACATTAAAACGCCTTTCCCCAGGCCCGTGCTTTAACATAATGCTAGGACATAGTGAACCAAAAAGCACTGTCTGCTCCACAGACCTGTACACACCTCCAGGATCTCCAATGGGGTCACCTGAGTTTAGGTGGAAAAGCTCCAAGCTCCAGCTTCCCCGGAGCCACCTAAGCCATTGGAGCCTGGCCTATCCCAGCTTGCCATCATGAAGCACACCTTGGTGGTGTCAAATACTCATAAGAGCATTACCCAGCAACACATGCCCAGTCAGGGCAGCTCACTGCAAGGACCTTATCCATGCTCCACGGACCTGCATCTGCACCATGGGCATCTCATCAGGATAAGGATGGAAATACTTAAACGGTGCTGAGCACTGCTCAGCACTGGACTGTTCATGTGGGAGGTGCTGGGTGCCTGTACCACCAGCTGTAGGAGAATAGACAGCCCAGGAGGTTTGGCTAGAAGAATAGAATCAATTAGGTTGGAAAAGACTATCAAGTCCAACCATTATCCCAACACTACCCAAGACCACCACTAAACCATGTCCCTAAATGCCAGGTCTACTCATCTTTTAAACACGTCCAGGGATGGTGACTCCACCGCTTCCCAGGGCAGCCTGTTCCAGTGCTGTGCCCAATGCTGCCCACAAAGAGCCCGAGGACTCTTCCCAGAGCTCCCCTTTCCCTTGCTCCTGTAGGCACACAGAGCGGACAGGCCTCTTGGCTTGCAGATGCAGGAAAGCGGGCCAGCCTTGCCACGGAGCACTGCCACAATCAGACTGCAAACCCACAGGTGGCCCTTCTGCCTCCTCTGAAGGCCAGGGGCAATATCTAACTTCTCATCCTAGGCAAAAGTGATAAAAATACAGTTTATGAGGCTGTCCTGAAGCAGGAGGAACTGCTCTAGGTGCTACAAAGCCCACGGGACTGCCAGCAACAAGAACCACGTTGTCCTAAAAAAGGCCTGTTCCTGCTTGGCTCAGCAATGAAAGTTTTACTAAATGCTGTACAGGCCCCAAAGTGTTTCAGTGTAGTTTGCTGACTGAAAAAAAAAAAAAGAAAAGATAGTTTAATATTAAAGAGGAATTTTAAAATACATAACCTTACATGAATGCAAACAAAAAAAAAATGCTGCTTTATAGTGTTAAGCAAGAATAAACAGCTCTTTAAACAACAATTTGCATGTCTTGCAAGATAGCACAATTCTGTCCCAGTGAACAGGGACTATCAGGAAAACAAACCTCCTTTCAGGAAGAAAAATGATTTCTTGAATTAAAATTGTGTTTCCTGTACTTCAAAGTCTCCAATCTAGTTTTTGCATCTTTGTTTTGAAACACTGGGTGTAGAAGTAACTGCTGAATGACTGGAATAGGTTCCATCAGATGAAGCTAGAAACCTATAACACCAGATTTTATCTGTTCCAGGCATATTGTGACTAGGCCCAGTCCTCCCACTCCCTGGAGGAGAGGAGCTCTCTTGATGCTCCACGAGGAAAGAGGGACCAGGCTTTCAGGAGAGCGTCGTTGCCCGAGGAACACAGCAGCATTGCATGTGACCCACCAGTACCAGTGGTCACCAAGGGGCTCCCCACTGCCCAAGGGTGGCAGGTCCAGGAGCTCACGGTGCAACCCAACCATCAGCAATCCCCGCCAAACCCACCAGCCCTGAAAAATGGCCTGAGAAGAACTATCACAAATAGTATTTTCTATTACTGAGTCTTGTAAAATTGTGTTTCTTGCTGAGAACCTCTCATCAGACAGAAACTGCCCATCTCCATCTCTTTTGGTTTTAAAAGGTCCTGCAACACTAGCAAAAAGACAACGATCATGAAGATTTGGTTCAAACTTTTCACATACATGAATGTAGCGTATCCACCTGGGAAGAGAATCCAGACTACTTGTGGAAACGCCATCCTTGGAGGCTGAAGCCTTGGTAGATGATGCCATGGCTGGCCTGACCTAGGGTTGGCCACTTCAGATCGCCAAAGACAATACCAACCAACACATCCGTGACCGATTCTCCTCCAGATGCTGAACTGAACCACTAATGACTGGGTTATTTTAATTTTCATTCTTAAAAGTGAACAAACTAGAGCTGTTTTCTCTCTCGTACTGGTATAAGATTATACTAAGCAAAACCATGTCTTTTCATAACCACCAGAATTGCTGAGGAGCTGGACACAAAGCTTACGAGTCTCCACTCCACTTTATAGACCGCCTGCATGCTTTGTTTGCTCTGAACCCATTCACGCTCATTGCACTACGGAGTTGCAGGAGCTGGGTCTAGCCAGGAGCAGGCTTATCTCAAAAGATTATAAACACCAGCACTGATTTCACCTGGAGAGAACAAAAGCATAATCTCGTTCTTGACACCTATTCTTCCAGCTTTCCTGGGAGAGGGCAAATACTGGGACCGAGTTTCCTCAGGCAAAATAAAAACCAGACAGCAGGAGCAGGATAAAAAGGCTCTGGAGAGACTTTATTGCAGCTTTCCAGTACCTAAAGGGAGTTTATAAGAACGATTGGGACAAACTTTACCATGGTTTGTTGTGATAGGACAAGAGGTAATGATTTTAAGCTAGAAAGAGATAGATTCAGACTAAATACAAGGAAGAAATTTTTTACACTGAGGGTGGTGGAGCACTGTCCCAGGTTGCCCAGAGAGGTGGTGGATGCCCCATCCCTGGAAACATTCCAGGCCAGGTTGGCCGGGGCTCTGAGCAACCTGATCTGGTTGGAGATGTCCCTGCTCCTTGCAGGTGGGTTGGACTGGATGACCCTTGACAGTTGGGCTAGATGGCCTTTAAAAGGTCCCTTCCCACCCATTTTATAAAATGCTGACGGGGGACACAGAATGAGAGCAGGAGGGAGAAAGTATGAGAACATACATGTGGAGATGAGGAATTTGGCAGGTAAGTCACATGTCGCAGTCCTCACAGGCAGAATAATCTCCAAAGGTCATTTAAAATTGGGGACAGAACTGAGAAAGGAATTGCAGATGTGTGTTGTCTTGCATTTTTTTGTGCTTGCCTTGTAGGGGCCATTGGCATGATTTCTTCAGGAAGAGCTTATACAGCCTTTGTCTTCCGACGTTCCTCAGAAAACAGGCTCAGAACGAGAGACCCTGCAAGAGTTTAACCTACAGCAGCTCTTTGGAGAGTCATCACCAGTCTGGGGAGACCACACCAACTGGCCAGATGCCTCTGCTTGATGAAGGGATAACGCAGCGATTGCCAGGGCCCACACAAAGCACAGCACGCCACCCCCCGACCACTTCCACTGCAAATACACTCAGTCAGTTCAACCACGCAGTGACAGTCACAGCTGGCATTTAAAAAGCCGGTAACACCCATTTCAATCACTTTGCAACGGACAAGCTGATTTTCCCAAAACACATCCCATGTCCTTCAGGCACCGGCACAGGGAGAAGCAGTGGGGGTTCTGCCAGCCCTAAGCCTTTTCCTCCTGTGAAGGAAATCCGGAGCACCAAGCTGTTATTCCTTGGGAGCCCTTCCACGCAGCCCAGGGAAAATCCTGCCTGCTCACAGCATAAATCAACACGCTTCAAAATTTTGGCCAAAGCATGCCATGAGGTCAGGTAAGCAGAAGCAAGAGAGGGTCTGTTCTCCTTCCCTTTAGCAAATCACAGGCTGTGCTGGTACAGAAGAGATCTGGAGAGGAGCACTTAAAATGAAGAGGACAAAGGTCCTCAAATGCTGTTTGATTCTTGCGTGATTTTTTGTGTCATCTGCCCAGGCACGGTATTGTCAAACCCACCACCCAGCCTGCTGGGAACACCTACCAGGAAATAAGGAGGAGATGTTTAAAATAGCCCAGTTTCCAGTGGCTCGTCCTCCAGGGAGAGGCTCCGCATGGACCAAGCGCTCACTGACACTCTCCCGGCACTGGGGAATTTATAACATCGCTCTGTCAGTCAATCCCTGCTGTCTCACCTTTGCGATTCGCTGATGTCTACTAGGACATGAGCTCACATTGCAGTTTTTCTCCTGGAAGTAGTAGCTAGGACACTCCATGTTCAACCACTGCAAACAGAAATAGTTACACAAGACCTAGCAGCTGAGCAGTGTTTGGGGCTCCTCCATCAAGTCTTCTTCAAACCAGCCCAATCCTTTCAACATTAACTGAGACTTGGATTGACAGACCAGCAGAAACAGAAGTCACCTCCTCATTTCCTTGGGAAGCCAAACTAATAGCTCGGTATTGACGTGCCGTTGCACGGGTAACTTGCCTTCAGAGTTAAGTTAGCTATCAGAGTTTCCATGTTTTATTTGAATCTGCATCAATGAATGATCAACAAATCAATAAAAGTTAATGATGAAAATTATTAAACTCCCACCTTGGTACTCAGGCAACATTAGGTTGTGTATTATTATTTATAGGATTTACCAGTCCCTTTTCGCTGGCTGGCGACATCTCCAATTTTATTAACAGAGTGCAATTAGCCGTTAAGTTTCATTACGGAGGTGCTCCTTTCGTACAAAATTTGCCGAAGCCTGTTAAAGGATTTTAAGTGGGAAACATACCTCATTTCTCCTAGCCAAAATTAATCACTGGTGCCAAGCTTTTCAGTATGCCATGTAAGCCATCTGATTCCAGTTACAGTCAATCAGCAGCGATGTCCCGGGTGTTGGGAGCAGCAGATGGGAGCCCCCAGCCACCGATACGTCATTTGGGCATTTGCAGAAGAACACAAGCAAAAAGTTTTTGAGCAGAAGAGCTCTGCTCTGCTTTAGTCACCACACGCTCAGCGCAACGATAAAAGCCCAGCATCAGGGTTCAGGCTTTAAGAATAAAAACCAGGAGATAAGGAAAAAGATGAGTATATTCCTTGCAGCTTTGCTATTGTCAATAATACCTCCTGGCATGCTGGATACGTGGCTTTTCCTGGATACTTACACACAGCCCGTCTCTCAATTTCTTCAACCTCATACTCTACTGTGAAATTGTACTGGAGACCTCAGCGGTGCAAAGGCAAAACTCCCGGAGCGTATCCCAGTTAGCCGCACCGACCTGCTGATCCAACCCACATCACACGGCTGCAGCCATGGCTCCAGTTCACATTGTACTCTGCGCACAGAAGCCACTGACCTGGGGCTGATGGAAGAGTTGGTGTCACCGAAGACTTTTGCTCAAGAATGATTTAGATTCCTTACTAAAGGCATTTGGGAAAAGGAAGAAAAAAAAAAAAAAAGTCTTATAAAAATTACTAGAGAGGTTTTTAAAATTCTTTTTGTTAGTTAAGAAAACACAAGTCAAACGCTGCCACCATTGTAAACTCTTGATATGTGGCTTTGTCCGTTCCCACATTTACACACCAAAGCCAAAAAGTTTAAAAGCTCCTCTTACAGCTGAGCTCTGCTAAGCAGCACAAGGCAAAACCATGTTATTTATGAACAGAGGGAAGCCAACGTCAACCATCGCTGCAAAATTAATTTGCAAATCCTGCGAGCAGTCTGCTCCCTATTATCATTTAAATTCAGATGAAAAAAAGATGACATTTTTTTAGTTCCTATCATGAGGTTGTCTACTCCTAGTACTGGTTGTCTGATAGCTGCAGCCCAAGTGTGACAGATCCTATAGAGGCTGAGGCAGAGTAACGTATCCACGCCTTCTAGAAGCGGGTTTTGTAAGAAAAAAAATAAAAATAAAAATTAAAAAAAAATCTGCTATGGATGTTCAGCCAATCAGCTCTATTCCTAACAGGGAGCTAAGGCAGAGGACGAAGGCAAGAAGGGGATTCTCCTCTAATCTTGCCCAGCTGCCCAGCAGCTCAGCTCTTCCCCACTGCCTCCTTGACCCAGTCAACAGGGCTTGGTCATGTAAGAGGCCAACTTCCCTCATCCCTCCTCCTGGGAACAAATCCACTCGACACCCCCAAAACCCCCCAAAAAAAAGAAAAGGAATAGAAGAGGAAAAACGAAACCAAAACAACAACTTCCTAAAATTTTCTTTCTTCATCAAAAGATAAGTTTTGCACTGACTTTTAAATCCAAAGCATGGTGATTAACCTTACACTTTCTCAGATTACTGTTTATTTTTTTTTCCTTCAGGAATTCCATCAAAATGTTTTTCACTTTTTAATTGGAACTTAACACATTTGCAACAGAGGAGTAATGAGTAAGTAGCATCTGCCTGCCTGAATTTTTTTGTGTAGACACTGAGGCACCAAGATACAGGGACAGAGCAAGTCCCGTCTGAGGATGCCAGCACTGCAACAGCCACAGGGCAAACAGGAGTACTTTTTCAGATTTGGTCACTGGTCTTCCAACCAAAATAGAGAATATATCCTTTTATATTTTCCTATCAACATAGATATTATTGCCATAAAATAATTTGCAGAGTCAAGTACCAATTGGTATTTCCATGTGAAACAGATTCTGCTGACAGTCAACGTACTTCCAACCACACTTCTCTCCTTACACCTATCATAAAGTGTATTTTCTTGCAAAGGTGGCCTTGGTTTGAAGAGTTTAACAGCTCTTTTTGCATATTTCCCCAGGCAAAGCAATAAATTTATGGTTGCAGAACTGACTTCAATGTAGAGGCAATCGAAGAACTTCACACAAGAAATAGGAAGTCACAGCAGACGAATTCTTGAGGGCTGAGCTTTGGGCACCGTATGCTCAGCTGGAGTAATTCAGTAGCATCCAAACAACTTCCCTAGCAATACTTTGATTTCCATCAGCTGACAATCTTCTCCTTATGCTGCTACTGAGATCTCAGAAAACAAAATGCTTGAGGAATAACAGATGAAAATGGGAAAAAAAAATGTAAGCAGACTTCAAAACTATTAGATTACTGGCTCTTTAAATGCACTCCTAATTAGCGTATCATAAGCTGTCCTTAATACATTTCTCAGCACAGCAAGCTCTGTCAGATTATACGGACTCCCGGAATTTGAAATTAATTGGAAGAGCTAAAGATAGCACTCAATAATGAAAATATCCACGCACACTTTTAAATGTTTGTAATAAAAATAATGGCTGCATAAATTCTTCATCCAACCTCAAAAAAATAAGAATATGGCTACCTAATATCCTCCTCATTAACCAAGTTCTTGTAAGTCACCCAAGTGTCTGACAGTTTTAAATTACAGTTGATTTCATAAGTCTGTTTAATATTAAGGACAAGATCCAAAAGGCTTAACATCTCACCACACGTGCACACGAGCACTCGATCTACACCAAGGAGGATGTAGGGGCAAAGGTTTGAGCTACTTCTCAAGGAACATCAAAGGCTTTGATCAAACGATATCAAACTGCAGCGATAGAATAAATACATCAAAGGCAGCACTAATTCTCCCCGTGTGAGCTGTTAGTGTGATGGCACAGACAGGGACATCTCAGGACCCCCGGACTGGAGCTACAGCACCAGGTCTGCGTTGGTCAGGTCGAGGTGCTTACCTCCACAGGAGAAATAGCACCATGAGAAGGGTTTTTCCTCGGGCTTGTTTCTCTCTGGAGCAACACCAAACATCTCTCAGAGGATGAAAGCGCAGAGACAGCTCATGGGTGCAGAGTATGGAACAGTTTTCAATAAAAATGAGGACTTCCACACTCTGACTCTTCTTCTGGAGCCAAGACCTTCTCACAGTCTAGGTCTGGGGGCCTCCACTCAACACCCAAGAAAACCTAGGAAAACAAGATATTTTCCTCCGTTCTTCTGCTAGAACTTGGCAAAAACAAACCTCTGTACTGACTGCGCAGCTCTACATCCTAAATATTCAGCAGATGGTTCTTCCTCAACCCAACCCAAAATGGAAATGAATCAGCAGGAAAGGGAAGTAGCAGCGGGTTGCCCAGTCTGCATGATTAAAGCGCGGTGCCCACGTGTGCCGTTTGTCCACCCCGACGGGCTTTGCCCCACCCCGTGTCACACGCTGATGGAGGCTCAATAGCCCTGGTCTGGGCTAAGGGGAGAGACCGACAAGAGCGAGCTTTGCTCCTTTCCAACATAAAATCCATTTGGAAGCTGCTGATGTAAGTAGAGAAGATGAAAGTGTTCTGATGAAGAGGCTGAGACCAAAAGAAAAAAAAAAAAAAAAAAAAC
>WHYT01017289.1:226541-268910 GCA_009806455.1 Tetrax tetrax
AAAAAAAAAAAAAAAAAAAAAAACCAAAAAAAATAACCCTTTTTGGTTTAAACAAATTTTGTACTGAAAATACTCAGCTATATCAGTATTTAATTTAGCAAAATCTTCCACCAAGATCAATAGCAAAAATCAAGCCATCTTTTTTTTTTTCCTTAAGGAAAAATTTCCCCTGGCTGTTTCATTTGCACACAGAGAGCAGGGGATGAAGGAATAGCTTAGAATTACTGCAAGGGTCAGACAATGCAATATGAGCTATTTTAAATTACCGAGTAATAAAGGCCTTGCTCTTCTGTGATTTACAACGGGAATAAATGTCACTGGAGTTAAACTGGCATAAACAGGATGAAAATACAGCCTCATATGCACAGCATAAATTCTCCCGTTATCTGCACAAGCACATTTTCATCAGATTTCAGTAAGGTCCCAGCTTACAGCCATAGGATTAGGATACTTAGGATAAAGCAGACCCTTGCTCCTGGCTTTCACTAAAGCGTGTTCTGGGGTCTTGACTGGGACACGCCACCCAAGAGATGCACCAAGACCCCAGTATCTCCCTCCTGCAGGAATCCCTGCCTCTCCATCACACCTGGCATTTGAAAGAGGCAGGGACCCTCATTTCCACTCACAGCATCCCACGGGTCCTCTCACCAGGTGGTTGTGAAGTTCTCCAATGACTAGAAGACAGTAGCAACTTGAAACTGAAGCCACCAAGGGTGGAGAAGGGTATTGCTTCCAGTCCGTGACTTCTGGTTCACAGTGTTTAGACTTCTGTAAAAGCCCGGAAAAATGTTCCACGTTCTAACACAACCATCAATAAGCAGGCGGAAGGAAGGAAGAAGGTGAGGGAAGAAGCAATGACTTTTAAACTGCAGACATCTGTGCAGCTACAACCACACTTCAATAGCCAACCTGAAATCAATTCTGAATCAATTAAGCTAAATCAAATGAAGTTATTCTTAAACTGCGGAAAAAAAAAAAAAAAAGTCCAGACTGACATCTACTGTTTAAAAAAGTAACTCAAAGTTAAAAAAAAAAAAAAGTATCTCAACACAGAAACTTTCTACATTGTGTAATGCTGTTACGTAAGAGAGATTTCCCGGCTCAAACAAGCAAGCTCAGATGATGAAACCATCCAAAACCCAGGGGCTGATGGAGCTGGCTCCGCATGCTCTACAGGATCCATGAGCCCAAGCCTGAGGCTGCCTCTGGGCCAGATCTGGGTCTGCTCCGTGTTGGCTGGCAGAACGGACGTGATGCAATGCCTCCGAACTGGCCGGAGCTGCTGGAAACGCAGCCATGGAGCTGCAGCTCATACGACAGCAGCTTCTGCTTGCCAAAGCGCTGAAGACAACCCATGCTGGTTTCACCCAGCAGCCGTCCCTCTGAAAGAACACTCTTTCCATGGACTTTAACCTGGGGCATCTTGTCTAGGGCTTTCTTCATTAAAAGGCAGTATTGATTTTTCTAGGCAATGCTGAACAATTTAAGAAGATGGATAAATGTGATCCCAACATGTGTTTGTGTTTCTTCCCAGAAGGAAAACCTGCCTGACATTTACAATAACTATGTCATTCAAAAAGCTCTCAGGAAAAAAAAAAATCATCATTCATTGAACTATTTAACGTCAATCCTCAAGAATCCTGGGCTGGCGAGGGGAGGCAGGAATGATGTCCCAGCATAGTAGAGAGAAAACTTTCCCACAGCAGCATGGACTTGCCAGGAAGCATCCATAACACATAGAACATCTCACCCCACTCCCCTCCCCAGCAATCCAAAGCCAAAGCCCACCGATCAAATCCAAAGTAGAGCCCACCAGCCACCAGCTGTGGTGGTGCATCCTTACACACCACCCAACAAGGTCCCATCCATCCACCTCCACCATACGCCACATGTCACCGGGGGCTACACAAAGCTGGAGAAGGACATGGCAGCTCCAGCCTCCCCGTGAAGTGATCCATGAGCAAGTTGGGGCTTGTTGACCGCTTCAAGGTGTGGGTGCCTCCCATGGTGTTGGCTGTCAGCCCAGTCCTGCTGAGGAAGGGAAGGACGGGGTCTGTGGCTGTAGCACGGATGCAGCACCCAAACCTGACTATATCCAACTGGATGAATACAAGGGCCATCCCAAGGAGCACCTCAGCAGCAGGATGACATAGACCCTCCCCCCAAAGGGTGCTCTGCCTTCTGCACACCCACTTTTTCAAGCTGGGGACTTGAGAAAATGCTCAGAGAGATAACAGTCTTCCCATCCTTCCAGTAACCATGGGATCAAAGCTTCGCAGAAGAGAGAAGCTGCATTTACATGGGTTTCTCCGTTTTTTGTGGTTTTTTTTTCCCCCAACAAGCATCACAATCTGCTGAGGGTTGGATTCCACTCTTACAAGAAAGTGCCTCATGACTTCAGCCAGAGCAAGGCACAGATTTTCACAGCACAATTGTGTTCCCATGCTGCACAAATGTGTGAACATGGTGTCAGCCTACAGCCTGCTCTTATGCCGTGATGTTCTCCCACTCCTGTATTCCCTTCTTCTATTACTCTGGGTGCATTGAAGCCAAAGAACAATTTACAATAGATAAGACAAACACAGAGCCCTTCTGGACTAGAATCACAAATATTAGGTGTTAACACAGAAAGCCCTTGAGATGCTCAAATCCAGCATTTCTGTTCATACTTATTGACAGCAGAAATCCATACTTTCTCTTTTTGTTGAAGTAACCAAGCATGCATTCATTTGAGCCCACTCTCTTTCCTACAGCACTTCACCAATGTTTTACACCCTCTTGCCCCACGCCACTGCTGTGCGGAGCTGGGTCACTGGCTGACCCTTCTCTTCCAACGCCCCCACCCCTCACCTTACACAATTCATCCAGGCGTACATTACTGTCCTTCTCAGCAACATTTTAATTCCTACTGAATGCCAGGTGTTGAAGGTTTCTCTTCCGACAACCTCAATACAACAAGAGCTATTTATGAACCAATTCTGAATATCTGGAACCTGCTCGTGCCCTATCTTCCCTGCCAGTCACTGCTGAAATCTACTGAACTTATCCTCCCCTCCCCACCCCCCAAAGAAAAAAAAAGAGCTCCAAAAATCTGAACAGTTAAAGTGCCAGCAAATACATATTTTATAAGACGACGCACGAAGATATACATCTTTATGTAGGCAAGATCAGTCTGGAAGGATTTCTGCCCAGATACTTTGGAATGGGCTGAAGCCAAATGGCACAAAATCCTTTCGAGCTGCAGAACTTCAGACCATTACTGTCTTTGAGGATGAGTTAAACTTTCAAGAGAGCAACTTTCTGCATCAACAGGAGAAGTGCCATCTGGATGTCACCTACGATCTCCACCAGCTTTGCCTACAAAGTCAACGGCAGAATTTCGCTTTCGATATCACCAGTCCTCTCAGCTCTGCAAGCCAAAGCACTCACACAGCCCAGAGCCACAAGGCACAAGCCTTAGCTGAGGAGCATGCTTGTGCTGCGGGTCACTCTGCGTGGGCTCCTCAGGGGTTCCACAGATCTCCAGTGAGACCAAATGGGCCAAGTTGCTGGGCCCCATATCACATGGCATGAACAGCACATCCTCCAGCTCTGCTCTACAGAGGCTTTGACCCACCGGCTCACGCTTCCCTTCCTCCTTTCAATACTTGAGTGCTCGCTGATCTTAAAACAACCATGGCCCACAAAATATTTACTAAAATACCATAAATCAGAAACCCCAGTGTCACTTGCTTTGAACATGAAAAAGGAAAGCTAGAAAATATGGTTTGATACCAGAATAATGTTAAAATAATGCAGACATACATACCAATAAATATTTAAATTCTTTAGAAAGTGAAAAGAAAGGCCTTGAACTAGATTGCCTGCTCCACACCCATGTTACATGGACTGGGAACCTCACGCTCCATGCTGCCATGCTCATTGCATAAAGTTGCAAGGAAGAGAATTAGTCATCAGCAATGTCACAGTTCATTAGGAATATAAACCCAACAATCGCTCCGTGTACTCATTATTTAAGCATCCATAATGTGACCATAGCAAGATACACACTGGGCAGGACTGAGCTTTGACCAGGCTCAGCACAGCAGGTCAGAAGTTCCTGTGAACTTGACCATGAATGCATGGCAAATCAAGTTTGGAAGAAGTAAACAAGGATGCTCACAACTCCGTTCAGTCAGGATACAGCAACGGAGGCCAGGCGTAAGCTGCAAATGCGAACAACAAAAATCATCTACTTCAAATGCTGAACACCCTGCATGCTCAAGGAGAAATGAATTACCAACATTACTCTGCAAATAATTTCAAATAAACAAACTTGTGATGACCCAAAGCTGTTTACACACAATTAGCAATCAGAAAAAAGAAGAGCAATCAGAACAGCTCTCATTAACTTCAATAGGCTCTAGAGCAGGCCCTGTGAATGAGTTGGTTATTACAAAGTTAACGGAAAGAGTTATTCACCCAACTCCATCTACGCTTGTACACAACACACTGACAACCCTCTCTCAGAGATCATTAGAAGCGTGGGAGTTACAACGCAACCTCCCAGAGTCTCCAATGGTTTCACCAGCCCCTCTTCGCGCAGCACCACAAAGCAGATCGCGGCTCAGTGCCACGCGCTGCCTCCATCCCTCCAAGCATTTTCCCTCCACGAAGCAGCCGTCAAACCACGCTCAATTATACCCAGCCTCGCCAGGGAGGCTCCACCAGCCACAGCTCCAGGTATGCCAGTCAAACCCAGATCGCACTGAATCTGCCGTGATTTTCATCCAGAGACTTGGCATAATTCAATGGAGAAAAAAAAGAAATCAACCAACTTTGTATGAACAAAGGTAAGAACAACGAACAGTCTCTTTAGTCTTTTCTGTTAAAGCTGTCACAAAGAAACCGTGCTCCGTAGTCAAATCCAACAAAAAGTGACATCTCTGAACAAGAGCTCATTTAGAGTTTATTAGCCAATAACAGCTAAAATAAGGCTAAGGAATACAAATCTAACTGAGCTTTCTTCCTCTTGATTTACTTTGTCAGAAGACAATCAAAAGGAGACAACGGAGGTGCACGGCTCTCGACCAGCCTCATCATGCTGAAGGCACCAACACAAGCTTCTGCCTTCATCCGTGTGCAGAAACGACATTTTGCTAATCCAGGAGATATCATCCCTCCCTCGAGCCAGCTTTGAGGGAAGCCCACCAACAAAACAGCATGCAAAACTTATTTTTTTTCAGAGAAACATTACCCTCACCATGAAGATAAACATTGGGATTCTTCAAAATAAAAGTTTACACGTAATCAAAGATTACAAATTACAGCGTTTCTTAAAATTAGGAAACTTCATTTTAAGCAAATAGGAACATCTTGACTCAAAGTATTTTTTTCCCCAAATCAGTAACATTTTGTTCAAAAAAACCCCAAACAGAATTAGTCCACAAAGGGGAAGCTCATTTTACCAAAATTTCAAAGTCAAATAATATCATTAATTCCCCACATCACTCCACATTCATATACGCGCTGTACAAACCAGCATCGTGTGGGGAAGGTGCCATCAACCCATGCACTGACACATCTCTAATTTCTTTGTGGCGATCCAGTTGTTCAAAGGTGGCACAAGGTGTTGTACAGTTTGAAACATTATCACATCTACTGCTATTTGATTCCCTTCCTCCCAGAGGAGATAGATTTACTCGTGCAATCTTCAAACCATCGTCCCCAATAAGTAACACCCTATTTCATTTGTTGCTCCAACACATTTTCTGCAACATGTTCCTCAATTTATTTTAGGTCTGGTTGCCTGGTTTCAATAATCCTAAAGTTGTCATGAGATACTGATGGAGAGAGGAATTTTAATCCAGTGGCTGTGAATTTTTTTTGGTCCCTTTAACAATGTAACAACTCAATTAGGAGTCTCCATCATTTTCAGAAAATAGAACCATAAAAAAACCCCAGTCTCTCAGAGATCAATAAGGACATGTGATGTGCTTGCCCTTCCCTTCAGGATGAACACCCTGAAATCCAGAATGACCTACATGAAGGCCATACAACATGTCCTAAATACATATATTACGATAAAGCAAAGTGAGACCATATCAGTGTGACCAACAGACTTCCCTGATGCTGACAAACAATTGTCACCTTAGTCCAAATGTGATGTCTTCAGCTGGATGCTGAAGAAAAGGGACAGCCAATCTTAAAAGAAAAGTCTGACCACTGTAGCTTGTTGAGCTACCGAAGCAACAGTCAAGCAGAAATACGATTACTATCTACAAATCCACGCAGGAGATGTATACTGGAAGGAATTCCCTCTACTGTATAAGAGCTAACTCTAATCAATTGGTTGGAAATTACTTTAGGATGTAAATGGCAAAGCTTCTACACGTCGTAGGTGGTCCTGGAATATCGTGGCAATAACGGGAATGGGTACAAGAGAGAAGCATAACAACCTTTAGGCTGATGTTTGATTAGTTTATGAAATAAATTACATGATATAGCTGCTTGCAACAAGTCACGCAATTTGGTGACTCAAAAACCATTGTGATCTTCTGTTTCTCCCCGTATTACATATTCCTGACCACAGCATGTCCTGCAAAGCAGCTTTCTAGGCTGCTTATTCCTCCCTAGAGCATAGACAAAGACCTGCCAGGGACTGACAGTCTTCCTGAAGGATTCATCCTCCTACCTGGCACCGACCCCAGCGTTTGGCTCATGCTGCTTTGGAGTCTCTCCCAACGCGCCTCCAGGTTACCTTAAATCAGATTTTCTGTTGTTGTTCTAATGGTCTTATTATCCATCACGGCAAGTTGAAATGTATTTTGTCGCCCTTCCAAAGGTAATTCTTATTCAACAGCAAAATTTACATCTCTTTAAAGAAGCAAAGGAATAAAAGGAAAAAACATCCAAGATGGCTGGTTACATTCAGTTGGCAAGACAGAAGAGAAACGCCGTTTTGACTTTTATAAACTGCCATTCCTGATTTCTTTTTCCACCCTCATACATAAAATTTTCAATTTCAAAGTGCAACTTTCACTCCAATACCGAATCTGGACCCTGCTGTGCAATCACTTGACAGAGTTTAATCCCACTTCTCGACATAATCCCAACAAAGCATGTCTACGTACAGCTAGAAACCTCAGAGATAACTTATCCTGGTGATCCTTCATTAAAAAAGATGAGAATGTTCCCAATATATTCCTGAAGCATAAATACAAATTGATCACCCAGATGTTGGTTTGTATGCTTAAGCATATCAGATAAAATTAATTTATCTTTAAGAGTTACTAAACTGGGTTCTCTCAGCATAAATCAGGAGTAATTTCTTTGACCTACAGCCTACTCTCTGCGTAGGGTGAGGCTACTTTGTACGTACGCATTGGCATGAGACACAATCTTCCATTTAAGAGAGGTACATGATCAAGAGTTGTGGTGCAGTATCAATTTTTAACATATCACTTAGAATCATAAAATGGTTAGAGTTGGAAGCGACCTTCAAAGGTCATCCAGTCCAACCTCCCTGCAAGGAGCAAGGACATCTCCAACCAGATCAGGTTGCTCAGAGCCTCATCCAGCCTGGTCTGGAATGTTTCCAAGGATGGGGCATCCACCACCTCTCTGGGCAACCTGGGACAGCGTTCTACAACTTGCATTGTGAAAATTTTTTTCCTAATATCCAGTCTAAATCTACCTCCCTCTATTTTAAAACAGTTACCCCTCGTCCTGTAACACCAGGCCCTGCTGAAGAGTCTCTCCCCACCTTTCCTGCAGCCCCCTTTGGGCACTGGGAGCTGCTCTCAGCTATCCCCGGAGCCTCCTCTTCTCCAGGCTGAACAGCCCCAGCTCTCCCAGCCTGGCCTCACAGCAGAGCTGCTCCAGCCCTCTTATCTTCATGGCCGCCTCTGACTATTCACAGGCTTGACTATTCACAGGTAATAACTTGTAATATTGAGTCATTCTAGCATTGCTATTTCTTGTGGAGTTTTTGTGGTTTATTAGATTTTTTTTTTTATTAATGTCTTGCCATGTAGCATCAAATTAGTTGAAGAAAATCCTACTGAGGGCACCTGTTAAACACAAAGGTCCACCCAGACACAGAAGGCTCAGTGATGAAGGTTTCTAGGACCTGGCAGATGCCAGCATCCCGCCTGCCCACCCTGCTACGCGCATTCCCACCGCATTCATCACTTCCTTTTCTGCCTCTTCAGAACAGCGACAGTCCTTGGTCACGGCCAAGTTGACAAGTAAATTTGTTATCCCGTAGCACGCAAAGTCTCTGGACCAGTGCTCTCATCAAGGAACCCAGTAAGGGCTCCACATGCTCCAGACTGCAGTAGGAGACATCGCTGTGCTCTGAAGATGGCAGGGTCTACCAGGGGCTCTTGGGCATTTGCTTCATTGGTGGCCCACCCACCACCACACCAGGGTCTGGGATCACATCATGGGGGGAAGTTTATGAAGAATGCTTGGAATTAGATTTGTTTCTAGCATCTGAAGGATGAGTTGGAGTAACTGCTTCCAAGGGAGTAGAGTTACTACTTCCAACAGATAAAATATTTATATACATGCAATAACGCAACCCCAAAGATCACTTTTTGCCTTAGACAAGCTACAGCATTCACTAGCAAGTCTCTCATGCCAGCTTCTGCCCAGGGGCACAGCGAAATGCTCTGCTAGTAGCACATCCAGACACCGCTGAGCTCCCAAGCCCACTGGGATCCAACCTCCATTTACTCTTCAGCCTGCTAGGGACAACTGCCAGCATAAATTTAGAAAAAGCTGCAAATCCCTTCTCCATGGACTTGCTGGGTTGGCTCTGCTACCACCTCCAGCCTCAGAAGAGGGCACTGCTCCCATATTTAAATAGCACTGCACTGGAAAGGTACCACTTCTAACAGGATTATCCATTTCAGCCCATTTCAAGTAACGAGGAGTAATTATAAAACACAATCAACAACTGAGCAACTTCCAGAGCATCAGCTTAGCCTGAGAACATTCCTCAAGCTGAACAGTTTAAATTAAACATGACTGGAAAGCTGAATATTTTCCTTATTTTTAAACAGCTCCCCCAACACCTGCCTAGATATTTAAACCCCTAGGGTTTATCAGAGATGGCCCGGTTTTGCTTTTTCCATGTAAGATTTGGATGAAGCACATGCATGTTAACCACTTGGGGTTTGAAGTCAATGGGAGCTTGTTTGATTTAATTAAGCTATAGATCTGATTTTGGGTTTTGGGTTTTTTTTCTGTTTTAAAGCAATCCCAGCTTCTGGAATTTTTCTTGCAGGATGCAACATGCAACCAGCTCTTCCATGCACCTGCAACAGACCTGTGGGTGTCTGATCCTTCCAAGTAGGTATTTGTCTGCGTTCCCCTGTCTTTCCCTCAATCACCATTGAAAACACTCTTTGCTCTCCAGTATGGTAGGATACTTGGTTCCTTGTTTCCAAAGCCGAAAATTTGTGGTGCAAGAGCAAGCGCACTCCTCTGCAGGGCGGGGAGAGCGTGCAGACAGCGGGATGCAGGGCTTTCACTGCTCTCCACGGCCATCCAGGCGATGAGCTCCTGCCAAAGCCACCGCTGCTGCTCCCTCCCCTTTGCCAAGACCATCCCGCTCCGTCCCAGCTACCCAGTGCCCACGCTGGCAACCCCGTGCTGCCCACTGTGACACATCCCTGCAGGGTGGCACGTTTCCTGGCCCTGAGAACAGCCGGCTAATAATAACACATCAAGAGAACTTAGTGTTACTGTGGGTACCGACAGGCAACTCCAGACAAATGGACCTCTTCCAGTCTCCATGAACTAAAGCAGGAATTAATATATATATATATTTATAATGATATTTGCTCGATGCCCACCTCTAGCACTCATTTAGGGATTTTTTTTTTTCCTCGCCCATTCCCCAGGCTTCTATCCACTTCTGCAGAGCTCCAACCAGCCCTGCTCACCACACCCAATTTTGCCAGAATAGTTGATTCTTATAACAGCTTTGGATGCAGCCTCCTGCCTCCGCCCCAGGTGCTCTGCACACCCACCTGTTCTGCTCCAGGTGCATCAATAAAAAAAAGCTTAAGATCCTCACCTCTGCCTCTTAAATGCTAGTGATCACCCACTTATTGTATAGACACCACGGCAGAAACCAGAGAGGATAAAGAGGATAAAACAGGGATAAAAAGAACTGTCCCAAAAGATACCCAAAAGTCACCTGATGAATGCAAGAATCCTATCCGACACACATCATCTATAAAACCACCTGAAATCCACATCGTCTCCATCACAACATCTTGCAAGAGAATGTTATATGAACTGAACTTTATGTTTTATATGCATATATATATACACACACAAAAATATTTATATTTTAATGACTAACCACTGGGCAATACAAACCTGTAACAAAAATCATCTTCCATGCTTTTTTGCTCTGTCTCAAAAATCTGTACACATATTATTTTATTTCACAGGTCCAGTTAAGACCCATATCTTGCTCCTTCAGCAATTTCAGCGTCTGGAGAGCCAAAGTGCCACCCAGTTTCTGCAGAAAGCAGGACGACGCAAAGCTGGCAGACACCATGCTGGCTCATCCATTGATCCCGAAGTCAGGGTTGTGCTTGTTCATGTTCATTCTACAGATTTCCTCATGAAGCACCAAGGGCAGGCAGTGAACAGCAAAAATGACCCACCATGGCAGTGCAATGCTCCCGTACCCGCTTCTGCTGCTGCTCAACATGCTGAGTCACTCAGGGGCTCACCAAGGGCTGAATGGATCAGAAAAGTGATGGAGGAAGGAAGGAAGGAAGGGTTTTGCTTTTGTGCAGCCACAATGAACAAATTATCTGTGCAACCTCCTCAGGAAAGCCATTGATGTTGGCTGGAGAGGCAGCTGCTCACCCATCTTTGCAACGCAGGAAAGGTCTTGGGCCAGAGCCATGAAAACATGTGACAGTGGGAAAATCTGAGCAAAGGAAATAAAGACAAGACTGTTTCCAAGGATCCACCAGAAACAGCTTAATAAGGAGATCCCTGTTCCTCTGAGGAGTCTGACCATCACTTTAGAAAGCTCCCATGAGGGACTGATGACAGCAGGGTGAAAGGGGGCCCAGGACACACTTCTGCTCCTCAGGGCTGTGAAAGTGGCCTTGGTCACATCCACAAACCCCACGGCCAGCGAAGGAAGGGGCAGCCTTGAGGAAGGAGCACCTTCCGTGGCGGCGTCTTCCATTTCCTCTGCCAGATTTCAAGAAAATCCCCTCACAAAGAGCTGGTCTTGTTTATCATACGTTAAACAAACACTAGCTACTCCTTCACTAATATGTTTGTCTTCTGCTAGAAGAATACAGAAAGCCTTTTAAATATGCAGCTGTAAGAAACTGAAGAAACAACAGCTCTGTAGGTAATGGGATGCCTATTTGTGAAGTCCCATATTCAGGTCAAAATACCAGTACATGTTAAGTCTGCGCTTAAGCACATGGACACCATCATTATTTGAAAGGAAGAGATATTACAAAAAACTGAAAATGGAAATATTAGGGGAAATGCACTGCTGCTCATTTACTTTTCTGAGATCTTCGGGGAAAAAAAGAAGAAAACAAAAAAACAAAAAACTTGTTATACTCCAAAGCCAGGTTTGTGACACCTAACAGCTACTTAAAACAAAGCCCAGTCAGTACATCCATTTCCAGATCAGTGAATCCAAAGATTTAGAATCTCTTCCCTGAAAGTTTTTACTCGGCTCAACACCTTTGATTTGCACTGCAGTTTACTGGCTGGTTTTAACCATTGAGCATGGGCAGATGCTGCAACAGCAGCACCTGCTAACCGTGACCAAAGAGTCAGATTCCTCCAAAAGAACCTCCATAGCTGGCGCGACTTGCTCATTATCTTCCCAAGCCTGCATGGCCATATTGAGAAGACAACTCAAGTGCTTTGCACCTCTAAAATCCATATAAATAGAGCATATCCTACATTCACCAACCCATTTTAGCTCTCTATTGCATCAAAACCCATTTTTTAAGTGCTAACAACCAAAACCACGTGGAAACGACCGGACTGCTGCCTTCGTCACCACTGAATCACAGGGATGTGCCACCATCACCCCAATCTTCCTTGCACTTCTGTGGCATAGTGTTGGCAGCCCACCTTCAGTCAGCCCTTTGCCATGAAACCCAGATCTCCACAAGAAGCTTCCCTCTCCCAGACCTCCCCAGGACTGTGACACGACCCCATGACTCACCTCCTGCGGGCACAGCCTGCACTCACCACCTACGTCTATTTGCTGTTTTTACCAAATCTACCTGCCCAAACTAGCCTGTCTTCATCACTGTGTATCAGATTTGTTTCCAGATCACTTTATTGGTGGTGAATTCAGTCACCAGCAGCATTTGTCACCCCATTAGCACTAATTCCAACCAGCAGCCATGCCCCATGAACTACTCCTGCCCATGACAGCTGCCAGTCCTTAAGCCTTTCCATATGTCAGGCTTTGATAGGCTGCAGGGATCACATTTTAATTAGAGTGATATTTAGTTCTAGGTCAAACGACTTCCAATAATTTAAGTTCAGCGTCTCAGTGAATTTAGCTTTGCCAGTTAAAATTGCAACCTTTTAGAAGGAAATTAGGACTGCGTGACAAGACCACTTTTCCACAGCCAGGTAAGTGTCATGGATAATCATAGAATCACAGAAGGGTTTGGGCTGGAAAGGACCATTCAAGGCCACCCAGTCCAACCCCCCTGCAAGAAGCAGGGACGTCTCCAATCAGATCGGGTTGCTCAGAGCCCCGGCCAACCTGGCCTGGAATGTTTCCAGGGATGCGGCATCCACCACCTCTCTGGGCAACCTGGGCCAGTCTGCCACCACCCTCAGCATAAAAAAAAAACATCTTCCTTCTGTCTAATTTAAATCTACCTCCTTCTAGTTTAAACCATTACTGCTCGTCCTATTGCAACACGCCCTGCTAAAAAAGTTTCTCCCCATCTTTTTTAGAAACCTACTTAGGGCTTTCATCTTCACTGATGGAATACCATGGTAGACTACATACACAAGCAAACTTTGATTTAATTTTCAAAAATAAGCGTTTTCCAGAAAATACAGAATTTTATCAAGACTTACAAGCAAAGTTTAGTAAGAAACATCTGTAGAATCAAAGCAAATCAAAAAGCAGGTCCATTTAGAGAAAAAGTAATTCTTGTGCTATTGGAAACAATGGATTTATAAAAAATACTTTGGTTCTATGCTAAATGTCATGCTAAATAATGCAAAGATGTTTGCCTTTACGCAGTCTTGTTCCATACTCATGACTCTGCACCAGGAATGCTTAGGGGTTTTACATGAAAATATTTGGTATTAGAAAAATCTACATACTTTTTTTTTTTTTTCCTGGTTTAGTATTTTCATTATTAAAGCCACATGCCCTACTTTGACCACTGCTAACAGTTTGGCGTAGGAACAGAGATCTCTGCTGCCATAGCAGAGGACTCGGCTCTGCTCTGAGCGGTGCTCGTTGGCCATTATTCTTCTCATGAACCCACCACAGAAAGAGATTGTGACACACTTCGCAATAAGCCAGAGAGTAAGTTGGGATGGTGAGCGTTTGTGTAGATTCAAACAGATCTACAGAGAAACCAGAGCACAGCTTTGGAAAAATGGGCTATTAATTTGTGTGAAACAAAAAAAAAAAAAATCATTTCACTGAATAAAGTCCATAAAACAAGAGCACAGTCGAGATTAATGCCAAATACGCGAATGGCATCGCATGACGAACAGCTCGCACGCTGAAGGATAAAGCGCCGTATTCCACATCACACACAAATAAAGGGATATACACTTAAAAAAAAAAGAGCACAACTGAAAAGCTACGCAGGGAGAACAGTAGTTCTTAGACTTGGGTGACCTCTTCGTCATCGCAAGTGCTTTTCCAGCCGTGGCCCCATCAGACGTAGCCTGCCAGGCAGGTACGCTCCAGAGAGCGGGTCTCTCGACGGAAGAGGAGGAAAGCTTATCTGTGTTTTCCACCAGCACTCTGAGCAGCAGGTATTACTTTTCCTGGCTCGGAGGCATTCCATTCAGACTCACAAACTCTTCAAAATCTTATCTGCCCACTTTGAAGAACCAAAAAGAAACCCAGCAGTTCTCGAAACAGGGGTTCAAAGACAGAAGTGGTTTTGTATTTGTGCACAGATATGAGCTCACGCTCTATTTTATGCATAAACAATGTGTGTGTATTTATAGGTATGCCCACAGCCAAGAAACTGGACCAGTTTAATGGTGATGCACCATCAGAAAGTGGTATTTCAAAGTCATGCCAGATTAGACCTACCGATGTCCAGGGCAAAGCCTAAAGCATTGACCCCTCTTGCTCTCTCCACAGGGCATAATTTGGATTGATACTTTAAATGTCAGGCATCATTGTTTTCTGAAATTGCTCATTTCCTTAAAAAAAAAAAAAAATCTGACTGCAGTAAGTTATCCCATGGGAAAAACAAACCAACCAAAAAAACCCATTCATGCACCTTCAGGTCATTATTCAAATAACTGTAATATTAAATATCTTCCTAATATTCCTGAAGTCAGCCGCTAGAAATAAAAACACTCTGCAGTTTACAGAAAAAAAATTAAAAAATGGCTTTTAGTAGGATTTTTAGGATTATAACTTGAGTATTTTGTTCTTAACAGCATTGCCTGATTCTTGAGGGCTGAAGACATTAAACGGCAGCTCACAGGTACTTTTGGAAAAGATAACATCTAACTAGGATGGGACATTTGGGCTCCAAAATTTGTAATTTCACAGGGAGCAAGATTTCACAAAATTTATTTAATTTTATTTTATTTATTGCTGAGCTATTTTCTCTATAAAACTCTTATTACTATGGAAAAAATAGTATACCAGAAGATATTGCTTATATTTTCCCTGCTGTTGCTGCTTTTAAGTACTTGCTAGCTAAAAACCAAGTCAGATTCCGTTTCTTTTAATTCTCCCATTGAGATCCATTAACCATTTCCTACACACTTTCTAGAATGCATGTACTATTTACAGGCTACGTATCTCCTGCCATGCCTGAAAATTTCATGATGCCTGGAATCAAAGGGGCGCTCATCGGTTTTCCTATCGACCCCATGGTCCAGAAGAGTTATCGCACTTGTGAGTGTCGCACGTGAACCTGGGGCAGCTGCGCTGCAATAAATATTCTCATCTGGTGTGTTAATGTCAGGAAAAACCTCCTCTCCTCGCTGTCTCTCTTAATGAGGAAGGCAAATCTCCCCAGCAGGTAAAAAAATAAAATAAAATAAAAGATGCATACATTTTTAGCTTTTCCTGTCCCATGCGTCTGTCACATAATTACACATAATCCTCCTAGGATTTGAAGCACAGTACAATGGAGGAAGGACTATAGATTATAAATACCTGAGGTGAAATAATGACACAGAGAAGTGGGTCAAATTTAATCTGTGGATTAAATTATCAGAGCTGGAAAATTATTTTCTCCAAAATATCCATTAAACCCATCTTTTCTAAACAGCATTCATGAGAAACTGAAGGGTAAACAAAACATTTTGAGATTTCAACTATTAATGTTCCTTCTCAGCAGATTAATAATTGCTGAAAATTATCAGCCCGCTATTTCAGATGATCCTAGAGACTTGGCTTAGAGAAGAAAAATAATTTATTTCACAGTGTGTCTTCAGCTTCTAAAGCATCGAGGTCAGCACTCCTGCACGGCAGAGACAGCACAGAAGAGAAAAACACATAGTTCTGCTGGATTTCATAACCTTTTCTGGTCGAACCTGGGACATCTCCATTCCTTAAATCCTATGAGTCCACAATGGAGCTATGGAGCAGACCATCCCAGACGCACACCATTAAGTACAGACTGACACAATAAATTGCTGAATTCTCTGCTAATTAAACATCTTACAGGCCTCAGAAGTTAATTGCCAGAGGCTTTTTGTAATCAATCACTGCTTGCCAGAGTGACTCATCCCTGGAGCATCCCTCACCTTTTGGGGAAGGCCACCCTGGCCCCTTCACCGGCTCAGCGGCTGCTGTCAGCCCTTTTCCTTCAGCAGCGGGCCCTGCTCTACATCCCCATCACCCCAAGCGCCTTGGCTTGCTCAGCCATTTCCTGATCCTCATCTCCCTGATTGACTTCTCTGGCTGTTGTGTGAAGCTCTTGACCCAGCCTTAGCAGCCCACCACATGCCAGGGTTTCCTTCCAGCACCCTGCAAAAATTCAGATTTACCTCAATACTCAGAAGTCTTGAAGAGCATCGGTAAATGACATTCCAAAATTCACTATTTTTTTTTTCCTTCCCATCTGTGAAAATTCGGAACTCTTTCCTCCCTCTAATACATGAAGAGGCACTGAGCCTTCAGCATAAACACATCACCAAATTGGCTCATTTTCTCTGTGAATCCAGGATGCAGCTCAGGACCACCGCTACCATCCACTATAGAATCGCAGGATGGTTTGGGTGGGAAGAGACCTTCAAAGACCACCCAGTCCAACCCCCTTCAAGAAGCAGGGACATCTCCAACCAGATCAGGTTGCTCACAGCCCCGGCCAACCTGGCCTGGAATGTTTCCAGGGATGGGGCATCCACCACCTCTCTGGGTAACCTAGGACAGTGTTCTACCACTCTCAGTGTAAAAAAATTTTTCCTAACATCTAATGTGAGTGTACCTCACTTTATTTTGAAAGCATCACCACTCAGTCCTGTCCTATGGTGAGTGCTCTTCAAACACCCCTCGGGACAATCATGCTCAAAGAGCTCATCACTTCCAAAGACGTGGGGACCTTCAAGTAAATAGATGCAGAGAGAGAGAGAACACACCCTCAAAGCAAACCATGATGCCATAACAGTCAGCGTATGGCCCTAAGAGCCAGCTGCCAAACCTGATTTTACTCCATTTTTTTCTGCACATGTTTTTCTTCTGAAGTATCATCACAGTAGTAAGCATGGCTTAAGACCATCAAACCAGGCAAAGGCTGTAGCCATAGGTAATAGGGTTTCATTTCAGAAGCTGAGAGCCAGAAGACCCCCTAACAAGCCACCTTCAGGTCCCATGGGGAATGAGCAGACTTGAAACAGTCCAGGCTGGAAAGCATCCCTCTGAACCCAAGGTCTTCACGTTGATCTGCTACAGAGGGCAGTGTGCTTAGCCTTGTTTGCAGTCATCGGGGAAATCCTCTGGGAATTAAAGGTTTTGGTGGACACTTGCACAAGATACTTTTGGGAAGGGAGCTACAGGAGGGCAGCAATGCAGCTGTGCATTTGCAGGGAGGTGTTTGGGGAGGAGAAGGTGGGGTGAGGGAATCCCCAGGAGCTGTGAGACCAACACCCCAGGAAGGCAGCAGAGAAGGACCATCAGGAGCAGGGCCACCCACCAGCTCCTGGCTGCGCAGCAGCTGGACGAGGTGATTGTGGATCACCCTCTTGGACACACAGATCCAGGTGACACCTCAGTCGCATTCACTCTTCTACACAAGGCTTGTTACCCATGATATCTACATCTAGCATCTCCCAAAAGACCATCTAACTATTCAAGTGAAAACCAAGCTACCACATCAGGCTGAAACATCTGCTCATGACTCTTCCCTGCAGCTCCTCCTAGCTCTGAATAATGCACCAAGTCTTTTTCTTTTCCTACTGCTTCAGCAATGTTCCTGAATTTCCTTCCATCTCCCCTCATTCTCCTTCGCTATATAATTCTCCAAACATGAAAACTTCCCCTTAGAGTTTGTTTTTTTTTTTTTGCTGCCTTTTCAGTTTTTGATAAACAGAGCTAAAGCTGCTCAGACCTGTGTGAATAACACAGAACAACGCGGAATAGTCAACGCCTGTTTTCTACCCTCGTTTCATCAAAAAAAATAATGAAAAGCAGCACACGACTTCCCCTATTTTTAGCTCGGCAGGTACGGTTTCCAGGAAGACTTATGCAACGTGACACCCCAAAGGGCCTGCGGGGCACTTGTCTCAGAAATTATTTCATTTCAAAGGCCTTGGACAAGGAGAAGCACATATGAAAAGCCGGTCCTTTTTTCCCCTCTGAGGCAGCATTTAAGCAGACAGATAGCACGGCTGAGGTCACGGAAAAAAAAATAAAAAGCAAAGAGATGTAACCATTCAAGTCACCCTTTTCAGATTCAGACAACTAAAATATAGGCCTTCTTAAAGACACTAATTAATTTCCAACATAATGAAGCATTATCTTACAGCATTTCAGCTATTTCTTTCGCTGGTAGGGAAGATTTAACGATATTTTTGCACCATTTCATGCCATCATGTTTGTTTGTAGCATACATATCCTGGAAATAGTTTACAAATTCAGCTCTTAGTTTTGAAAATATATTTTTACAGTAGGTCTCTGCACCAGTGGTTTGATACCGGATCTGGACCTGGCTCAAGTCTGGCTTTGCTTTCCTTGAATAAAGAGAAAAACATGTATTTGACTTAAGTGGAAAGCTCTGCCAAAGACAAGTTAGTCTCTCAACTAACTTTCTAATTTTTAAAGTACAAGTGTAACTGTTCATGAATTATGAGAGTAGTGTCTCCCTCAAGATGCTTACAGCATCACAAACAATAACAGGAGTAACAGGGTTAATGAATAGAATAGAAGAATGCTGAAGAATAGAAATTCAATTCTTCACCAAGAAGCTGAGATCTCAAAAAGACCTTCATAACTGGTTGCTGGTCCATCATATTTACACCTTTAGATGTAAATATGGCCACTCTGTGGCCTGATTTTAGGTAGTCCTGACCACACACCCTCAAAGACAGGCTTGCTTTGACAGTCAGCAGTGAATGCTAAAAAAACCCAATGAAATCATTATTTTCCTGTAAAAATACAAGGTTGTGTGTTGATAGGAAAGAATTAAGAAGAAAAAATAATTAAGGAGCAGAATGGACACTAGATAACAGCTGTTTGGAGAATCACAATGCCATGTGGAGCTCTCTTACATTTCAGGATGATTTTTAATTACTCTGCTCAAGCCACGGTTAATTGTGCATTTCACACATGTGCCTTTAAACATTTGGCCGTTATTACATTTTTATGAAATTCAGCCCTGACTTAAATTCACACGGACATATTAAAAAGCCAGCAGCATCACAGATGCAATAAACCAGATGCTGAGTAAAGTCAAAGATACGTTAAAAGGAGAACGTTGTTAACAGCTTACATAAAGCTTAACTTACAGACCTTATTTTCAAAATACTGTTAATTTTTACTGCACATAAAATCATAAAAAGTTATCGCTGCTGTGGCACAGTCACGTGCTGCATGCTCTGACGCTGTTCGTCATACAGTGAAATTTTTTACATGGATTTTGCTGGAAGTTGACTTATACTCCATATTTTGAGGATGCCACAACTAGTCACATCCATTTAAAACAAATGATTTCTGCAAGAATCACAGGATGGTTTGCATTGGAAGAGACCTTTCAGGCCATCCAGTCCAACCCCCTGCCAGGAGCAGGGACATCTCCAACCGGATCAGGTTGCTCAGAGCCCCGGCCAACCTGGCCTGGAATGTTTCCAGGGATGGGGCATCCACCGCCTCTCCGGGCAACCTGTAGTTGGGTGGGCTGACCCTGTCCATTCCCCAGGTGACCCTCAGCTGCACCTTCTCCTGCTCAGGGGTGACATGTCCCATCCCAGCTGAGAACGCAGGCAGGAGACCCAGTGTCTGACTGCACAGCACCATGAGAAACTCTCCAGAGAAACAGTCACTCCCAGTTTTCATTGAAAACTAACACCGGGGTTGACAACCCTTGAGTTCTTCGAGACAAAAGTGAGTAGGTCTGCAGATGTCAAAAGGCATTTGCTTCTAGAAGCTCATAAAGACTCTGCCTGGTTTTGCGGGGTTTTTTGGGGTTTTTTTTTTTTTTTGTTTGTTTGTTTCATTGGTTTGCTGGGGCTTTTTAATAACATGGAAAGCTGAAATTTCTGAAATAAGCCCCCCAAAATTTACAGCACATCTTTGGGGAGAAGAAGTGACACTATTTGTCATTACAGGCAAAGAATTTGGATACAGAGAACAAATTTACCTGAGCGCTGGCCTAAAGGATTATCCTGTGATAATCCAAACTACATTGATCCTAAAAAAACCTCCCGTGAACAGATAAGCCTTGAAAGCAGAAAAGCCCTTTCCCCAACGGTGCCCAAACATAACTTGCAAGGAATCAGGAGCCATCTCCTCACACTTGAAGGAGCCTCTGCTTCACTGTCCCACCTGCCATTCCTCACATCTCCAAACAGGACCGGACAGGACGTGTTTATTCAGGGTTTGTGTCTCAATCTTTGCTTCTCTACCCATGTGCTCAGAACAGCAGAAAGCTCAGCGAGTCTTTTCACCTGCAATCCTTGCTAACACCCATCCGATGCTGCCTCTGGCCTTCCCTTGGAGCATTTACTGGGGCAAACTGGAGAATAAAGATCTCAAAACCCTCAAAACTCCTCGTGTGCCAAGTTTAGCCCGAGTAGTAGGTTTTGTGCAAATATTGAGCAAAGATCTGCACTTCTCGCGGGCTTGGAGTGCGCTGGTTTCTCATAGAGAATACGCAGGACACGGGGAACGTAAGGGATGGGGACCAAGCATCAGAAGGAATACAAATGAAATGCTAGGGAGGAAGAAAAAGCTTGAGAAAAGAAATGGAAAGCTTGAAAAAATGAAAAATACAAGAGCTGTGATTGATTGAAAGGAGGAAAAGAAGTGGAAACAGGTGAAAGGAAAGCAGGAGATGATGCAGCTTCAAGATTATATATAAAAATACAAATTACTTATTCATGCATGCTTTATTTATTCCGTGTCATGATCAGCACACATACTGATACAAAAGCCATGCACACTTTCATGAACACACAAGCAGTTGTGGGTTTTACTCTTGGTAAATCGCCAGTATGGCTCTGGGGTTGAATTGTAATACCTATTCCTTGCCGGATTAAATAAAAAAATCCAGTCTGTTGCTTCCCATGTTCAGCATTAGGGTAATCTTCTGATCTCCAGAGAGCAAAGCACCCGGTGTATTCTTACGTGCATGCCAGAACTCAGGAAGCAGCTTAATCTCCCCGTTAAGCCTACCAGGAGCCATGCCCACGCCTGAGGGAGATGCCAAAGTGCGGAACGCGAGATTGCTCCGCTCCACTGCGAGGCAAAACCTGGGATGCCCAACTTCCTGCTCATCCACGGCTGCATTTTCACATGGTCTAAATCCCAGTACTCAGGCTACATCACCTCTCACAAGACTGAGCACCAATTTTAACCCTCTATTTTCTACAGTAACATCTTATTTAGACATTTCTTTCAAGTCCTTTTCAAAAAAAAATTTAAAAGATCCTGGATTTTGAGCTGGTTTTATATACTTTTTTATACTTTACACAACATGGGGCTCTGAGCAACCTGATCTAGTCAAAGATGTCCCTACACCTCACAGGGGGGTTGGACTAGATGGCCTTTGAAGGTCCCTTCCAAACCAAACCATTCTGTGATTCTATGGACATGGAATAGTCAAGACAATACAATGCTGATGCGTTACGCTCCTTTCTCCTTACAGCTTGGCTTCGTCCCCAGTGCCAGGTAATTTTTTTTTCTTGCTGAGCAGACTGAAGCCAGCTGTTAACATCTCTTCCAAATTTAAACGTCTCCAGAACAATCAGCTTTGCCAAACAGGAAAACAAAGTTTTGAGCTCATAACCTGTCTCAAACCAGAAACCACCATTGAACAGAGCTCAATGAAAACCAACTTCTATTTTGGCCGTGGTTTGCTGAGGAAAGAGGGGAGGAAATGGTGCTGAACAGAGATTGAACCAAGGCAAAGTTGAGGACAACATTCTCGCTTTCTTCTCTAGATCTTAAGCCTGTTGTATCTGGCACAAGCTACCAGCTGCCTTTAATTGGTTTATACAGCACACTAAAGCAGACTGGTATTACACCTGCAATTACTTGAAAGACATTAAGAACCACACAAAGATCATAAAATATTGAGGACTTCAGGGCACGCTGTAAATCTGGGCTCAGATGCAAGGAGCTGCAGTAATGAGAGTTTTCAGGAAGACTTTGTTCCTCCACCCTAGGGAAAAGATTTGATCTCCAACCCTGCCGTAGGAATACCGCAGATGTGCTGCTCTGTCATCCCAGCATTGAGTCCCTTTTGAATGGTGGGGAAAACGTGAAAGCTGCAGCTAAACTGCTCTTAACTCTGTTTTCTTACACAGCAAATCAAGTGATCAGCTACCCAAAACCTAACAGTTTGACACTTTCCAAGGGGTTTGAATTAACACATTTTTTTCTGACATATTCTACTTGTTGGCATGCAGCATACATGTTTTAATCTACTTTTAATTGCTTATTTCCATCTCCTAATTTAATTTGTACCTCTATCCAACTTTTTTTTTATTATTTTAACACACTCATTTTTTGTGTTCATGCAGCTTTGGCAAGCCATTTGGTATGGGTATATGCTTTGTTTCCTTACACTGGTATCTTCTTTGTAGCAGTTATTCCAATAGAGTCTCTCAGTGGGACACCTTCCAGAATATAATGAAAGTGCTTCCCAGCTTGGGTGGCAGTACGTGTACTAGGAGGGAAGAAGGCCAAGAAGGTAGAAGGAAATTAAGGCGATTACATAGCTCCAAGTCCATTTTTTTTTTTCTGCTGAAGGGTGGATAAAGCATTGAATCACAGAATGGCTGAGCTTGGAGGCACCTCTAGAAATGACCTGGTCCAACACCTCTGCTCCACACATGAAAGCTAGAGCAGGTGGCTCCAGAGGACAGTCAGGTTTTGACTCTCCTCAAGGACAAAGACTCTACAACCCCTCTGGGCAACCTGCTTGACAGGAGTATGGAAGGCTTCTGGCATCCCAGCTAGTGATGGTCTTCCCACCCCAAAGTCCACATTCTCAACCTACAGGCTTACAGCTCACAAACACGAGCTGAACTACCTGTGTTCACAACACACCACAAGAACACAACCAGCTACACAGCTGAGCTTCTGGAGCCACACTTTACCACCACTCAGCAACTTCTGTTTTCATCAAAAGGTCTGTGAAGCCTTGGAGAAAACCAAGAAGCAAACTTTACCAGCTGATATTTTCCCGAAGGGAAATGCTCTCTCAGAAAGGTTTTTTATTAGTAATGGAATGACACAATTGTCTGTTTTCCTGGTAACATTCTTTTTGCTTTAACCTGTCACCCAAATACAATATGCCTAAATTTTTTTCTTTCTTCCTTTCATTTTTATTCTTAAGATTCACTAAACTCACTTCAGTCACAAACACATCCTCCCTCGCGCAGCCCAGCTCAGATTCAATTTGCACTTAGGCCAAGATGCCAGCCACGTGTCGCTGTGGCGTTTGGTCTGCACTTTATTCTATTTCTCACCTTAATGCCCTCACACGACTAGTAAAGCAGAATTACAACGTTCCTGCAATTTGCAGTCATTTGTTGCTTTATGATGCCCTCAAACATGAGTCATAAGAAAGAGGCAGGTAGAAGGGGTGGTAAGGATTCTGATGGGAGGGGAAGAATTGAGGAACTCAGTCATCGCTAGAATCATCAATTCAGAGGTTCCTGCATCTGTTGTACACTTCCAGCCAGTTTAAATAAAAAAAGTTAGTGGTCCATACCATCTTGGCAACATTCTGCATATAATGCCGGTAGGAACATGCTGAGGCACAGATTTCAAGGCACTGTAGGTCCATGTTCCCCAGTGAACAGTACACATCAGCATGAAAACAGAACGTGGCAAAAGAGGAGGACCCACAGCCTGGCTGACATGCTTGCCAGCCATGGAGAACACGTTGCTGGTCTATCTGCTCTACTGGGAATCATTGATGGGAACCATTGTTGGCTACACATTTAAGACTACATAAGAGCCTCCGGAGAAAATTGTAGAGCTCAGTCCACGCAGTTTGTTGCAATCCTACAATCAACCCTAACCTCATCAAGGAATCGGTAAATCTGCAGAAGCATAAGACAGTGGAAGAAGAGAGAAGCCCGATGATCAGAGGTGCAGCGTACTTGGAAGTCAATCTTACTGACTTCAATCAGGACTTCTCTGAAAACTAATTTCTTCCTCCTCAGGAGGAAGGGACAAGCACAGTGTGGGAGACACAAGGATTGCACGTGTTCTGCATAGACGATAGAGTCATACTGTGCAAAAAAACCCACGTTCAGCTATAGAGGGGAACTCAGGACCAGTCGTTAGCTCCAGAGACTTCATAGCTGCTGTGATTACCATTCCACACTGCCTCAGCATACCCCTGGGCTTCTCCAAAACCCTTGAGCAAAGCAGCTACAAGCTCCAGCTCACCTTTCTTCGAACACAAGGCGACATATAAACCGCTATAAACACCACAAAACCTCTTGGCCACCTGAAGCGATGAGCCCAAATAGCCAAGACACAGTCTGGCACGGGGAGCTGCCTTCTGTTTTTCCTTCGCTGAGTTCCCAGCACACGTGTATAACATCATCTTCTCTACGCTGTTCCTAGGACAGCCCTCTCAGCACTTTCTCAAAGCAATAAATTATAGACCACAGCCTTTCCTCTGTGAGGAAAATCTCTACAGGCAAAAGTGGGAACACGAAGGGCTGGCGTTGACCTTTCAATTCATTTTTGTCTCCACGGGCACAGCAGATCGCTCGTATTATTTTAAACAGAGCTCCAATAAGCAAAGCACTATGCAAAAATGAGACCACTTCCCACGAGGCTTTATTAGTGTGCCCCCAAAACCTTCAGGCAACTCAAGCTGAAATGACCTCTACTGCAAATAAAGCAGGAGCCCTAAGAGCGTTGGGAACGGTGTTGTCAAAGAGAAGCAGCAGCCTGGAAATCGCTGCAAGCAAAAGGAACAGCACAACAGGGAGCAATTGGTGTTTTAGGAAAAAATATCCATGACACGCTCCTATTTGCTAACCCCACCTCCAGCTCACGCTGGTGGGCTGCCGGCTGGCACGCTGACCCATTGCACGCTGGTGATGCTTTTGGGGGTGATCTCGCTATGGGCTGGCTCAGCTAGGGAGAGGGAAGGATGCTGGTCAGGCAACCAGCACCACCACCCGCCGCCTTGCCACGTGTGGCTTCTCCACAGATGCCAGTTTGGGAAGCAGCAGGGTTATAGACACTTGCTGGTGCAGAAGACAGCAGGTGATAAGCCTGTTGCTACAGCAGCTAATAACACAGGAGGCAAAATACTCTTTTTTTTAATTTTTTTTTTTTCCTCTCAGCCTCTTCAGCCCATCTCCTCCTAACCTTAATATCCTATTCCCAAGGGCTAGGAGAATGAGACTAATTTAGGGGCTAATTCAAGCAGAGGAGCAGGCAGGGCTGGAGCACGCTCTGTAAAAGGTACAAACAGAAGTAAATCTACCCTACAGCAGAGATTAAAGCTAACGCCAGAAGATGCTATTTTGAACCTAATGGACTCTGAGCTGTGTATTAGCAGCGGGTAACCGGGAGGTACAGATGTACCTCCTGGAGGTCAGGTTTTCATCAACCGACTCGCAAGGGAGGCTCTGGAATTGCAGCCTGTTTTCTCTACTAACACAAACCCTTTCCTCCCAGGAATATATCAGTTCTGATTAAGAAAATAACATACACATCCTCTTTCACTGTTGTGCTTGTTTCACTTCATGCCAGTGGAACATGGCATTACAGTTTTCCAGAGAAAGACTGGGGTATGAAAACTACAGTCACACAACGGGAATACAGACAGCTAAACAGAAATTTAGGATATACTGTAGGGACAGAATTATTATTTACATATAAACAGTAGCACAGCATCCCTTTCCCAGGGCAAGGAAGAGCTGACACACAGTACCTCTCCAGCTGCATGGCTCCATGTAGGACAATTCAGGGTCTTCTGGATGGAAAACTTGGAGCTGGAGAGAGCAGATGTCTACATCCATCTGGGGCACACCATGTGGACAAGACACATTCAAATAGAAGTACCCAAATGTGAAGACAATAGGAATAAAAATATGTTGGAATTTCACTGTCCTGGGCTCCAACTCTTAATACAACAGATCTCCAACACATAACCCCTTCTATGAACTGCCAACCTGCAAAGCCCAGAGCTGTTTTTCACCCCACTGCTGCTACTGAAAAATTGTTCCAGAGCCTCACTGTCCCCCTGATTATAAACCTCCTTCTTCATTAGAGTCTCAAATGTCTTCTTGCTTTGTTTCATATTGATTTGTTCTCATGCAAGTGCTGTTCTCTGGCTTAAATATCTAAACAACCTCTTTATGCCTTTGCTTTTCTGCTAAAAGCACTAGATCCCCTCTCAGCTTGCAATTTGCTAAGCTGAAGAAGCCAAACCCACAGGACAGAAAGGCTCTCTGCCTCCTGACTCTTTCCAGTCATCCTTCTCTCCCAACGCAAGCTCAGCTCCCTTTTGGTGTTGAGCAAGGGCAGATGTTAGCCGAAACGTGCAGGTGGAAGATGGACCAGATTCAGTGGAAGACCAGATACATTTCATTGTAGGTAGTCCTACCATTGGCTAAAACACATTCAATGCATTCAAAGGTTTCCCAGTACAGGTAGGCTTGGTGCATCCAGGCTGTAGAATGAGGTGGAAGACTCATTAGGAATGTTGTAGGTCAGTAAGATAAAGTAAATTAATAGAAAGTGATCTGCAGGGCCTAGGACTTTATCCAGTTACCCACAACGTAGAATTATTGCACTTCAGGACATGGTTTACAAGGCATGGTGATGTTAGGTTGATGGTTGGACTTGATGATTTTGGAGGTCTTTTCCAACATTAAAGATTCTATGATTATGACTAACCAGTATTAGCGCAGGGAAGTTATGACTGGGAAGTTACTGACATTCTAGTGTTTTGTGATCAGAGATCAAGGTGGTCTGCTTTGGAGTTTGGTCTCTGAGTTTATGTCAGAGACCATCCTTAGCCAGAGCAGAAATCAATATATGCAGGTCAGTTGGGTGCAGATGCTAGAACAGAAGTAGTCCTGCCTTGCTCTCATACACATATCCTACTGACCACCGACAGCAGTGAACCCTTGCAGCCACGTGGGCTTGGCTGACATTGTGATGTCCAAGCATTTTTTTCATAACCACTTAAAAAAAAAAAACAAAAAACAACAAAAAAAAAAACCAAAAAAAAACCCCCCACAAAACAACCACCACACTTGGAGAGATAAGAGGGATGACTGGGCCAAGTTTTGCACAAGCCTAGCCTACAAGGCCTCATGTAGCACCGGGCAGCCAGCTATCTACACTTCGCCCACCCAAAGAAACCTCTCCAATGGCAACCTCCCTTTGGGAAGGCCGTCAGCAGGTGCCTGATCACGAGAGGCATTGGTGATGATCACGCCGTTTCCCACATTGGCGAACTTCAATATTGACTGAGCAGCTTTGCATTGAGCCTGTCCCTTTCCACGCTGTTCAGAGCTCCAGCAAATTTCCACATTAGCACATACGTTAGCTTGCTCCACAGAAAGCTCTCACCCTGCTATGAATAACAAATAGATGGCTTCATTTTCCACCCTTTAGTATGTTTGCAACGCAAGGCTGTGGCGTTGTTCACTTTTCAGAGGATAAGGATGTAAATGACATGGTGACCTCCGATCCTCCACAGACCTTGAATGCTGAATCCTTCTACACCTTTAACTCCCCAGGTGTCACAACAGCCACATCTAGGTAGCTGTCCTTCATCTCCACATCGCTTTTTCAGAAGACAAAAGCTACTTTATGGAGAAACAATACTGCAAGACCCAGACTTCTGTCTCTAATAAATACCCCGCTTCGTGCCTGTAAGGAAGCAGCACAGAATGGGATTCACACCAAATATTACCAACATGCTATGTTGGTCTGTCACTTTCTCCAGAATAGTATCTAAATTAGAGAGGAGCAAAGAAAGAGCACCACTGTTTTCACTGAGGAAAACACGAATTCAGGGATTTTTGTATGCATCTGGGCTATTGTGCTGCAATCAGAGCTGCAGAACAGAAGCTTTCATTGAAAAACTGATTGCAGAGCACTATTACTCCATAAATTAAATCACAATTTTCATTCCTGTCCACATCCCTGCGGCCAAAAGCTGACAAACTTAAGGAGGGATCCACACCACCTCACTCAGCACCCAGCTCTGGGGCCAATTGCCACCAAAGTCATTGATCAGAGAACGATGGCTGCTGCTCCTGCGTGTGCTCCTCACACATCACTGGCATCACCAGGTCAGCTCCACAAGCCTCCCCCTCTGTAACCCCCTCCTAGTGCTGCATTTCTGGGGGATCCCACCCTGATCCTGCCTATCGCACCTCCAGGTCCATCCTCAGCGACAGTATGTGTCCCCCCATCACCAAGCCAGACACTCTTCTCCAGCTGTTCAGCCAGCAGAGCAACCCACTCCCATCCTCAGCCAAACCCACCTGAACCTCCCGTATGTCCCCGTGTCCTGTCTGCCCTCCCTGTTTCAAAGAATGAAGACCACGGAGGGTAGAAACGAAGACAGCAGCCCACCAAGAGTCTCCCCTCTTAATATTAACTGCTCTTTAGATCCCCAGTGTAACGCCTCTGCTAACCCAGCCTAATACTGTTTTAGGCCAAGTTTTAATTATTTATTTTCTTTCCCATAGCTACGTCACTGCAATGAACGACAGATAACATGGCATCTGACAGACATTGTTATAGGGATGACCAAGACTACGGATATACAAGCCGTCCCACAGAGATGCTGTACAGTCTTGGCCATTCTTCAGGTCTTGGGCAAGGATTCACATTCAGCTGCACTCTCATACTGTTGCTCCTAAAAAACCCACTATGTGTCATTACTTTTTCCTTAATGTGTACTAATTCATCACCCAACCTTCCTTTCACTCCCACCTGCCTCATCTCAAGACCTACATCAACATCATCTATGAGGACAAGGCTGCTCAGAGGTTCCCAGCCAGCGCTTTCGAAATGGGGATGCTCCTGAGCTGAGGTCTTTCCACCAATCTCTTCCACTCTGATCATCTGTCATCACTTTGGATGTGACAACGTGGCTGCAACTCGGAACGTGGCTGGAGGCTGCTGCCAAGTCGGCTCACCTGAGCCAAGGTCTGGATCTCTGGGCTCCTCGGAAAGTTGTCCCAGCTTTGGGCATACTTGGGATGCTCAGCAAAGGTAGGCAGCTGGATCCTTAACATGGTGACTTTAAGGTGAAGCACACTACCAGCATTTTGATGTCAATTCAGTATTCATACTATCCGGGTCATGAATTTGCCAGAATTCAGACAGAAATCCTGGAGGCAGACAGGGGACCTGGATACCTGACAGTTCCTATTTTTCAAAGGCATTGACAAGTTGCTAGATTTAAAAAGTGACCTACTTTAGTGGCTGTTTCATATCGAATTTTTTTTCCCTTCAGAATGCCACCTATTCTTCTGCTTTTTCCTTCAAAAAAGCGTTTTTGTACTTTGAAATAAACATAAATAAATAACAGACACGCCACTCCAATTATTGCAAGTATTCCTGCCAGGCTAAGTGCAAGCTATCACATTTTTTTTGTGAAATATAGACCGGAAAAGTACCAGAAAGATATACACAAATGGTTTCCACCGTCATGTCTCTCGTTTCACACACAAGCATTTACATATCAAATAATCACATACTTTTAGTGACAGGCAGCACTCCCATGCACGGTTTAAGAGATGAGACATTCCTAAGCACTTACAACAGCCTAGCGATATCAAGCTACTCCAATGCATGGAATCACAGGATGGTTTGGGTGGGAAGGGACCTTCAAAGCCCATCCAGTCCAACCCCCCTGGCAAGGAGCAGGGACATCTCCAACCAGATCGGGTTGCTCAGAGCCCCGGCCAACCTGGCCTGGAATGTTTCCAGAGATGGAGCATCCACCACCTCTCTGGGCAACCTGGGCCAGGGTTCCAGCATCCTCAACATATAAAAATTCTTCCTAATATCCAATCTGAATCTACCTCCCTCTATTTTAAAACCATTACCCCTTGTCCTATCACACCAGGCCCTGCTGAAGAGTCTCCCCCCATCTTTCCTGTAGCTCCCTTTATGGAAGTCAAATACTCAGAAATAAACACGATATTGTTTCATCATTGATTCACCACCAACCTGAAGCTAGTACCATTTCCTCAACACCACTGGTTCGCTGCAATTACCACACCACTGACTGGAGTATAATGGGAAAGACTGGTTATCCCCCCTCTATTAACAACATCGGCTAAGGATGAACCAAGCTACTGCCAGTAGCTATTCTCTCTACAGTGAAACAGGTATAATACATATCTATTCACTGCAAATAGTTTCCTTTAATTGAAAATTAACTTTTGAAATGGTCTACATGCATTGTGCAAGAAAACAGAGAAAAAGGAAGAATTGTTACAAATATTTCTGCTAGAAACTTACACTCAAGTCTAGCACTAGCCGAATTTGAGTATCTCTTTCCTATGCAAGCAACTAGATTGTTTAAACATGCACCACCACCACCCCGTTTTACACCTCAAAAGTCTTTTCTCCACAGAGCAGAAGACCTCAGTCCAACACGGCACTTTACTGTGGAAAAAACATGGTAGCTGGCAGTCTCTATAGCTGCTACTGAGCCTTGAGTAGGTGTAGGCCGCAACTTCTCATCAAGCATACTCTGGTATTTGCTGTCAGACTCCAACCTGCTGAAGACTCTTGGATGTGCATCTTTTAATTAATCATAATAATTTATGATTAATCAATATAACTGCCAATCTTGCTGTATTTGCCCCGAAAGCATGCGCTCATAGCTTCCACAGTGAAGACAAACCGCACCGCGGTGCCCCCGCAATGACGGCTCCATGTGCAGTGGCAATTATTCAAGGAGAGTTTGCTCTGTTCAATCGATTGCTTTGCAAGAAGAAAACTGTTCAACCCAGTTTCCCAGCTTCAGCCCAAAGCACAATGCTTCAAAGAGGGGTCAGCATATTGTTTCCGTAGGCAACTGAACTCATTAGGAAAAAAAAAAAAACCAAAAAAACCAACCTGTGGAAGCACCTTCCTGACTCTTCCTCCTCTAGAGTCTATTGGATGAAACTCTTCAGATTTTCCAGCAGCAAGAGAAGGGTTTTGGCTAAACCCTTGTGTCTGCAACACACTGCAAAACAAACTGGTGCACTATCACGGAGGAAGATGCAGCTTAAAGCTGAGGAGACGACCATTACATTGATACTTGTAGAAGTGCTGTCTTTCGAGCTACGATTGCACATTTCTATTAACAAAGCCTGTCTAAGAAATTTTATACCTCCTTTAAACAAATTAAATCACAGATTGCCCTGCTGAGAATGCCTGAATCCACACACCTGCATTTAACTGCTTTCTTGTAAATGCCATAGCCAGGCTCAGAAGAGCCAACAGGCATCACGGCCATGCCAGGAAGGGAGCTGAAGGACTCTCACATTCCAGGAGAGAAAAATCATACTGTTCGACCAAGCACTCTGACAATCCAGGGATGGGCACGGTTATAAACCCACAGCAGCACATAGGTACACTTAAAACTACAACGGGATTGAGCGCACCCTCAGCAAGTTCACCAACAGCACTGAACTGTGTGGTGCCGTTGACACGCTGGAGGGGAGGGAGCCATCCAGAGGGACCTGGACAGGCTGGAGAGGTGGGCCCGGGCCAACCTCATGGAGTTCAGCCAGGCCAAGGGCAAGGTCCTGCACCTGGGTCGGGGCAATCCCAGCACAAACCCAGGCGCGGGGGGAATGGATGGGGAGCAGCCCTGAGGAGAGGGACTGGGGGTGCTGGTGGATGAGAAGCTCAACGTGAGCCGGCGATGGGCGCTCACAGCCCAGAAACCAACGGCACCCTGGGCTGCATCCCCAGCAGCGTGGGCAGCAGGGCCAGGGAGGGGATTCTGCCCCTCTGCCCCGCTCTGCTGAGACCCCCCTGCAGCGCTGCGTCCAGCTCTGGAGCCCCCAACAGCAGAAGGCCATGGAGCTGTTGGAGAGGGCCCAGAGGAGGCCACGCAGATGCTGAGAGGGCTGGAGCAGCTCTGCTGTGAGGCCAGGCTGGGAGAGCTGGGGCTGTTCAGCCTGGAGAAGAGGAGGCTCCGGGGAGATCTTACAGCAGCCTCCCAGTGCCTAAAGGGGGCCTACAAGAAACAGTAGTGCCTGGGGTGTGACAGGACAAGGAGTAATGATTTTGAAATAGAGGGAGGTAGATTTAGATTAGATATTAGGAAGAAATTTTTTACTCTGAGGGTGGTAGAACACTGACCCAGGTTGCCCAGAGAGGCGGTGGATGCCCCATCCCTGGAAACATTCCAGGCCAGGTTGGCCGGGGCTCTGAGCAACCTGATCTGGTTGGAGATGTCCCTGCTCCTTCCAGGGGGGTTGGACCGGGTGGGCTTTGAAGGCCCCTTCCCACCCAAACCATTCTGTGATTCTATGATTAATTACAATTTCATTTTGAGAGAGAAAACCACACTAGTGAACAATGAGGGAAAAGAGGAATAATGAGAGAAAGAAGGGAGAGGAGAAACAAATAGATTTGTAATTGTCTTCCAGAGGTGTTAATTAAAGAAAGAATGCTCTTGCAGTTAAGAAGCAGATATACTGCAGTTTTCACAGTGTTTCAAGTGAAGGAGTGTTAGTTAGTGAGCTGCTATGTAATTATTCTTTAGGTCCAGGTATTTGAAGTCTTGATACAAACAGTAATTAAAAGCAAAGTAGAAAAGTATCTGGAATGTGTAATTACAGAATTTGAGACGGGCAGGGTGCAGGCACTGGGCAGGCAAACTTCAGAGAGATCTTCACTGCTCCACCAACGTCTGGTTTGCGTTACCCCACATGGAAGCCCACCACTTCCACACAGCTTTGCTTAGCTATGGATGATGTGTCTCTCACAGCCTCCAAGACACTGACCATTTTCTTCATCATCTCTCCAGAAGCCCTAACCCTTGTTTAGAAACACAACCAGAATAGCAAGTTTACACATAGAAAGTGTTGAAGCTAACAAAAACAAGCCTTATGAAAAGGCAGCCTATGAGTAGACTACAGTAATCCTAAAAACTTCCAAGATGAAGCCCACTGTGTCAGGTCCCCAGTCTGTCCCTTTTTAGCATTCAGTTGATCCACCTGAATGGGGGTCAGCACATGCCAAGCTGGGCTGGATCAGCTCAAAGACATCTCAAGCTCCAACACAACCAGTTATCATTCATAACGAACTGCCACACACGAGCTGATCCATCACAGCAAACTGCTTCTCCTGGGCCTGGCAGGGACCTGTTAAGCTCCAGTAATGCAGTCACAAGGCTTATTTTACAAGTTCTCCAGGCTTGTTCACTCACAGACAGAACTCATATCTGAGCTTTGGTCAGTCTTTCCTCAGAATCATTCCTGAGTGGACAAAAATAACATCATCTACTCATTTTAAGAAGTAATTTCTTATTCCAAGATGAGCACGCTATGAGTATCACGTGGCAAGCATTACACAAAAACTAGGTTTTTCCTGGTTGCTGTGGATTACTATCGCGATAATCTCCAATCACATTCCCATATGCTGCTCCTCCACAAGCACTGTCTCAGTCAGCAAATGAGAGCTTACTCAGGATTTGTCCACGTTCCCTTCACTCACCTGTGCCTGAGCTGGTATTTCCACTCCAGAACCGCATTTTCCACTACGCAGAGATATTCACATCCTTGTTGGGCTTTCTCCTAAGATGGTCTCACTGTAGCTGATTAAAGTTGAAATTTTAAAGGTATATAAAAGATGCATGTACTTATCTAGATATGTCCAAGTAACTACTTTTCCACTGAAATCTATAACCATTGGACAACTAAGTGCCTCTAAAAATCTCTTCTGTGCCTATGTGCATCTGCTTTGGGCCAAATCCAGAAATTCATGTTCTGCAGTACCTGCTTCATAGAAACCAGGAACCTCGCTCCAAATACCTTTCCTCTGTAAAAATACATGGGGGAGTGTAAGGGTCTCTATACTGGGTTACAAAAAACCAGCACCCCCAGCAAGTAGCTGCCCAGCTGCTCAAGATGATGGCTCAGGATCTTACCAGCTAGTCCTCATCCTCAAAACACCTCCTGGCTTCTTCTCAGGTCCTCCCACCCTACTCTTCCCTCCTCAATGCATTGAAAATTACTTCTAGGACACGTCTGTCTGGTTTTGGATGAGAAAAAGCTCCCATAAGTCTCCACTGATCATACATTTAGATTTTCAGGCCAAATATAAGCATCTTTTTACAAGAACAGCATATGCCTTCATTAACCACCAAGGCATTGCTCCACGGTGTGAAGGTGCCAGAGCTGCCTCAGGGAAATGGCTCTCAGAATATCTTTTAAGATGAGCAAAACGACATCATTTTCCTTACTCTCATTTTGTCAAATGGTTGAAACATATTAGCTGAAATATTCCGGAAAACCTGAGTCCTAGGAGGACTCTCTAAAGGGAAAATTGGAGCCTGAAGAGTTGAAAATGTCACTCAGTTATACGCTATCAAAACTCAGATGTTATAATGGGATGTACCAGGCAAACTCAACCACCTGGGTCATTATAAACCTCGGCAAGCAATCAGTCTGGAGATGACTCCTCATACACGCTCTGGACTACCGCAGGGATGTTTCAGTGGAACCGCACTGGTTTATCCCACAGAGCAGTCTGGGAGCCAAAATCAGCGATCTCAGTGGGATCGCTGTGTGTAACAGGATTTCATTCACCTAGTTGATATTCTCATTAAATCTGAGCTGTCATTTTTCTGAATACACATAAAGATAAGATATAAGGTCATCTGCGTGTTTCCGTATCCATCTGCCACACAAGCAGTCACAATATATTATACTTAAAAACGGCAACTATGGGCTTTTTTTCCCCCAAAGTGTCCTTGATCTACAGATAATACCTTCCCAAAAGCCCATATCTGGGTTTTAATAAATAGTACTCCAGCATACCGACTATATATCAGACTTACAGCAGCCCTGCTAAGTCTGGACGACACACTTGGTCCTCTTCACGAAGCCGCGTAGGCGGCTCACACTCACGCAAATCCTCAATACAGCCTTGTACATCACACCAGCACAAGTGTTTGAGTTGCTCTGCTTCAACCATCTCCAGCTGTTCACAGGGTAGACACAACAATAGTCTTTTTTTATCCAAAAACGGGTAAGACTAGCTTTCTGGGGGCACATGGGAGAGTAAGAGCCCATCTCAGAAGAGTTCCCAGCAGAGGAGGACAGAGCTTGCATTTTTCCATTCCAGGTCTTTCATTCCTTTTGCAAGTGCATGGTGGAGACACACATGGAGCATCACCTGGTTCAGGTGCTTGCACGTGAAGCCTAGGCTCTCCACATCAGTGCTAGCAGGTACACACCTCCTATGGACCTAGAGCACTCAACACACACCTAATTTAAGGGCTTAAACACTTTTTTCTCTATCAACCATATAGAAAAACTCCAGGCTTGGATGCAAAAATTTGTCAGAAAGATGGTATCTAAAGCACACTATCCATAATTTTTTTTTAAATAGCAATGATAGAGAAGCCTCCCAGAACCTGAGTTAAGAAGTGACACTGAAGGGACCACTTGCACACTGCAAATGCCTTGCTCTTCCCTTGGGCCAGAGAAGAACTTATTTGTACCATCATATCAGTAGACACTTTGCACCTTAATTGCCTTAACTATTTGGGCAGGGAAATGACCTAACTTCCCAATAAATTCATCACATCCAAGAAGCTTGAGGCTTCTGTTCTCAAGGTCCTCACAGTATGCATGTCCCTTTTTCAGGAAAATGTGCCCACTCCATGCACGCCAACAAAATCTTTCTACATGACTAATTTTCAAGTTGAACTGTCTTGATAAATGCACTGACTCACTGCAGAATTTAACTATACATTAGGTCCTATTAGTGAATTAGGCCCTTTTGTTTTGCTCCAGAGTGCTGTCAAGAGCTGTAACAGCTTTCCTGATTAATGAAGAAGGGAGAAAAGTTATTTCAAAGACGAGGGCAGATTGGAATTTTTTTTTTTTTTTAAACTTTAGAAAGATGGAGTATTCCATCAGTAAAAGCAGCAGAAGATGCCACAGGCTTTGACATTGGCCTGATTAGTGCTGCAGATGCAAGACAGAGCAGGGTTGGATACCTCTGCTATTTGCTCTCCATCCACCTCAATCCTTGCGTTTCAATTCTTACTACGTGAGCTCTGGTGGCTTCTGACAAATGACTTGTGCCTCCTCTCGCCCTGAGCCTGGCCATATCTACCCACAGGATATGCCATGTAGAGGCTAGCCATTTTGTGAAGTGACTGAAACTGGTTTATTGGTGTTCCATGGATCTGGTTATTTTGGAGTTCTTCGCTCCTAAGGACACACCTAAATATATTTTACCACATTTCTGCTTTACAACACCACATGGTTTTCGTATTTGCAAACCCATACCGTAATGTGAAAATAAACACTGTAAGGTGATAGACAGTGGAGACTGTTACGAAGCAAGAGTATTTTAGTGATTGCACGAAACGGCTAGTTTCACAATACGACAATAGCATTGATCATCAGGGCTCTCTGTATTGAAGGAACTCCAGTAGTCATGTCAATGGCTTTTTTTGGTCTTGCTTTATTTTTAGCATTTCCTCAATTGATCCGATACCAATCGGATAAGGTTTATGTGTCTGGGACTTTTCTATGAGAAAGGAAGGGATTCAGAACCTAAGCCTTAAAAAACACTCCTCATAACATGATTGTATTCTGCAGCATTTATCCCCATCCACATGTCCCTCCATGGTGATGTGCTGGAGAAGAACAGGATGAAACTCAAAACCATAACGTGTGGCTAAAACAGAACTGTTCTCTCTGGGGATCTCCTGCATGAGGCCCAAATCCAGACTCAAAAGGGACTAAATCCATCCTGAACAAGGGGGGTGGGGGGGTGTCCATATCCCAAGGAAAAATGGTGGAGTTTCATCTATTTGAAACGTGCAGTAAAAATAACTGAAAAAGCATAAAAGTGCAAAAAGGAACCAAAAAGCATCAAGAATCTCAGCACTACAGAGCTTTTCCCTCAGGATTTGCTTTGCAGTATTTGCTCCTGTTTATTAATAACCTGCTCATGAGATGTTGCTAGGGACACTGCTCCTCACCACAGATTTCACTTCTCAGCCTATTGCATGCAACAGGAATGCCAACCACAACGAAGCACCAGAGACTCTCAGTCCCTTCCCATGGAGGTTTCCACAGGACATCTGAGCAGTACTTGGGCTTTTTGGCCTTACGAATCCCACTGGGGTATCTTTGCAGAGCACATGGTTGAGCATCAACGTTGAAGGCCTCACCATAACCTTATCTATGGCCAGCTTCTTCCACTTGCGCATTTACCATTTCTGGCTTTTTTCCTAAATTGCTCTTTTTCCTACCACATATTCATGCAGTGATGTATTTATAGACATCAGACAGATCTTTCACGCCTAATAATCACAGGCTCTATAATTCAGAAATCCCTCATCTCCTGCTTTGCAAACCCTAGTCTAGAGGTACACAGACAGAACCAAAGCCTTCATAACAGCCTGCTGACGAACCTTATTTAAAAGAAAAACACCAAAAAGTCCACAATGTGTCCACATTTTCCTTATCTCCCTTCATGAAAAACAGCATTTTTTTTTTCCCCACACATAGACTGCTGCCTATCCACACCCTGCCAGTCTATTTTGTGTTAAATCCAACCTGTGTCTTTTCAGTCATGTTTAAAGCGCCAGGCACAGCTCTGGTACTACATAAATAATAAATAACAACAGTGTGACATCAAATAAGGCAATTTAAGAGACTCAGCTGACAGCTTTCTCTCCCTAGATATTTTTACTACGAATTTCTTCACCTTTGTCATTTGACTTGATAGCACTGAAAACCACAGAACTGCAATTACTCTTGAGTTTCCATTACGATATAAGCCGGATGCTTCACTGGGATAATACCTGAGAGAGGGGGAGGTAAGGCAGGAAAGAGAGAGGGAAGGCTTTCAGAGCCAGGGAGGTTTCTTGTAGGTGGCTATGAGAGTGACAAACAAATAGGAACAGCAATGCAAGGAGTCAGAAAAAGGAATTCAATTTCTCCATCCTGCAATAGGAAGGGAGATGATAAAGAGAAGGGAAAAGAGAAGACTAACAGGATACAGCTCTGCCCGGAGAATGCGATTATAAGACAGGCAACTTAGGACCTTCCAGTCCTAAAACCTTCAAGCGCTTAATGAAGTGACTGGATTTCTAGGGCCAGCTTCAGCACAGCTCCCCAGTGATAAAATCTAGCTTTTGCAAACCCGCTCTGACCCAGATCAAAAATTACTAAACACGTTTAGATACCTCACTCTAACAGTAGTAAAAACCTCCCTTCTCACCAGCTATCACAGCAATTCATCATAAATCCCAGACCGCCCAGAAATCCTCTGGCCAGAGAGAATTATTGCCAACAGCATATCTGAGGTGCCTGGAAGCGTGCCACGGGAAGGAGCAAGGATGGTAGGAGAGCCCCATGCATTCATGCACATGATATTCCTTCTTTATGCTTTATCTGAAACACAGGTAAATACTTGGTTTGACACAAAGGAGAACCATTACATGACCCATAGGACAAGGAGTAATGGTTTTAAAATAGAGGGGCATCGATTCAGACTGGACATAAGGAAAAAAATCAGATTCTGATTTGCCGTCATCTGTCTTGAAGTGGACAAAGATCATTTTGACTTACAGCACTGCTCTAACAAAGAGGAGAAATTAAGAGAGACAATAGCAATCCACCCGCACCACAAAAGCATCAAAGGAGTCATCCTTTGCAGAGACTTACTGGAAAGTTCCCCATCTCCCACAATGTACCCAATGACTACTGTCAGTACAGTAACTTATATCCTGAGATGTCCCATCATTCGACTAACGCAGACTTTGTGACTTCTGAGAAATTCCACCTCACTCAGACATATGTTTCAATGTTTTTGGCTCCTTGAGTGAAGAACAGTCCCCTTCATGCTCTCCACAATCAGGAACATTTTTTGAAACCACAAATGGAACTCAGACCTTGACTGAGGGTCAAGTGGAGAAAAAGAAAACATCCAGCACTAACTGTAATTGCAGATGATTTCCAGAAAATAGCACACAACAAACCAAAAAACCTCCCCTAGTGTTTTGTTCAGCACAAACATGGCAAAACAGCTCTTCCCTCATTCATGAGCAAACCTTCTACTAACTTCACTTTGTTTCCTTAATATTAAGGATCCAATCCCTCCACAGTGCTTCGTCTTGAAGCAAGAGTAGCTTTGGACCAGTACTTGCACTTGAAGCTCATTCTCTTCAGTTAACGCGGCACAGAATAACCAATCAATTAAAAAAAAAAAAAATCAAGTACTACTTGATCACACACTTCCCAAGTTCCCCAATATCCAAATCCACGCCCAGTTCCCTGTGTCAGTGGAGTCAAACCAAATGTGTTTTCTATTACTCAGAATTACTGCGAAGGCTTTACCCTTCAGTCCGGGGCACGCACCTAACTCAGCTGGAGACAGGGGGAATCTTACTGGCAAAAGAAATACACGATAAGACTCAAAGGAAAGATGAGCCAGGCTAAAGAGAATGAAAGGACCTAATTATCACAAGAACAAACTAAAGGGAAAACAAGACATGGTCTGCAGAACCATCGCAACTGGCCCCTTCCCTTCGCCCCAGGCTGCACTCATGAGATAGGGTGGGATGAAGGAGCTGACTCAGTCACTCCATGCTCACCAGGGTTTCCCCACAGCCAAACATCTACACATTTTTTGACACCATAAGTATGGTACAAAGGGGGTGACGCAGAGCTCTGCATTGAGACCCCAATTATTCCTTCTTTAGACCTAATCTTCATCCCTCACATCCTGCTAGTTCTGAATCCCTTTAAAAGTCCTTTTTCTTGTCGTGGAAGCAGCTTGCATTTTCCTGCTCAGGCATTTATAAACTCTTTTTCTAATGGAAGAACAATCATCTAGTGAACTTACAATCCAGGGAGAAAACAAACCCTTCCACAACCTCCTCCCACAGGTCAGGGAGATGTTCCCCGTTTAGCTTCTCTAATTTACGCAATCCCAACACATCTGAATGTCAGCCTTGACCACGCGTTACCTCACTAAGCATAAAACAGAAGTGCTGCCATCAAGGCTGGCTTTTCATCTTCTTTTAAGGGTATGAACCTCCTCTGTCTCCAGCAGAGCAGCACTCAATTATTCTCTGAAAAAAAGGGAAATAATTTGTCTATAGCTTTTTTTTTTTCTTCCACTACTGCTTCTTACAGCTGATTTATGTCCCCACAGGTTACTTGCCTCTTTCCTTTGATGCAAAGATATCTCCGACAACGTTAAGTGTTCTGAGGTGAAGTGCAGGGTGCCGGCACAGGAATGTTTCACACCCATTTATCCATATCTATACTCATATATGGTTTTCAGGGACAGAAGAACCCATGGGTGGGGTTCAGTAATACATTTGTATGCTGCTGGGTTTCCTTGGATCCGTTAAAAGTTGTTGCCCTGAAGTGCAAATAGCTCACTCCAAGATTTCAGTATCACTAAAAGCTGCTGTTTACCTAACATTACCTGCAGTGAAGCTTTTAAACAATTTTTTTTTTTTCGTTTTTCTCCTAGCACATAATAAATGCTTTTTGATACCCTTTATTTATCTATTTTTAAGCTTGAATATACTTTTTCTACTCCCATATTTTCACAATAAATTGACTTCCAAGTCCGAGAGCTGTACATTATATTGGGGGATTCACAGATGCCTTTTGCCAAAACTGTTTGCATTGAAATCTAAATGAAATCTCATTTATCTTCCACTAAAGACTCCTTTTCTTCTGGCTTATCAGCTTGAGCATCTGAAGATAGAACACACAACTCTCCACTTTGATCAAGCTTCTCAAACTCATTAGGTACCTAAGTAAACCACAAGATAGATTTTGATCCATTTCTATAGGAAAATACTATTTTCACATGCTATCACGTCCAGGCAGAAACATGCGTGATGCTCTGCAAGAGGCTCCTGCCCCTAGAGAGCTATTACCCTGCGCTCATTGCACCAGCAAGAAGGGGGAAGGATGGGCATCTAGGAATTACTAGAACAGAGAGAAATAATGAGTCAGCCAGGAAAAAATGTGCCCCTTTGGTCAATAACATCCTCCTGCAAGGGGACAAGAAACTCAGTCGATTCCACTAATGGTTAGCACATTGATCCACCTATCACCCACCAAAGGACTAAGTGAGCAGAAGCAGGTCTGAGAGCCTGGTGGAACATGAATAGCTCCCATCTGTTCACTGATGCATGGACATTCCCCATCACGCCACCTGCGATCATCAGCACAACCAGGCTTACCAGCCATGCTGCCAGGCACGTCCCATCACAAGCCAGGAAATTCCAAAACAAATTAGTACCCTGGATGCATGATTAAGGGATGCCAGGGGAGGACGAGACGTACGATGCCTTAAAATCCTCTTTGGTGTACACCAGCAAAAGGATCCATCCTCTCTCAAAGCCCCTTGCTCCTCATTCTTCTCTTGCCTGCCTGCCTCTCGCTGAGCAAAGAGTTAACCTCCGCACTCAGACAGACTCTCCTTTGTACTCCCCCGTAACATCACCATCACGCAGCATGTATTCATACCAGACAGAACCAAAGGTCTTCATCTGGGGAATGTGCGTGAAGTGAAAGATCATGCTCTTTGAATGGCGCTTTGTGACACAAACAAATGGAAGACAAGGCAAGGGAGCACACAGCCCTGACTCCTGCAACAGCATCGGGTTAGGATGGCATTTCTCCCAGCAATTTCCACCTCCTAGCAGGCAGGGATGCCGTGGCTAACAGCCCCAGTACCAACTGCCCAGACCCATCAGAAATCACCAGATCTGATGCTAATGGGATTAGTTGCAAGTCTACAAGTTCCCTCGTGTATGGCAAGTAACGCTCCTCTTCCTTGCGTTCTGGAAGTGCACTAAATACCCAGGTACTGATAGTCCTGGACGCTCAAGAAGACTTGGTTATGAGGACAAATTGAGAATCCAACAGAGGGAAGTAGATTCAAATTAGATACTGGGAAGAAATTTTCTATGCTGAGGGTGGTGGAACAGTGGCCCAGGTTGCCCAGAGAGGTGGTGGATGCCCCATTCCTGGAAACATTCCAGGCCGGCCGGGGCTCTGAGCAACTTGATCCGGTTGGAGATGTCCCTGCTCCTTGCAGGGGGTTGGACTGGATGGGCTTTAACGCTCCCTTCCCACCCAAACCATTCTGTGATCCTGTGGTCTATAGACAACTATCCTCTGTACCACACAATTTCACTGTATAGTTGGCTGTTCCTCTTTTAAGGAACCACCAAAGCTTTCTACCAAAAAAAAAAAAAAAAAAAAAAAAAAAAAGTAGAAGTCATTCAACTTTGG
>WHYT01017289.1:320589-330990 GCA_009806455.1 Tetrax tetrax
TTTTTTTTTTTTTTTTTTTTTTTTTTTCAACTAAGAGACAAAAAACTTAGTACATAACCATCCTTTGAACTCAATGATGGTTATATGATGGGCACAATGACTTAATCATGAGAAAGACTGAAAGTTCTCTCATGCATAAATGAAGTTTGAGACAGTTCTTATGGTGGAAAACACTGAATACGTTCATTTCATCTGCCCCCCTGACGGGGCTAAGACAAACTCCCAAAGTGTCAAATAAATTATTTATGGGAAAAACTCAGTAAAAATAAGAAGTATCTAAAAAAATAAATCAGTGTCTCAATGAGCTGTAGCTCCTGATCTGGTAAGAGGCCTATGCCAGGTTGAGATTAACCCATTTTTGTGTCCTTCAGAGACAACCTTGGCTGGGAGCAAAGCAACCTCAGTATCAGCCTCAGCCCTGACCCGCTGTCCCAGCCCCAGACACACACCTCCACCCCAATATCCTCCTCTGCAAAACAGAGGAAGTTACCCTCAGTTCTCGCAGCCATAAATATGCAGCGGTCTCTGACAGGAGCGCATTCAGCCTTGCTCACGCCAAACACCACGCTCTTTGTGAAGAGGTGACCTCCACACCACATCCTGCCATCACTCCCTACTTCTGCTGCCTCCAGCATCTTCAGCTCAGGGCTCAAACTCACCACAAGAGCAAACCCAGGAAGAGCTGCTTACAATGTCATTAGCTCTACTAAAAAAATATCTGCAGAAAATTTCATCACCATAATGCACCAGCATCAGGGTACAAAGGGCTAAAAAAAAAAAGATATATATTTCTTTTTTTTTTTAATCCTTAACTCTTGGGCTTAAAAGAGACTATTACAGGTGTGCATAAACCCACGTGCTTTTAAATGAACTGTACTTGTATTAACATGGGCAATTGGGCAATTAAAAGCAATAGCACACAGCACCTGCCAGCAGCATAACACCAGGACAGGTTTCCCTTCGCCCTCCCCAGCCAGGCTACGGCAATAGTTGACATTTTATTCACAGCTCCATTAAAAAAAGCGGAAGTGCACCCAAGCACCCAGTCCCCAACCCATAGCAGGTGGGGCAGGACCGAAAGGCAGCCAAAGCAGCATGGTGGGTGGGCAGCATCCCACCTGGGGAGTGATGCCTGACTTGCATCTCTGCTCCAAGCCAACAAAAAAAAAGTTATTTAGAAAAATTAAAAATAGCTCAGAAATCCACTCCAGCGTGCTGTGGAGGAATGATCACTGAGGTGCAGCAGCACATAAGCATTGTACAAGCTTGGGGGCACGATCCCAGTCACCTCACTGGGGCCAGAGCTTCACCCGCCACCCTTTAATGGATGGAAAGGGCACAGAGGGGTGGCCAGTTCTGGGAACAACTTTGTGTTCGCTCCACACCCAGCACTCATCCCCTTCACCTTGCCTTTGGCTGCCCCCTCCATTCCCAAAGTATTTGCAGGAGCCAGAAAAGTGCCAAGGAACTTTCCTACACAGCTCAAAGAGCCCTAAACCACCATCCTCATGGCACAGGCTGCTCCTCCAACCAACTTCGCTATCTCCTCATGTCCCTCACCCAGTGATGTCCAGGAGGCTGTCTGCCCTCCCTGAGGATTTGCAAAATGTCTTTAGTCAGCACTGCATGAAATATTTCAGTGGCAAACCATTTGCTCTTCAGAGGTATGTTTATGACACAAGTAATCAGGTACAAATCATCTCTTGCATGGACAGTTCAGCAATGCATGGACAAGAAGTGGATTCCTCCCACAAGCGGGGGGGGGGGGGAAATCACACTGAACCCATTTGTGGTTGAAACTGCCCCAAATCCAGCTCTCCTTCCCCTCCTGCTGCCCCGTGCCTCAGCAAAATGAATAAACCCAACCTCATAGGGGCATCCTGAAGATAAAACCCACACGTGGCTTTATAAAGGTTGGGGATGATGGATGCACCCAAGCAGTGTGGCTCAGGAGAGCTGGTTTAGTTAAAAAAATGGCACTGTTAAACATTAAAAGTTAACTCCAGTCCTACAAACAAGTTCAGGCTAGGTGGACCAGCATTTCCAAGCGCTTCGTGTCCCTTGTCAGCTACCAGGAGACAACAGCTCCTGCTTCAGCGCACTAGACATGATCAAAGAGACATTCACCACCAGCTAAAAGGGACAGGGGGGAGGTAATAAAAACAACTTGGATTATGAAATTCACTACATTCTGCAATAATATCGAGGTGTTACAGCACACTGTGTACCTAGTGGGCCAACGTTGACTTCAACGCATCCAGGATTTTTCACCAAAGCAGACCAGGACTCGGCCATTTGAAGGACGAATTACAATTAATGAGCACTCCACCAAATTAAGAGCAAAACAAAACAAAAACCTGGATCATTACCTAGTTTGCTGTTACAGTAAATCCAGCTGTGCTATGTTATACTGCTGCCTTAGCAAAGAACAGGGATTTTTGCAGAAACAGCCCCACACTTGCAGAGAGTGTGCACGCTCATTCCACCAGCCCATCAGTGTTTGTTTCAACCTTGGGCTAAAAGGCAGCAAGTCCCGGTTTCCACCTCCAGCATTCATTGATCATCTTCTCCCGACTTTGTTCAGCAGAACATTAAACGATCAAAACTTCAGCATTGCTCTTTTAAACACCAAGGCATCCTTTTCATCTGCCAAGGAGGAACAGTTCGGCTGCCAACTCAAAGTTCAACAAAGCAACAGAAAGATTTTAGGTAGGCAGAACATAATTGTCCACACTGGATTTTGGCCAAATTACCAAGAGTGACCCCATTGCATTTCTTAATTGCCATCTGGTCCCACAAGCAAGAACAGCGCACCGATCTCCCAGAGTAAAGTGGATGGCATACAGCCTGCACTTAACTTGCAATTAAATTTTTAGTGGCTGATGAAGCATTACTGCAAACGTAAGCACCCATGTTCCTCGCGTTGGCAATGAAGAGAGGGAGAAGTACCTCTTCAGAGGGTGTCCGGGGGAAAACCCCATTAGAAAGAGGTGGCATCCCTTCACTGACTCAGACAGGGATGGTGACTCCACCAGCTGAAGGTGAAGGGGTTGGTTGTCAGCTGGGATTGGACCTCTTCTTTTCTCAGCTGGCCATGATAGAGGTCAGCTCCGCAGGGACTCCAAGCTGGCTGGCTCAGACAAATAACAGTTTCAAAATAGAGGGAGAGAGATTTAGATTCGATATTAGGAAAAGTTTTTTACACTGAGGGTGGTGTCACACTGTCCCAGGTTGCCCAGAGAGGCGGTGGATGCCCCATCCCTGGAAACATTCCAGGCCAGGTTGGCCGGGGCTCTGAGCAACCTGATCTGGTTGGAGATGTCCCTGCTCCTTGCAGGGGGGTTGGACTGGATGGGCTTCGAAGGTCCCTTCCCACCCAAATTGTTCTATGATTCTATGAAGATAACGAGTTAGAGGGGACAGATTAGGCTTAAACACTCAAGCACACAGAAATCCTGGAGGATTACTGGAGTAAACTCTGGATGGACATCACTCATGAAGTTTTGCTGCACAGAGTACCTTCACATTTATAATAAACATGCTCTAACACTCACAGCAAAGGTAGTCTACCCACAATGATGTTTTCTCTTTCCTGCAACCCTGTAGACCCTACCAGGCCTGGAGCAGAGCTTCCTGCCCTCCTTACAGAGCTCTGCAGCCACCCTAGCTCCAGCGTGGGCTTCCTGAACTGATCCAAAGCCACTGGAGAAGCCAACACCAGTTTTGGCCAGCAGCACAGAGGTGCACTGAAGACTTGGTTGCCAGCAACGCCAGCGGGTCCGAACCAAGCACTTCAGGAACCACACAGCTTGCTTTTGCTGGCATCGCAGCCACACAGCCCATCCCATCAAGATTTTAGCACCTGATGAGAGCAGAGAGACCCCCCCTAGCCTCGTAACGCAGCCCGCCACATCAGAAACAGGCTTTTGCTTTGGAAGTGAAATAAAAGTGTCCCCACTTCTTCCCTCAGCAGCTTACAAACAGAGAGCTGTATCAAATGGGAACATAACGCCACCACTGAAACATTTACTTCCTTCAAAACAATCTTCACACAGTGGAACCGACAGCGTTTTTCAGCAACACTTGAAGTCAAGGACAGATTAAAAAAAAAAAAAGATGCGGTTTAATTTTTTTTTCTCTCCCTCCAGTGGAAAATACTACTTTCAAATGTAAAATACCTACCTCACCAACTTTGTTATACAAATCATATTTGGGAAGAAACATGTTATTATCATTTCAAACCAGAGGAAGTGCAAAGCTTTAAGCCTGGGTTATTAGAAGACATGATGGAAGGTTTGCAAACACTACCACACACAGAAAATGTTTTTATAGCAAAAATAATTATATAACATCCACTGAAAGGAATGGCACGTGTATAGAACAGTTGATACCCTAAATATACACGCAAAGCAGACAGCAGGAATGAGTCTTTTGGACCTTCTGCTTAAGACATGGTCCTGCAAAAGCACCTACGACCCAGGCAGCCAACCAAGGTTGAACCTACCATGGCTGCTTCCAGCCCAAATTCCGCGTTTGGAGACGAGCAAAGGTATTTGCATCCCATACCAGCAGTTACCAGTGTGCTGGCAAAGCCTGAGGAGACCAGCCATTGGATTTAGGTACCACAGAGGGACATAGAGAAGATGGGTTCAGTTTACCAGCAGAACATCTGTCATTGACCAAGAAGGTACTGATGTGATCTCTTCAAAGCAAAATGTTTTTCTCCAACTTACTACACGAACAACACCGTTGTGCTCTCCTTTGCCCTCCTGATGGCTATCAGAGAGGAGGTCCTGTGGCACTTGGATGCTGTCAAATCTCTGCACCCACAGTCACTCATTCAAGAGCTCTCACACCAGTTCTGTGGCCAAGCCCATGATATGCACCATAACTACCACCTCCAGCAACCTCTGTGCTAATACACTTTCTGGAAGCCATCCTTTTCCTTCTTTCAAACAGTAAGTCCATGCAGTTCATCTGCCTTTTCCTCCTGTGCTTCTCATACAATCTGATGACTGACTGGCTCTAGGTACTCTCTCAGGAAACCGCAGCAGAGCACTTTGAGGCCTCCCACAGAAAGGATTTGGACCCAGCGTTGGCACACAGCATCATCTCAGAGTTTGTTATGCAATGGCACGTGCTTCACCTCAGCACCTGCCAGCTCCCTGGTGGTGTTCACTCAGAATCACGGAATGGTTTGGGTTGGAAGGGACCTTTTAAGGCCATCCAGCCCAACCCCCCTGCCAGGAGCGGGGATATCTCCAAACCAGATCAGGTTGCTCAGAGCCCCGGCCAACCTGGCCTGGAATGTTTCCAGGGATGGGGCATCCACCACCTCTCTGGGCAACCTGGGACAGGGTTCCACCACCCTCAGTGTAAAAATTTTTTTGCTAATATCTAATCTGAATCTACCTCCACAATGAAGCTACCTCCTAATGTCTAATCTGAATCTACCTCTACATGGTGGACATGAACCACATCCTCAGCATGATTCGTCCATGGAAGTCCTAAAACAAGCAAATCAAAAGGTATCTCACCACTCACGCTCTGACAGACCACCCATTCCAACACGGGAAGCCACAATCTGCTCTTGCAGCCACAGTTCCCCCCACACAGCCCACGGACCTTCCTTGGGCTATAACACCCATTGCATCAATAGCCTGGAGGGCTCAAAGCCTGAGAAGAAGGGTGGCCACAGACAGTGACTCTGTCAATTGTGGTCTCCAAAACCACCCCAAGGCCCCTCCCAAGGGGCACCCACTACACACAAAAGGCCGAAGTTACAGCAGAACACATCTCACCTGGGGAAAAAAAAAAGTGAACATAAGAACGGAAACACTCTCTGATGATCTATAAGTCACCCCCCCTGCTCAAGGCAAGAGGGTTATTTTCTCCAGCCCTTGTCATTAGAAGGCTAATGAGCTTTCAATGTAATTCGCAGCTGACAGCCCACCGTGGGAAAAGAAACACTCCTTCCAGAAACTTCTTCCTCCTGCAGATCTCTCACCTTTCCCGCCCAGGCTGTGCAGACGAGCCAAGGGAGCTTTGAACAACCTCAACAAGAAGGATCCCTCTCCCCCATCCCTCCACATCAGTGCACATTAATCCAAAGCCATCTGCGCAGAGGGCTGCGGCGCTGCCATGAGTGAGAAAATGCCACCAGCCAGCCTAGGAGCTGCAAACGCACGCTCAGGGAAGAACCAAGACATGGTTGGGTTCCTCACTGGTGCCAGCAGTGGAGGAGGCAGCTCAGCACCAGCAGATGAGACACAGGCAGCCTCCCACGGGCACCCTGCCAGGGAGCTCAGCATCCCCAAGGAAGCCTTCTCCAACAGCAGCACATGTCCCTGTGCACGCAGCACAGCAGGCTCTGGCACTCCATGAGCATCCCTGGAGCCACCCCACCATGAAGGAAAAAGGGATTTTCCCCATTTGCCCTCACCCTGGGGGATTCTGGGGGCAGGGACCGTGCTCAGCGCAACATCAGAATGAACTAAGTACAGCCACAGTGAAAAAAATGACCAAAATACAGAGAAAATTTGATTTGGAGGAAAATGTCCTCCTCACGGACACCTCAGAGCCAGGCAGAGCTCAGCCACTGCACGGCAACGTGCCACACGACTGTACAAATTCATCACGGGCAGATGGCTGATTTGACTAAACCAGCCTTGGTTTACCTTGGAGCAGATCCACCCGTCCCGTGCCAGAGAGTTACTGCTCATGCTGAATCCAGCTTCGCTACGCCATAAATTGCAGGAGAGCGAGTCTCAGGTGGGTAACCTTCGCTTTCCAACATATTCCCTGCGTGTGAAAGAGTACAGGGTGCAGCTGGGCAGAGGACAACGTGCAGAAGGCTACCAAGGACGGTGGGCAGAGGACACGCAGGGAATCAGAATCCAACACGATTAAGCTGACGCCTTTGAAACCTACCCCTCACGCTACGACAGGGCTCAGGTTCTACTTAGGCATCTGCCATTTGCAATTTAAATCGCCACGCTGAGCTATGCAAATCCGTGTTTAGGAGGCAAGTGATAAACAAGTGTTACGGAGGCTCTCAGAGCATCTTGAAGCTTTCATAGCATGTTTTTAAGAGTATGCAAATACGAGAATAAATGATACGGTGAGTTTGCATATAAAGGTCTGTAGGATGCGGGTCTTGTTTGCACCTCCATTTTCTCACTGTTTCTCTGATCCGGTGCTCTGTAGCGGTTGTGTAAAGGGATTGGTGGGTAGATGCATGCAAAATAGAGTTTATAATGAGTAAGTCTTTCTTCTAAATTCACAGTTATCACATACAAATATACATTATTTCAATGGCATGCATCCATGTGAGTCATTTTTATTCAGTCTCTCTCCTAGCCCCAGTTTAATTTCATTTTCTAGAACTCTGAATAAACACAGTCCGCTATTTTCAAGCATGACAGCGGTGGGGAAAAACCTCCTTAAAAAGAAATCTAGTCACTCTTTCTGTATTTTTCAAACCAGACCATCACATTCCCGCTGGACCACAAAAATCCAGTAGCGATGAGCAATCTCCAGCCTTCAGACACATACAGCAAGTACCTGGAAAGACGCAGTGGTATCTCCAGAGCGCTGATGTGCAATGGACGGCTCCTACAGCACTGCAAACCCTCCATCAATACTTTGTACACTAAAGAAAATTTCCTGGGAGTACTTCTCAGCACTCCAGTGTCCTCTACATTTAGCAGGGATGGACATGGTGGGGTATCTCACATCCCCCAACTTCCAGCCCTGACTGGTCTGTTAAAATTGTCCTTATCCCAGACATAAGTAGAAGCCAACAGAAGCATTGGGTAAAAGTCACATTTGGAGGAAAAAGACTGTGTGCACTAAGGAAAAGAAAGGAAGATTGCACTAGCAGGTTATTTTGGTTTCCCTCCCCCCTCAACTTGTCATTGGAGTGATGTAAGAAGTTGCCATTCCAGCATCAGCCCAAGGAAGAATGTGAAATTGCTCCCAGTTGTGTCCGAGTCACAGCTTCGGCTTCGGCTCTAGAGCATGCAGTCGCTTGGTTTCTGGTGTCATTTGACTGTGCAACTGCTTGTGCTTGCCATAAATCACATCAATTTTGTGATACAGTGTCAGAAGCAACCAGGAAAGGCACTGGCACACCAAGCTCTGCCACACAGGTGAAAAGAGCAAGTGAAATCCTACCTTGGAAAAAGGTGGATTCCCAGTTTCCTTGGGAACCAGCAGTGTCACCCTGCCAGACCGCAGGCTGGGGACACGTTAGGGGCTGAAGCCACCTCTAACTGCACTTAACACCCAAACCCTACCCAGGTGCAGGAGAGAGTCTATGGAAAAGCTGATTTCAGAGACTGAAAACTCATTTCTAGCACTAATGTGATGGACTGGAGCCAGCTTTAGCTACAAAATAATAACATCTATAAAATTTTTTTTTTTTTTCTAAAGGAAACAAGAAATGCTTGCTGGGCAGGGCAGTAATTTCCATTTATTCCATTTTGTATGCACGGAGATTAGATGAGATTACAGGGAGCAGCTGTGGATATGCAGAGAGATAACCTGAGGGGACCTGGGAGCATTTAGCCAAACATGAAACCAGTATCACTTTCTGAGAGCATAGGCACCAAAGCACGTGTAAGGCTGCCGTTGGCTTAGATAAGGTCTGTGAGCTCCAAAAGTGTAAAAAAGTCTTTTGCTGTGTATTTGTGATTTGCCAAGTATACTGATAATAGCATCACAGGAGTTTGGATTGGAAGGGACCTTCAAAGCCCACCCAGCCCAACCCCCCTGCCAGGAGCAGGGACATCTCCAACCGGATCAGGTTGCTCAGACCCCCGGCCGACCTAGTCTTGAACATTTCCAGGGATGAAACAGATGTCTCACAGACATCTAAGTTGAAGAAATAATGTTTAGTAACTTACCACAGTGAACAATAAAATAGAAATCTTAAAATCCCAGCATCTTTAAACTCAAGGACTCTGACCTGTGATTGGCCACTGAATACTAAACACACATGCCCACCACTGGCATCTGCTTAGTCAACAGCCACAGCACCCTAGAACAACTTCTTGGGAGGGTTCAGAACCACCTGCAGAAGGTCCAACCCAACATACAGGAGTCAATAGGACCTGGCTGAGGCCCTCAAGTTGACACGCAGAAAAGCACACCCACACCCCACCACTACACTCAGCCCTGGAGTAGGGGTCCAGCACTGCCCAGACCCGCAAGCAGATGTGCAACCCCCCCACTACCTCCCCAGGAGGATCTCACAGCCCTTCAGCCACCATTAATCCAAGCATTAAAAAAAATTAGATTATTCCAGCTGCTTCTGTAGCTCTGATGAACGTTCACATGCCCTAAACCAGCAGTTAGGTGCCTGCTATTAGTTTTTATTTATTTGTTGTTCTGGGGAACAACATCACAACCCTGCAGCGCTGTCTACTGATGGATGGCTTTACGGCTGTCACCAGCAGCAGTGACAACCCAATGCTTCCAAAACCTGGGAAGAGAGGCACAAGGTGTTACACAGGAAAGTTAAGCAGAACCAGAAGCACAGATGTAGTTCTTGAGAGGTTGCTGGGTTTTTGTTGTTGTGGTTCCCCTGCTTCCCCTCCTCCACAAGTCATTAATAAGCAGCCAGATCCCGTGGTGATAAGATGCAGAAATTAGCAGTTGTGTATTCTGAGCAGTGTTGTGGTCCTGTGGTGCGTCTGGATCGTGAGGGGCACCTGTGGCTACGCCACTGGCTGGGTTCCTGCCCAACCACCGCCCCAGTGCCACCGCAGTTTTATTTACTGTGCTATTAATGATGTGACAGAGCACACAACCTCAATAAAGCATCTTTAATTTTCCATTCAGGTTTAAAGTGATGAGAGAACACCAACAAATGAAGAGAGAAGAATATACCGAACAATATTTCCACTCTGTGCAGATGAGTGGGGACCTTGAGAGAGCAATTCAAGCTCATCTAACCAAAGACTGTGGTAAAATGAAGTTGGAAAGTCTGCTTGAACATATCTCCTTCCCCAACTTGTGACTCTTCAGCTATACAGCTGGCTGGGACCGCAGGAGGCTCTGCAGGTTGGGGTGGGCGAGATCCGGTGTGCACAAACATACTATGATGTACCTCAGAGGTGCAAATAAAGGGGGAAAAAAAACCAAAAAACCAAAAACAAAACAGGACTTCTACACCATGGAAGAGTAATGCCACCTCCACCAGGCACCCAGCCCAGCCTAGCGCATTGCTCTAGCAGCAATCAAAAAATGGGTCTGGTCACACAGTGAAAAGATCTCAGCAGCTTCAGCCTTAATTACTCACAAATAAAGCACTGTCTACTTAGGGCCACAAAGATGCTGAGAGGGCTGGAGCAGCTCTGCTGTGAGGCCAGGCTGGGAGAGCTGGGGCTGTTCAGCCTG
>WHYT01017289.1:340648-364113 GCA_009806455.1 Tetrax tetrax
TGATGTGCAATGGACGGCTCCTACAGCACTGCAAATCCTCCATCAATACTTTGTACACTAAAGAAAATTTCTTGGGAGTACTTCTCAGCACTCCAGTGTCCTCCTCTACATTTAGAAGGGATGGACGTGGTGGGATATCTCGCATCCTCTCACTTCCAGCCCTGACTGGTCTGTTAAAATTGTCCTTATCCCAGACATAAGTAGAAGCCAACAAAAGCGTTGGGTAAAAGTCACATTTGGAGGAAAAAGACTGTGTGCACTAAGGAAAAGAAAGGAAGATTGCACTAGCAGGTTATTTTGGTTTCCCTCCCCCCTCAACTTGTCATTGGAGTGATGTAAGAAGTTGCCATTCCAGCATCAGCCCAAGGAAGAACGTGAAATTGCTCCCAGTTGTGTCCAAGTCACAGCTTCGGCTCTAGAGCACGTGGTCCCTTGGTTTCTGGTGTCATTTGACTGTGCAACTGCTTGTGCTCGCCATAAATCACATCAATTTTGTGATACAGTGTCAGAAGCAACCAGGAAAGACACTGGCACACCAAGCTCTGCCACACAGGTGAAAAGAGCAAGTGAAATCCTACCTTGGAAAAAGCAAGGTGGATTCCCAGTTTCCTTGGGAACCAGCAGTGTCACCCTGCCAGACCGCAGGCTGGGGACACGTTAGGGGCTGAAGCCACCTCTAACTGCACTTAACACCCAAACCCTACCCAGGAGCAGGAGAGAGTCTATGGAAAAGCTGATTTCAGAGACTGAAAACTCATTTCTAGCACTAATGTGATGGACTGGAGCCAGCTTTAGCTACAAAATAATAACATCTATAAATTTTTTTTTTTTTCTAAAGGAAACAAGAAATGCTTGCTGGGCAGGGCAGTAATTTCCATTTATTCCATTTTGTATGCACGGAGATTAGATGAGATTACAGGGAGCAGCTGTGGATATGCAGAGAGATAACCTGAGGGGACCTGGGAGCATTTAGTCAAACATGAAACCACTATCACTTTCTGAGAGCATAGGCACCAAAGCACGTGTAAGGCTGCCGTTGGCTTAGATAAGGTCTGCGAGCTCCAAAAGTGTAAAAAAAGTCTTTTGCTGTGTATTTGTGATTTGCCAAGCATACTGATAATAGCATCACAGGAGTTTGGATTGGAAGGGACCTTCAAAGCCCACCCAGTCCAACCCCCCTGCAAGGAGCAGGGACATCTCCAACCGGATCAGGTTGCTCAGACCCCCGGCCAACCTAGTCTTGAACATTTCCAGGGATGAAACAGATGTCTCGCAGACATCTAAGTTGAAGAAATAATGTTTAGTAACTTATCACAGTGAACAATAAAATAGAAATCTTAAACTCCCAGCATCTTTAAACTCAAGGACTCTGACCTCTGATTGGCCACTGAATACTAAACACATGCCCACCACTGGCATCTGCTTAGTCAACAGCCACAGCACCCTAGAACAACTTCTTGGTAGGGTTCAGAACCACCTGCAGAAGGTCCAACCCAACATACAGGAGTCATAGGACCTGGCTGAGGCCCTCAAGTTGACATGCAGAAAAGCACACCCGCACCCCACCATTACACTCAACCCTGGAGTGGGGGTCCAGCACTGTCCTGACCCGCAAGCAGATGTGCAACCCCCCCCACTACCTCCCCAGGAGGATCTCACAGCCCTTCAGCCACCATTACTCCAAGCATTAAAAAAAAATTAGATTATTCCAGCTGCTTCTGTAGCTCTGATGAACGTTCACACGCCCTAAACCAGCAGTTACGTGCCTGCTATTAGTTTTTATTTATTTGTTGTTCTGGGGAACAACATCACAACCCTGCAGCGCTGTCTACTGATGGATGGCTTTACGGCTGTCACCAGCAGCAGTGACAACCCAATGCTTCCAAAACCCGGGAAGAGAGGCACAAGATGTTACACAGGAAAGTTAAGCAGAACCAGAAGCACAGATGTAGTTCTTGAGAGGTTGCTGGGTTTTTGTTGTTGTGGTTCCCCCGCTTCCCCTCCTCCACTAGTCATTAATAAGCAGCCAGATCCCGTGGTGATAAGATGCAGAAATTAGCAGTTGTGTATTCTGAGCAGTGTTGTGGTCCTGTGGTGCGTCTGGATCGTGAGGGGCACCTGTGGCTACGCCACTGGCTGGGTTCCTGCCCAACCACTGCCCCAGTGCCACCGCAGTTTTATTTACTGTGCTATTAATGATGTGACAGAGCACACAACCTCAGTAAAGCATCTTTAATTTTCCATTCAGGTTTAAAGTGATGAGAGAACACCAACAAATGAAGAGGGAAGAATATACTGAACAATATTTCCACTCTGTGCAGGTGAGTGGGGACCTTGAGAGAGCAATTCAAGTTCATCTAACCAAAGACTGGTAAAATGAAGTTGGAAAGTCTGCTTGAACATATCTCCTTCCCCAACTTGTGACTCTTCAGCTATACAGCTGGCTGGGACAGCAGGAGGCTCTGCAGGTTGGGGTGGGCGAGATCCGGTGTGCACAAACATACTATGATGTACCTCAGAGGTGCAAATAAAGGGGAAAAAAAAAAACAAACAAAAAAAACAAACAAAAAAAAACAAAACAGGACTTCTACACCATGGAAGAGTAATGCCACCTCCACCAGGCACCCAGCCCAGCCTAGCGCATTGCTCTAGCAGCAATCAAAAAATGGGTCTGGTCACACAGTGAAAAGACCTCAGCAGCTTCAGCCTTAATTACTCACAAATAAAGCACTGTCTACTTAGGGCCACAAAGATGCTGAGAGGGCTGGAGCAGCTCTGCTGTGAGGCCAGGCTGGGAGAGCTGGGGCTGTTCAGCCTGGAGAAGAGGAGGCTCCGGGGAGAGCTGAGAGCGGCTCCCAGTGCCCAAAGGGGGCTGCAGGAAAGGTGGGAGAGACCTTCAGCAGGGCCTGGGGTGACAGGACGAGGGGTGATGGTTTCAAACTAGAGGGAGGCAGATTCAGATTGGATATTAGGAAAAAAATGTTTACACTGAGGGTGGTGGAGCACTGTCCCAGGTTGCGCAGAGAGGCGGTGGATGCCCCATCCCTGGAAACGTTCCAGGCCAGGTTGGCCGGGGCTCTGAGCAACCTGATCTGGTTGGAGATGTCCCTGCTCCTGGCAGGGGGGTTGGGCTGGGTGGGCTTTGAAGGTCCCTTCCCACCCAAACCCTTCTATGGTTCTGTGATTCTAAGGAAAGGGCTAATGAGTAGAAGACAATTATTAATCTTTCGTTTTCCTTTGGGGAGTGTAGGACAGGAGAAGGCACAGAAACCTTTGCAGGTGTGAGGAGTTTGGGAGCACCCTCCACGCTCACCCTCAGAAGTGTTTCAGCCAACACCAAATCATTCCCATGTCAGGCGTGTTGTCCACACTGCGCTACTCTGTGCTGAAATGTCCCTGTCCTCCCGCTGGGGACTGCAAGCCTCACAGAAGGTCGATGTTTCTGTTTGCTCCAGGGGACAGGAAGCTCTTTGTGGGCATGTTAAATAAGCAGCAGTCCGAGGATGACGTGCTCCGGCTCTTTGAACCGTTTGGGGTCATTGACGAATGCACGGTGCTGCGTGGACCTGACGGTAACAGCAAAGGTGTGAACCCCTCTGTGCGTCGTGCCTTTTCTCCCTGCCCCACCACCTCACCTTTCCGCTGGGACACTCCTTCCCCCACCTCACCTTTCCGGGAACAGCCAGGCACGGGGAGCAGGGCAGGGAGAGCTGGGGAGGATGGGCAGGGACCTAGGTGGGAGGAGGGGAACAGAGCACGGTGAGCGGCCGAGTCACCGGGATCGCTGGTGAGACCCAGGGGCTTCAATTTGAAATGTTCGTACCCGTAATTAGGAGCGCACAGAGAATTTGGGAAGGGCTAATCAGGGGTAAGGGTGGGGGCGATGCCATCATCTATAGAGTGTTTCATTGAAGTGACAATTTGAGACCCTTCACGTTTTCTCCAGGACAGAGGACTGGGGGTGAGGTGTCCTTTGTGTTCCCTGCTGTTTTGGGGTGCCTTTCGTTTGCCCTGCCTGAGATCCAGACGCTGCCTCTTGCGTGGTGACGCACGGGGACCTTTCGCAGCCGTCCTGTCACTGCTCTCTCTGTCCCTTTCCAGGCTGTGCTTTTGTAAAGTTCTCGTCTCACACAGAGGCGCAGGCAGCAATCCACGCGCTCCACGGCAGCCAGACAATGCCCGTGAGTATAAGGCCGGGGTACCTACCCCCTTCCCGATCCCCTTCCCGTCACCCTCTTGCGGGGACGCCCCCTCGCTGTCCAAAACCGTGAGAGGTTCGAGCTTGTGTGGTTGTAGGGAGGGGGGAGGGGGCGCGCGCACATCCGAGCTCCTGTTTTTGGGAACCATCCCGTCTCCTGGGCCGACGTGGGTGTCTCTGTCAGCCCAGACCAGCAGTGACCACGCTTAGAGCTAGAAAGGCCAAAGCAAAGAAAGAGAGCCCAGAACCAGGCTGTGACTTTGTCTGGGAGACGGCGCCCTGGAGGAGTTCCAAACTGAGCGGGGCGCGGTGGGAGCAGTCAGGACCCCAGCGGCTGGGCACGCTCCCCAATTTCTCCTGTTTAGGCGGCAGAGGAGGCTGCGGGGCAGGCTGGCTGCGCGCGGGAGCGTTCGGTGCATTGCGTGGGGTTGTGCGAGTGGAGCTGCAGTGGCGATCTCCTCCCTCGCCTGGGGGCACCTCGTCCTGGGTGGTCCCCGGCTGCACCCTCCCCGGGTGAAGGCGGCCAGGGATGCTTGCACCCGCGTGTGCGAAGGGAAGGGCGGGAGAGGGAAGGATTGGATGGGGAAGGGCACAGTCCAGGTTGCAGGCAGCTCCTGAGCGCTTCCACGCCGATAGTTGCTCTTCTGCTCCTCTTGCCGCTCCTCTCTGCTGCCTGTCCTGCCCCGTCCCACCTTGCCTGGCTGCTGACTCTCTGGCTGTCCCCCTCTCCGCCTGCCTCCTCTCTCTGTCTCCTCTCTCCTGTGCCCAGGGTGCCTCCTCCAGTCTAGTGGTGAAGTTTGCTGACACAGATAAGGAGAGGACCCTCCGTCGTATGCAGCAAATGGTGGGGCAGCTGGGGATACTCACTCCATCGCTCGCCTTGCCCTTCAGCCCGTACAGCGCCTATGCGCAGGCTGTGAGTATCGCGCGTGTGCCTGGGGGGAAAGGGCCGGGAGACCACCAGCGGGTCTCCGACAAACACGCCGAAGCTTCCCAGCACCTGGGAGTTGTTCCTGCCTTCAGTTTCTCCAGCCAGCAGCCCAGTCTTTGTGCTGGCAGGGGAGACAGGAGGGAGCTGGGACCTCCTCTAAGTGAGGCTGGGTTTCTCTGAGGCGGTGTAGGCTGGCGGAGGTGTCTGGGAACAGGTCAAGCGTGACCCAGTGTCTTTCCGTCTCGTTTTGAGGACAGCTCCGAGCCGTGATTCCTGGGTGGCGTCTGCCAGACGTGGCAGTCGGCCGCCTTGTGAACTTGACTTGTCTCTGGTTTTGGAGGACCGTGAGCGTCCTGGGCCCAGCTTCATGTGTTCACTTCTCTGCTGAAGTTCTCAGGAGGGCCCTGATCCCCTCAGCGCTGACCTTGGCTCTCAGGGCTTTCTGTCTCGGCTAGCGTGACGTGGGGTTTGCGGGACGCTGGAGAGGGAGCAGTGGGCGCAGGGTTTGCGGGACGCTGGAGAGGGAGCAGTGGGTGCAGAGGGTCAGAGGTGTTTCAGCAGTCTGGCCTTCTCCGGCAAGACTGGCCATGCTTTGGATCTCAGTGAGAGGACCTCATTGCTTTGGAGTGACGGTGGTGGCTGATTTTTGAGGTAGGTCCCAAACTCAGCAAGTCCCTGATCAGCTGTGGCAGAGCATCTTTTGGGTCTTCTTGGTGACTGGCACTTTCAGGTCTCTGCTACCAAGTATAAAGCCCATGGAAGGAGGCTCAGAAATTGCTCAAGGCGTGAGAGATGCGTGTGTCAAAAAAAGAACCCAACGGTAGATCCTGGTACTGAAAGTCGTTTTCCAGGGGTGAGGAGAGCGTAAATAAACCTGCTCTTCTCGTGTATGTGGACACCTCTTTGACCTCTGCCTTCAGTGGCTACGTGGTGTGTCTCCCTTCTCTCCACACGACAGAAAAGGACGTGTTTCTCAGTTCGTTCTGGTGTATCTTCTGCTGTCACGGAGATGGCACTAACCTGGGCACGGTATGATGGTGGAGGAGGCAGGAATGGGCCACGCAGTGAGATTACGATGGCAGGTAGTGCTTTATTAGCTCATGGTCCAGGGTGTGTAAGGAAGGAGAGCATCAGGACCTTCTAGACTCAGTCTTCGAGTGCCCTCTAATCTTCAGAAACTCCTGCGGATGGCAAGAAGCCAGTCAGGCCTAGGCTGTGCTCCTTGCTCACCTGCATCTTCTTTCTCCTCAGCTGTGCCTGCAGACCTGTTGCTTTGTCTCCGATTCCTCACTGGCCTTCCTGCTCTCTGACTTTATCTTGGCTCTTCTCTTGACTCAAGACTCAGCCTGTCTCCCGCTCTTTCAGGTTTTTTTCCTCCTTTTCCTTTCCACTGGTTTTGGTCCTCTCTCCTTTCTGAGGCACTGACCTCACACTTGATTGTTTCTTCTCTTATGTCATCCCAGTCTTTGGTCTCCCTTCTCCCGGAGGAGAGATCCCAGCCAGTTCTCCCCGCACACAGCGTTCCCGTCAGGGAGAGGGTATCAACCCTTTGAAATGCCATCTAATTTATCTGGAAGTGGGGACAGAAGGGAGGAAATTTCCTTGCCAAATCTCCAGATGTCCTGCCACGGGCAGCTCTTGGGAGCTGGGACCTCTGGTTGGCCAGGGCTCGGGAGAACTCCATCCAGCACCGTTCATGGCGGCGTGGTGCAGGGCTGGAGCAGGAGGTGCTGCACCCTGACAGTTACGTGTGTGGGTGAGCTGGACGGAGAGGAGCAAGCGCTGCTGGGTGAACTGGGCCGTCATAGGCGTTGGGTCTTAAATTCACAATTTAATTCACCAACAGCTTTCTCTCCCCGTCCCCGGGGGATTTGCTGCCTCGCCAACCCAAAGCGGCCCCCAGAGCCCCCAGTCTGGGAAGAAGTCTGGAGCTTGGGTTCTTTGGTTTTTGTTTTGGTTTTTTTTTTTTTCAGTTGGATGTTTTCAATTTATATTAGTTGCAATTTCCTTTTAAAACGATCTCAAATGAAACATAGAATCATAGAATCGCACACCCCTTGTCTCTCTGCTCCTGTGGTTCCTTTTGGTGATTTTATTTAAGCAATGAAAACCATTTCAGAGTGCTGGTTTGGTGGGCGTGCAGTCGGACGCAGGTCTTGTTCCGGCCAGATCCTGGCACGGGACAGGCATTCGTGAGAAAAAAAAATCAATGTTCATCTGGTAAACAAGAGATGTGTTGGTTCCTGCATCCTTAAACAGGGATGAAGGTAGGACTGGGAATAGGTGCAGGCTGCTCGCTGTCCCCAGCAGCGTTTTGTGCTCTCAGGAGGGCGGCGTTTTGCTGTGATCCTGGCTCGGGGTGACTGGTTCCCAGTAAGGTGAGTGGGTCCTGCTTCAGGGGAGCCCCTCCAAAGACAGCCCGGCAGCGCTGAGATGATTTCAGGACGCTTGTTTTCTGCAGTCAGGTGGTCGTGAACCCCTTTCCTGTCGGTCAGTCCTGCTTGTGTGCCTGGCAGCGTCCCCCTCTTCCCAAAAAACGGCTCTCCGCTGTCCCAGTGCTGCCCCGCGGAGCCAGTCCCACCCCAGCTGCTTGTGTGCCAGCTGACAGACACAGCAACGCCATGAAATCAGGCAAATCCTCTTCTTTTTACGCGACAGAACAATCAGCACCTGTGTGGAGGGCGGGTTTAGCTAGCCGTGATCTTTTCAGCGTTACCAGATTCTCCGGCCGAGACCTGGGCCTTACCGACCCGCTTTTCAGAGCGCCACGCCCGTGCCTCCCCGCTGCTTGATGGTGAAGACAACAAAAGGGGAGAGAATTTTTCATCCAGCTCCGAGTCTTTGTTGCCACTGCGCTCTGAGCGCTGTCTGATTGAGTCTTGCGCCCCAGAGCACCAAGGGGTGGCCAGACAGGGCCAGAAGGACTTTTTCCTCCTGTGCTGTAGCGCCCGGCGCTGTCCCAGGAGAAGTGGCCGTGCTGAGGGAAGGGGCTGGGAGGAGAACTACCCTCGCTGTGCCTGACCGAGCGCTGGGGCCCGTGGTGAGAGGTGCTGGGGGGTGCCAGGAGCAGGCCTTTCCCTGCCCTGCTCCCCGCCGGGGGCTCTCGGAGCAGGAGGGGCTCATCCCAACGGCCGAACCCCTCGGGGCTGCTGGAGAGGGCGAGGGCGGGTGGAGGGCTGCTTGGTGACGGCCCAGCCTTTGTGGAGGGCGCCCACCCAGCCACGCCGGCCAGCTGCGGGGCAGGACCCTGTGCCCAGCTCTGGGGGGCCCGGGCCACCGAGCCGCCCCGCCACGTCCCGTGGGAAGGCCTGAGGCGGGGTGGCGGAGGCCGAGCTGGGCTGCGCAGCCGCCCCGCGCTCTGCCGTGATGGCAGGAGGCCCCGCAGCAGCGCGAGGCCTGGGGCGAGCGGAGTGCGGCCGCCGGGCCCTGACCGCACAGTCCTGCCTTCCAGCTGATGCAGCAGCAGACGACGGTTCTCTCCACCACCTCCCACGGCAGCTACCTGAGCCCGGGCGTCGCCTTTTCCCCTTGCCACATCCAACAGATCGGGGCCGTCAGTCTCAACGGGCTGCCCGCCGCTCCCATCGCACCGACATCAGGTGAGGGCCTGGCGCGGGCCGGGACGCAGCGAGTCCTTCGCTGCCAGTGAGCCTCCCGCCCCAGCACTCAGCACGGTGCTCGCACCGGTAAAACGCCTCCCACGTCCCTCCGGGCTCAGCGTCCGGATCAGACCGCTCTTCGAACAGTGCAGCCCCTGAGGATGGCAGTGCCTAGCTCCGCGCAGATTCCTGCAGCATTCCTGACACCCTCGCACGTAGTAAAGGGCGACCAGGTTCCCAGGATTGCACCTGACCGGCTCAGCAGCGCCATTATTCGTTATAATAATTTCCCACCTGCGTCCAGCTCTGGAGTCCCCAACACCAGGAGGCCGTGGAGCTGTTGGAGAGGGTCCAGAGGAGGCCTGATCCGGTTGGAGATGTCCCTGCTCCTGGCAGGGGGGTTGGGCTGGGTGGGCTTTAACAGTCCCTTCCCACCCAAACCGTTCCGTGATTCTATAATCACCCCCCCGTAATTATATCGCCCAGCTGTCAGGAACAGGGCCGAACCGCGCTAGGTGCTGTCCAGACCTGGGTTTAAAAGGTCCCACCCCAAAGCTCGGACGCAGCCAGGACCAGCAACGCTGCGCATCCCCCCCTCGCTAGCGCTGGTCTGTCGCTTCCGCGCGCCAACTAAAGGAGATCGTATCCTATACAGCGGGCGGATGGAAGGAGGGACCGCGAGCTTGCAGGAGCTCGGCTCTCACGGGACGTCCTCTCGTCTTGCTCTGCAGGGCTACACTCACCACCTCTCCTGGGAACAGCAGCCATGCCGGGACTGGTGGCACCCATTTCCAATGGGTTCACTGGAGTGGTACCATTCCCAAATGGGCATCCAACCTTGGAAACGGTTTACGCCAACGGCCTTGTGCCGTACTCAGGTACGGAGAACTAGCTCCTCTCTTCTGGATTCCCTGCACAGAACACTTCTTACCTCCCTACCTGCCGGGCACCGACACTCACAATGCAGGGGGGTGGGAGGGGAGACGGAGAGAACACGCGAGTGATTCCCTTCGCTGTGCTTCTGATTACGTTCTTCTCCGCAGCCCAGAGCCCTTCAGTAGCAGAGACGTTGCACCCAGCCTTCACAGGGGTTCAGCAGTATGCAGGTACCAGCTTCCCTTGTCTCCCTCGGGCCCTCGCGTGGCTGACCGGATCCTCAGGTAAACGGTTTGTTCTGTCTCCTCGGAATGCAGCCGTGTATCCAACCACCACCATCACCCCCATCGCTCAGAGCATCCCTCAGCCACCTCCCATCCTGCAGCAGCAGCAGCGAGAAGGTGAGGATCGGGGTGGGAATGTCTGTGGCCGGTGGGAGACGGGGGGATTCGTGTGGCTCATCTTCTGCACCGCAACGGAGAGGAGGCAGCTCTGATCTTTGTCCGCTCTGAGCTTTAACAGTGGACTGGGGTAACGGAACCACCCATGTCTCCGCGGTGAGTGGACTGGAGGGGTCAGAGGGTGCTTGTCATGCTCATCCCTGGGCAGATGCTGCCAGAGGGGACAGCAAGCACAGGACTACCAAGCTGTGACACCAAAGGGTCCCTACGTGGCAGGGGAAAAGAGCACTTCCTCCCCCTCTTTACTGGTGCCAGAACCACACCGGTACCAGTCACACCCTCCAGCGCACTGTCCTCTCTCTTCAGCCTTCCTAGCCTCAGGAGTTTGTTTCTCAGCTTATTTTAAAACTGGCCTGGTGGCAAGGACATTCTCTGTCTGCTCCTGCCTGGTACAGCAGGTGCCAGGGAGGGAACTGCTCCTTGTGCTCGCTGGGCTCACAGGGACCAAGGGAAGGAGTGGGCAGGAGCAGGTCAGCCGTAAATCGGATGTGTGGCAATAGAGGAGATTTCCAGCTGGGATTGTGGCTCACGGGCTGAAGGGAACCGTTGCGCAGCTGTGGGCAGGGAGCACTGGAGCAGCAGCTTTCACCCAGCAGTGTCTGCTGCTCTCCTAGGACTGGGAGAGCTTGGACAAGCAGCTGTCACCTCAGCTGATTTCTTTCCAGAGCACCCGGACACTCAGTTGTGTCCAGCACCCCACGTGGGAACTGGGCAAGCTGGGAAAGTGAATCTGCTCTCCAGAAGCTCTAGCTCTGCATAGCCTCCCAGCTGCTCTTGAGAGAACCCTGAGCATGGACCACTGACTGGGAGAGAGATGCAAGGGGAGGTCAGGACAGAAGGAGGCAGCGTGGGGGTTCTCCTCCAGTGCTGCGCTCTGAGTTGAGCCCATTTCTCTTCCCCTTCCCTTTGGGGGGTCTCTGTTTCGTGCCTGCAGGTCCTGAAGGCTGCAATCTCTTCATCTACCATCTCCCTCAGGAGTTTGGAGACAATGAGTTGATGCAGATGTTCCTGCCCTTTGGGAACATCATTTCCTCCAAGGTGTTCATGGATCGTGCCACCAACCAGAGCAAGTGTTTCGGTGAGTGCTGATGCCAGCGGGCAAGGGAAGCGTGATGGACAACAAGGCCACGCGTGCATTGGTGTGAGTCCACGCCTGTGTCTTGTCCTCCAGGTTTTGTAAGCTTTGACAATCCATCCAGCGCACAGACTGCTATCCAGGCCATGAATGGCTTCCAGATTGGCATGAAACGTTTGAAGGTCCAGTTAAAACGACCCAAGGATGCTAACCATCCCTACTGACAGCGGCGAGCACGCAGGAGTCACTTCTGCAGCACAGGTAAAGTTGGCACCATTCCAGCCCAGTTCCTACGCGGTGCTGACCAGTGTCAGGGGGCAGCCGGGTCCAGCTGCTGCCACGGGGTGGGAGGCCAGGAGCTGAACGCAGGAACACAGCGAGCGGGGCAGAGGCCTCGCCGGCCAGGGCGACCACGCAGGTCTGGAGGCGATGGCCACGTTCAGCAGGCCAGTTTGGGGCGATGAGGCAGGCTCCAGGCCAAGCCAGAGAGTCGGTGCGCAGGTGAAGGTCAGGATCGGGTCTGGTGAAGGTAAACAGGGTCAGACGCAGCCCGGTGATTGCCGGGCGGGTTTATGATGAGGATAATAAACAGATCTGACATCCAAACGGGAAGACAGGCCAAGGGTTTGAGTCCTGATAGTAAGGTCCATGGGCAGGACAGGTCCATGGGCAGGTGGAGACTGGCACTCCCACCACCTAGATCAGACAAGGACTGACGGCTCAGGCCTGAGCTTAACGAGACAGAAAAGCAGGGAGATGCTGAGACCCTGCAGGGCCACAGAGGAGCTGCCTGACCCCAGAGCTGTGTCAGAGCCAGCTCCTGCCAGCCCACGGACTGGGAGCAAGGAAGGCTGGTCCTGGTCCCCTCCAGCTGGGCTTCTCCTCCTCCGCGTTTAAGCAGCAGCAGGTGAAAGGCTGAGGTTTGCACAGCTGTCCTCCTAATCTCCCACTCCCCTCCCTCCTCCCTTTCTATCCAGGTGAAGGGAAAGTCCAGAGGAAGAATTTCTGCTTCAGGTTGATTTTCAGAGAGGCCAGTAAATTTATCAACTCTTTTGACACCACCCTTTTCCTTCCTCTGCTCCCCACCTACCCGCCCCGTCCTCCTTCCGCCCTCCTCCCCAAAACATGCATTAAAGAGAAGGCTCAATGTCTGCCCAGCAGGAAGATTCTTGCCACGACGGACTCGCGTATTTGCTGCTAATGTGGTTACATAGCAAAGGGACCAGAAACCCAGCAGCCCCTGGGGACCCGAAGCTTCTTCTTGGGGTGTGCCTGGAGGATGTGGACCAAGAAAACCCACTGGTGTGTCTCTAGGTTACTGCAGTGATGTACGGAAACGTAGCTCCATCCCTCCGTCCCCCCTCCCTCCCGCCGCGTCTCCTCGCCCTTTCATAGATAAATATAAATATATATATATATATACAGTCTCTATTTTTTTTTAAGTGGCTCACAGGACCAAATTTTTGCATTCAGAGACTGACTCCTTGCAAGAGGGACTGGAAGTTAGGGGTTTGTTTACCTTTGCAACAGTGTCTTCTCCGCAAGCACTGCAGATAGGCCTGAGCCCTTGGAGAGGACGCTTGGGTGGACAGAGCGAGAGAGCGCGAGTGCGTCTCTCCGCTCAGCGTTAGCAAGGAGAAAGAGAACTACATACCTCCAGAATTAGGGTACAGCTACCTGCTCAGCTCGAGTCACTCATCCGCCGACCCAGCAGCGGCCTGGGTAAGGATCTCCAGAGCTCTCAGTTGACTTTGCCAAGGGCTTCTGCAGACAAAGCTCCTGGAACGTGGTGCCGAAGCCTCACCTGAGCACGCCGCGATTAGGCTGAACGCCCAGGAGACCAGTCCCGTTACCGACAGGAACGGCTCTGCCTCCCCACACCTGGCACGGATCCGTGTCTCAGAGCTCTCCATGGCAACAGAGCGTTTTCGTGATGGAGGCGAGAGAAGACGAGCGCGCGTGAGCGGCAGCAATCCCCGTGACAGCGACAGAAGCCTCCCGGGGCGACACACTGCCTCCCCGTGTTGGAAGGAACCGACCGCTGCTTAGCGTGCGGTTCCGGTGCCCAGACGAAACAGGACGTTTTCTCCAGCTGCATTTAGCACGAGGACTCGCCTTTCGTACCCTCTGCGAAGCTTTCCGAGCCGACGCCAGGATAGTACGATGAAAGAGGGTGGCCATTCTGGTTTTTTTCCCCACCTCCTCCTAGATGCAGCTGTATACACCTGCACTTAAGCACACTGTGTACGCGTACACTCGAGCACAGAACATCGTTCAGAGCTTGCTTTAACGTCACGCCGGCAGGCGTAGCCCTTGAACAACTTGAAACCGCCTCCGTAAGTTCCTAGCAAAATAAGGAAAGGAAAGAAAAAAACAACCAACCAACCCACCCCACAACCCTTCTGGATGATCAGGTTCCGTATTCCGGAGTCGGATGAGGTACCAAGAACATCTTTGGGTGTGTGTCTGCGTTCAAACACAACCCGAGGGCTGCTGGAGAAAGGTTGATGCAGGTGCTGCTGAAGCGAGCTATGGGGATTTCGGAGAACCTCGGCCGGTTCTCACCCTCCTCCCCTTCCCCTTCGTTCCCATGTTTTTGGCACAGTTCTTTAAGTCCCTTCACACCTCCTCACCCCTCCCCGCTGTGCGTGATGCTGAGCGTTTATGAGAGCTGGATGAAGCCGTGCGAGTCTGTGTGTTTCTATAGTCCATGTTTACGTATTGTAAATACCATTTTTATACTTAACATCTATGATGTACGTGATTTGTATAATGTACTTTATTTCTGCTACAAGTAATTTCATGAAGTTTAAACTTAATCTAATTTTGAACAAAACAAAACAAACAAAAAAAAAGACCAACAAATGCAAAACGGGAAAAAAAAATAAAAAAAAGGACTTTGGAAATTGTAGGTCAAGCTGGTTTCAAACAAGCCGTTACCGTTTCTTCCACCACAGTTACTGCCGTGACTGTCCAGTGTTACCGGTGCGATACGAGCTTTGTCAGTGTCAACTTCCTCACTCTGGTCAAAAAAAATGGGAAATTTATTTAATAAAAGTTTTACTTGCTAAGTAACTGGGATTTTAATTCATGTGTTAGCTGCGCCTGCTCTCAGGTAACACGCAGACTGAAGCCAGCCAGCGAAGGGCCGGGGCGGGGAAAGCCGGGTTCCGTTCAGCAAACGGTCTGTGCCGTGAAAACGCCTTCCACCGGGGATGGACGGCAGAGCCCGAGGCCTGCAGGACACAGCCCTGCGCCCCCCGAGCCCCGCGCAGTGTCCCTGGCTCTCCAGGACAGCTGGCAGTGGCTTTTTACTCCAGATCCCCAAAATGCAGCCGAGCTCCAGCAGAGCCAAACACAAACCAGTCGCCGCTCTTGCGCGCAGATGCCAGGCATCCTGTGAGAGCTCCTGTGTGCTCTGCCCACACCTGGGAGAACAAAACTGGTTCTCTCACCAGCACCTTCGCGGAAACCAGCCCATCAGTCAGAGCCCAGCCCCGCCGGTGCTACGCGCAGAACGAGGAGAAGGGAGAGCAAACGCACAGACCCATCTCTGCGCCGACAGCGAGGCACCCGCCTGGGGCTGGGAGAGAGCCAACCCTGCCGCGCCCGTGGTTCAGTGCCCCCTTCTGCAAAAGCGCCGGGTTCCCCGGGACTTTCTTCTGCTTTGAAATCCCTCAGAATGTGGCCAGGACTACCTCAGTTTTCCTGGCTCTCTGCCCCTGCACCAACGCGGTTCTGCAGGGACGGGGTCAAGACGTGCGCTGCAACTGTCGGGAGAAACAAGCCGGTGTGCGTTAGACAGGGCGAGTTCCAACGCCAGAGCTTGTGAACTGCAGCGAGTTGGACAGAATTCCCTCTGCATTCCTTCCCCGCCCAGTGCGGAAAGCACCAACCTGTCTTGGCGTTTACAGCAAGGAAGAGCCGATTTAACCGGTACCACGCGGTCAGCAAACAGCTACCAACCGGTTCGTGCTCACCAGAGCCAGGTCACCGCTTTTCTTCACAGAGGAACCACCACCATGTAGCACTAACACATTTTAAAAAATCGTTTTATTAAAATAGGGATTAAAATTCTATTTATAGTAAACAAGAGGGTTCACAGAATCCACAAAACAATGAAGTAGTGGAGCAGGATGGCCCGGGAAGGCACAGGCAGAGGTTCAAGCTGGAGCTGAGAGAAGACGGGAGGCAGCAGCAGCAGACAGGCGAGGCTGAAGGGACGGGGGTGGGTGGGGGGCCGAGAGTGATCAGTGGGGCAGTTCTCTGAGGGGCAGAAATATCAGAACTGCGGCTGACGCAGGATGAGAGGGAGACCAAGAGTCTTACAAAAAAGAGCTCAGGTTACTTTGCCCAGCTCCAGTTCTCCCAGCTCAGGTGAACTCTATCCCAGCCAGAACCACGACAGCACCACTGCTGCCCTGCTCCTGCTCGACACCAACGGTGGAAGGAGACGCTTGGTGGGACGGAGGGAGTGTGATTTGGGAGGGAGTGTGAGTAGGGGGGATGCAGGACGGGAGAGGAGACGAAGCTGTGTCCCTCAAGGACTGCTGTAGTTATAGTAACTCTGCAGAACTTGGTCCCGGGTACTGGGGGACAAAACCCAGAGGCAGCACACGTGCTGCAGCCACCACGGGTAGAAAACCTCCCGCGCCCGCGTGGCGCCGCCCCGGATGATGGCAAGCGCAGCGTCAGGAGCAGGAGAAGCAGTGAGGTGCACTTTGCCCCTGGAAGGAAAGCCAGAGCATCACTTAAAGCCAGTCAACCCTTGCAGTGGTTTTAACTACCGCAGGGTCCTGCGTGCTCACGTTCGATGCTGAGGTGGGCACCCACAACCTCCACCATGCACCCGCGCAGATGCGCTCTTCCCCTTGGCTTTCCTAAACACCGCCACGGTGCATTTTTTGCATGCTTTCAAGAAGAGCCACGTTCCTGCAGACACACTCCCTCCTCCCAGCCTCCACATACACACCTGGTGTTCTCCAGCGCCGAATCCGTATCAATCAGGCCCAGGATGCACAGCGTGATCGAGACGTTTCTCTTCTGCATGAGGAGTTCATGGCGCAGTGAGCTGAAGAACCCATCCAGTGCAAACTTGGTGGCAGAATAAGAGGTGGTGAAGGGAGTGGGTATTTTCCCTGGAGGAGAGAATGGAAAACAGCAGGGAAGCAGCTGTAAGGAGGACGCTGCCATGGAGAGAGGTCGTGGGCAACGAGAGAGGCTTTGCCATCCTGCATCAACCCATGTTCTGCTCAGGTGAGTTCCCCTCTATTCTAGTCACACACGGGCACTTAGAAAATTATCCCACCTTGTGCCAGCACAGCCCAGCGCAGGAGCCACCACGCAGGTGGATAAGAGGAGGAAACGTCCGTTAGCTTACTCAGGAGCCAGGTCACTTGCTGGGCTGAAAAGCCCACGTGTGATGGGCTGAAAAGCCCACGTGTGATGGGCTACTTGCAGCCTTCCCCTCCTGCACCCCATGCAAACACACGGACTGGGTCACACGCTGGTGTCATCTGGTCATGACGCTTCCCTGACACCGCAGGACGTTTTGTCACACGGCAGGGATGAGCCAGAGCCCCAGTTTGTGTACGGCGATGCCGCTCCCTTGAGCACACACCGAAGACTTTCTCCTGCCTTTGCATCCTGTTCAGCAGGTGCAGCTGTTCAGGCTGGCCAAAGCCAGGAGGCCTTGGGGTGGCAGGATGGTCTCCATGCTGTGTCAGAAACGCAGGAGAGATGGGCCTAGCGATGAGGGACAGCAACCAAACAAGCAGAACGGGGCACATGGTGAACGAAGAGCAAAGTTCGAGGGAATGCAAAATGGTGCGACACAGAGAAGGTCTTCCAGAAAAGAGAGCGACCAGGCAGCCACCATAAAACGCCCGGCTTGGAAACGTGTTGAGGGGTTGAAGGACACAGAGAAACACGATGTGCTGGGAACCATTGTTTCCACAAGGCCAGCACTTCTGCCAGTTAAAGACACTGACCTGTGAGGGAAGAAACAACCACCAGAGAGCCTTTATTCTCCTCCAGGGTGGGAAGAGCTGCTGTTGCGAGTGCCACGTAGCTGAAGAAATTCACCTGGAATGATACAAGCAGACATGGAAGACGCAAGAGGGTTTGGAGGGAAGGTCAGCATGAGCCAGAAAGGCAGTACAGTGGTCAGAAATGGAAAGGAGCGTGGCTTGGATTTGCTTTTTCAAGTATCAGGCAAAAAGAATCATCTCTGTGAGGGGGGGACAAACATTGTGTTCATCAGTGTTTCAAATTCCAGAAAAAGCAACAGAGAAGAGTCAGAGCAAAGGTTCTTCCTGGGTTTTAACGTACCCTGTACGTTTGGGTGGGAGGGGCCCTGTAAAGCCCACCCAGTCCAACCCCCCTGCCAGGAGCAGGGACATCTCCAACCAGATCAGGTTGCTCACAGCCCCGGCCAACCTGGCCTGGAACGTTTCCAGGGATGGGGCATCCACCGCCTCTCTGGGCAACCTGGGACAGTGCTCCACCACCCTCAGTGTAAAAAGTTTAGTCTGAATCTACCTCCCTCTGTTTTAAAAGATTTAATACCTGAGCAAAACACCTGTCTAGAAACAAACCTCCAAACCATTTGGCTTGAAACATGAAGGAAAGAAAAGGTTTGTTCTCAACCACTGCCATAAGAGCAATGCCGTCTGAATTCGCCTTTGAGCTTCCCAAAGCTGTCCCAGGAGAAGTTGGAGGGGAGCTCCAGGGGAGCTCTTCCTGCTGGGAATCCTCACCTGCATGAGCCAGCGGGTGTACTCCACATCTCCAGCCCACATCTGGAAACGGTTCACACCGATGTGGTTCAACACCAGGTAATCCAGTCCCCCTGCGCGTAGGAGAAAAGCCGTCAAACAAAGGGCTCGTCCCCAACCAGTCACCAAGGAACTCAGCCTTACCATGGAGATACATGAAGTACGTCCACCTGGGAGCAGCTTTGCCTCTTCAAGGGTAGAAAAATGACGAGTGGTATGGGAAAAGCATCAGCAGAAACAGCAGAAGGTTTAAAAGCAAGGTAAGAACTGACGGCTGCTGGACTGGCAGGTCATCCGGATCACGGCACGCTTACACACAGCTTCTTAAAACACCCACATCAGGAAAACCAAGGGCGTAATCAAGTAACTACGGCAGTCAAATAATGGGCAAACGGATAAGGAGTACAACAGAAAATGCTGCCTGATGACAGTCTGACCCAGATGAGAGCAGATGGAGAGGATCGTCATCACTTAACAGGGCACAAAAGACAATCAAAACTCTACAGCTGCCTGAAAGGAGGCTGTAGGGAGGTGAGCGTTGGTCTCTTCTCCCAAGTAATGAGTTATTGGATGAGAAATGGCCCCAAGTTGTGTCAGGGGAGGTTTGGGTTGGGTATCAGGAAAAATTTCTTCACTGAAGGAGTGGTCAGGCACTGGGACAGGCTGCCCAGGGCAGTGGTGGGGTCCCCATCCCTGGGGGTGTTCAAAGAACGTGCAGACGTGGTACTGCAAGACATGGTTTGGTGGACACAGTGGTGTTGGGTTGATGGTTGGACTTGATGATCTTGAAGGTCTCTTCCAACCTTAAGATTCTATGAAAAGCAGCACATGGTCACCAAGATCCCAGAAGACACGATGAGGACTCAACAGTGGCCAACAAATAAGCTCAGCCAAGGTACTTGGTCACACAGCTCTTGTTGCTTGTGAGTACTAAAGAATGAGCGAACGCGCAAGACTGGGAGTAGTGTGAATCAGTTCTGCTTAAAATAAAACCACCTTCCCCTTCTATAGCCTTGGGCTGAGCTTTGTTTCAGGGCCAGGTCGCTGCTCTCAGACCTCCTGGTTTCTGTCTCTCAGCAGCTGGCCCTTGCTCCCACGCGGCCACGCGCGTACAGACGGTGCCTGTGCCAGGCGAGGTGCTGTGGTACCTTCCGCGTGCTTTTCTCCTCTAGCAAAACACGCGCCCTCCCCACGAGAGGCAGCTAAAAAGACGGGCACGTCTGGGACGGTGTTTATAAACCCCAGGCAATCCCGTCCCAAACACCCCCTCAGTGAGGGCCACGGGGAAACGGAAGCGCAAAGCTCCTACAGGAATGAGAACTGTCTATGTACCCGAAAGCCAAGGAGATACCCAAGAGGAAGACAGAACTGAGATCAGAATTGGAATGCCTTCTCCTGGCTCTGCTCACCTGTTTCTGACCAGGCAAGCAGCAAACATCTGAGAAGTCAAAGACAGCTCTCCCTCCACCACGGCCAGAACTCGGGTGCATTACAGAAACCCGCATCTTCCAGCTCCGGGTTGTCAGAAAGGAGCCAGGACCGGCAGGGCCATAGGAGCCAGGATAAGAACTGTGTCATCAGGCTTCCCTCTGCTCAGTATGAAGCAGGCCAGAGCCTGAGAACTACAACCCCTGAGGGGTTTGCAGGCCAGGTGTGATCTAAACCTTTCTCAAACAAAGGAACACGGTATGAACTGGAGGGGGAAGCAAAGTTTGCTCTCTCAGCATCTGGCATTTTTCTTCTGCTTACCCAGCTTTTGGACAGCAAACTGAACCACCTTTTCAGGCTCTGACGGGGAAGACATATCTGCAGGGATATAAAATATTTTCTTTGCTCCAAGCAGCAGGCATTTCTCCACCACCTTAAAAAAGAACACACACCCAAAGATTAAACAAAAGAGCGGAGGGGAAAGAACAGAAATAAGGGCACAGTAAGGAAATGAGTTCTCCTCACACTACAGCCAGTGAGAGTTAATTCTGGACAGAGACACGCTTTAATTTTCAATCTACCACTAGTTAGCCTGGACTTTGCATCCCTTCAGTCTGGATTTTGCATCCAGACTTTGTTTAACCAGCCAGTTAAACAGAGGGAACTCTTAGCAGGATGCAGATTCAATCTACCTTGGCAAAGGATCAAGAGTCAGCTGAAAAAGAGAGTCTTCTTCAGGAGAACTCTTCTGGAATAGGGTTATGCTTTACATTAAGTTCTTCTTTTTGTTCCAAAACACCTGCTAAGGCTCTAGCAGTATGCATCTTTCATAGTTTGCTATGGTGAGGATGGGAAGGTGTCCAGTAACAACGCGCTGTTTAGCTATTTGCTGAAATACCTTCTCTAAATATTGTCCTGTTTTATAAACCACAGATAAAGAAGTCTTATCTCATCCAGCAAGTAAAAAATTATTCAACCTACAAAAAGGTTTGAGTCTTTAACAAAACAGAACTGTTTGGCCTGCGAAAAGCTGCACAACATCGCACAGGAATTGCAGTTCACAGAGTCACAGAGGATCTCAGGTTGGAAAGGACCCATGAGGATCATCGAGTCCAACTCCTGCTCCTTGCAGGACGGACTAAACCTAACCGGACGACGAGGAGCATTGTCCAGACACAACTGGAATGCTGACAGGTTGGGCGCTGTGACCGCTTCTCCCTGGGGAGCCTGTTCCAGTGACTGACCGCCCTCTTGGCGAAGAACCTTTACCTGATGTCCAATCTCAGCTTCCCTGAGGCAGCTCCACACCGTTTCCTCACGTAACCGTTCAGGCAGTGGATATCCACCTTCCCGTACAGGCCAAGCTCCCTGCTGGGTTACACCCCCCCAGCACGCAGCGTTACTGGCTTCTGGTAACTAAAACTGGGCGTACTGCAGCAGGCACTGGTGTATGGCTACAGAAAGTAGCCCAGCCAGGAGACCAGTTACAGAGATCGGCACAGGGCACTGCCAGCAAATCAGGCTCAAAACACATCATCGGCATGTTCCCGTCTTTCTACACAAGTGGAAAGAATTTCAGAACTAAGCTGGTTTTTGCTCAACACCAGCTCTGAAGGAAGATTTTGCACGCTGACAACTGATGCGTTGCCGTTGTTTTGGTAAAAGTCCAAATCTCTTATGTCTTCTCTCACACGAGGAAGTTCTTACCTTCTGCAGCACAGCTCCCCTCCTAGCAGTCAAAACCATTTCAGCACCAAATCTGGCATAATGGTACGCCATCTGCTCTCCAATCCCAGCACTGGCTCCAGTCAGCAGAACGCGAGCACCAGACAAGCTCTCTTATTTATGGGAAAGAGAAGAAAAGACAAAGTAAGCGAAGGAAGCAGCAGAGGAGCTGCCCTTAACTACTGCCAGAGCTTTAAAGCAGAAAGGCGTGTGTAAGCGCTCAAAAGTCTTGATGCTTCTCCAAAACTAGAAGAGGCAGGAGTGACCTGAAGAAGCCATGAGATTTACAATAGCTTCCAAACCTGGACAGACTGAAAAAAAAAAATTAAAAATCACGTAATCTTTGAAAAATGAGCTATTTTTCCCTTCCGGCAGGTGCCCACAACAAAAACCTTAGTCACCAGCCACCCCACGACAAGCAGCTGGCCTGTTGATCTGTTTTGGCCTGGGTCACAGGAAGCTTGGCTAGCTCAACCAGCTCCAGCTCACGATGCAAGAGGCAGCTCCCTCCTCCACCCCGACAACTCCCCGGTTCACACTTCAGCCACGGAGCAGCATGGAACAACCCCATCTAGAGAAATGGTTCTTGATCAGGAGGAGTTTGCAATCCAAAAAAGAGAAAGAGAAAGACAGTGGCAGAGTACCCATCATCTTCCCCACGGGGACAGCGGGATCCCTTCGAAACGCTGTTAGACCCTCCTGCCTTTGTTTCAAGGTTCTCTCTGCTTCTGGGAACGAAGCCTTGCTTTGGGGCCACCACCTCCGGTAAGACTACGGGCAGGAATGGGACCACCAGTCCGAATTTGGAAATTCAACCTCTTGTCTTACGTGACTTACGTTCCAGTCTGGAACAAGCCCTCCCAGTGAGCCTACCTGGGTCAAACGGGTCTTTCCAGAAGAAAGCTAGGAGCCCAGCTGCGATCCCTGCAGCACACAGCACTTTTCCAATGGGCTTCATACCCCTCCAAGGCGAGAAGAAGAAAGAGAAGTCTTGAAGTTGGGCACTCCAGCCCAAGTACTGGAATCTCCTTCCTCTGCTGCTGGAAGCCAACCTGCAAGAGGCGTGTAAAGTCCTTTTCTGTCCCGCGTTTCTTCCTGACGCTCACAGCGTCCACTCACTGAGCAGAGCACCGTTAGCCAGTACTATTTCTCTTCAATTTCTGTCTTCACCAATTCTTTAGTAGCCAGAAGCAGAGACAGGGGGAATTAAAAAATAATTTTTGCAGCCGTTCCAGAAGCTGTCTCAGGCAAATTTCACTTTGTCAACTTCCACAGTTCTGCAAGGATGTTTAAAACTAGGTTGTGGGGTTTGTTTTTTTTTTTTTGGGGCAGCATATGGCTAATACTCGGTGAGACAGTGGAATTAAGAGTCTTACGTAGGCTACAGAGAGGATTACGGACAGAAACCTTTCCAGGATTGGAGTCTAGAGAAGACAAAAGGGAAAAAATGGGAACAAGTATGAACTTGGGTAGCTGAACTTTATGAGGTAATATCGCAGATATTCTTGAAGGGTTTTAAGCTGTGATTTGACAACACAACACGTATTTCCTATTTCTGTTCATTGTCTCTATTTCTGCTCCTTATTACGAGCAGGGAATCCAGGTCAGCTGAATATCAGCCCTTCCAACCATCTAATGCTTGCTTAAAGGCAGGTAAACCGATAAACACGTTCTGTTTTGAACCGGTCTGGATTTTCTTAGGAAAAAAAAAAAAAGCGAGAAAGAGATGCTTGCCTTGAGACTTGCAATGGGTTCTGAACGCAACAGGCAGGCACAGCAAAAGCTGGCCTTGTTTTGGCCAAATTTTGCGTAAGCTTGTGGAAGATGAAAAGGTTTGGACTTCTGTAAGGAAAAATAGAAGAGAAAGAGGGAAAAAATAAAAGAAAGAGACGAAGGGCGTGCACCTGATTCTGCAGGAGGCCTCGCCCTTCAGCTCCCTCCGCGCTCTGGCCTCGGCCTCTGCCCCACGCCAGCTCTCCCCGCTCCGCGGGAGGGAGAAACCCCCCGGCTGATCTCAGGGGAGCTGCGGTTCGTTCGAGAACTGCTGTGCGGTAACCGCCACCGCCAAAACCCGCACCTCGCGGTAACCGCCACCGCCAAAACCCGCACCTCGCCGTAACCGCCACCGCTTCCCGCCCGGCGCCGGACCGCGGCAGCGGAGCGGAGGGGATGGAGCCCTGTCAGGAGCAGCGGGGCTGGGACCGGAGAGCAGCAAAACGGAGCCTACGGAGACGGCACCGGTACCGGTACCGGTAACCGGCGGCGGCTGCCCGGAGCAGGCGGCGGGGGCAGCCCCCGCGGCGGGCCCACGTGACCGGCTGCGAAGGCCCCTCCGCAGCCATGGCGGCCAGGCTCGTCCCGGCCCTGCGGTGAGTCCCCGCGCCCCGCACCCCGTC
>WHYT01017289.1:364254-404351 GCA_009806455.1 Tetrax tetrax
GAAGGGAGAAGGAAGGGAGAAGGAAGGGAGAAGGAAGGGAGAAGGAAGGGAGAAGGAAGGGAGAAGGAAGGGAGAAGGAAGGGAGAAGGAAGGGAGAAGGAAGGGAGAAGGAAGGGAGAAGGGGTGGAAAGGTGCAGAGAAGCCCCTTTTCCCCCAGATCCTTGTGAATACGCGGATTTAAATATCGATTCTCTTTGCCTCTCTCAACAGCTGCATCTATCACGTCCCGGTACTGCTGTCTGCCAGGTTTTTGGTTGGTTGGGTTTTTTTTCCTAGGTGTGGGTTTTTTTTTTTTTTTTGGAGGGGAAACAACTTTCTCCCCTGTGACTTTTCAAAAGCCAGTCTCCCCCCATCTCTCATCTATAATGAAAAAGTAAATAAAGTTCAAATATTCTGTCCCCATCGCCCACGTTGCAGGTCGGCACCGCAGCTGTGACGCGGTGTTGGCAGCCCAAGAGGGAACGGGAAAAGCCCGGGCAGTGCAGGAGCGGGCATGGCCAGGTGTCGGCTGGGCTGTAACGAGCTCCACAAGTCGTTGGTGCCTGCCAAATTAATGAGATGACGTATTAACGAGACAGCTCAAACACGGATGTCTCACCCGCTGCAAAATCCTGTAGCTCCCATCTAAGGTGTCTGCCAGTGATCTCAGTGTCCCCTGCTCTGGGGTGTTTGACACTTTATCTTTTTTTTTTTTTTTTAAACTGTCACTGATAAAATGTGAATGAGAACGGTTACAAGGGGCTGACAGAGAATAGTTGGCCTAGGAAGAAAAGGAAGATGTTTTTCTGCAGCTTTTTGTAATAAGAGAAGCAGAGTATTTGCGACCCTCCGCTTTCTTTGCTGATACCCCCTCCGACGCAGCCTCCCAGGAGAGACGCGTTCAGTCATCGCTGAGCTGACGCGTCGCTGCTTTTCGTTCTGCCAGGTTTGTCATCAAAGGAAGCCTGGCTGGAGCGGCGGTGTACGTGGCGTACGACCAGGGGCTGCTGGGCAGCGGCGCGCAAGGGGCTGAAGCCCTCCAAAAAGCTCGGGCAGCGCTGCCGCCAGCGATCCACGAGTGGACAAGTTACGTGGGCTGGGAGGTAAGGACTGCGCACGCCAACGCCGTCGGAGAAACAAAGGCGTTCTCTGAGCGAGGATCAAAAACCATCGGGGTGATATTCCGGTTCCAGCGAGGCTGGCAGGAGTTTTGCTGTGGAAACTGCATTTCACATTGAGAGTATTTCGAAGAGAATTGAAATGGAAGGAGGATAAAACGTTACATTTAGGGGAGAGACGCTGCTCCCTGGTGTAATGTCAAAGGATAAGGGGTGACCGGCCTGTGCGGGGTCGAGCAGGGGACTGTGGGCGTGCTCTGGGCGGTATTTCCCTGAAGGGTGGCATTCCTAAGCTGCTTCTGAAGGATTCTACTACATGCTTTTAAAAAATTAATGACAAGGTTCTCCTTGCAATGCTGACAGTTCATGAATTTGAGTGTAAATTGCCTGAAGCCCTTCTCTTTGAGTAATTCTGTTTTAAAATCCCCAGAACAGGAGAAGCCTTTGCTGAGAGTTTGAAAAGCATTTTTCATATTAGAGACCATTCTCAGCTAACAGAGGACTGGACGGAGGCAGCTGTGGAGAGGATTTTTCAGGAGCACCCAAATGAGAAGTCCTGCCTTCTGCCCCTGCTTTATACTGGGGGAAGGCGCAAAGTCCGGGCTTTGAGCCTCGTGTCTGAGTCGTTTCGAGATTTACAGAGAGCAGGCACCAAAGTGTCTTTGGGGTTTGAGGTCAAGAGGCTTCTCTGAGGTGATGTGAATCCGTTACAAGTGAGACCCTCCGGGTGCTGATCTTTTGTCTCTTTCTCTTCCTAGCTCCCATCCACTCCAAAATTTGACTTTTCCCCCTCAGATTCCTGGAATAAAGGTAAGATAACTTCTCCCCAAACTATGAAAGAAGAAAGGGGCCAAGAGTGATACAGCTTCTGCCAGTCTTGTTCCAGTACTGTCCTGAATGGAATGATGGAGCAGGAGGTGGCAGATGTTAGGAAGGAGCGTTGGGACTGAGAGCAAGGAAGCATGTTCTGCTCCAAGGTTTTCCTGCTAGCGCACTGAGTGACTTTGAACTTAATTTCTTCTTGTTCCAACTGAGAAATAAGAAAGGAGGACGTGTGCCCGTAAACTTGTCTGCCTTTTCTAACCAGAGGAGCTGGTGTTTATGGAAAAGATTTCAGTGGAGCGTTTGGGGAGCCCTGTGACCCCCACAATAGAGAACAGAGTTTATGCACCAGTGAGTTCACCAGCACTGACAGTGATCAGGGAAACCAGAGCATAAAAATAAACGATGGCTTCAACGTGACTGGGGGGAAACGTGGTGCACAAACATTGTGACGTGTCTGGCATCACCCAGAGTCTGTGGCAAGGCCAGAAACAAAACGGAGCTTAGCTCAGTTCTTTGTTCCAGCCTTGCAACTGCCCGCCCCCCGTACTGGGCCCGCGGTTGGACGCTCTCTGCGTCACAAGCGCTGTTGAGACAGCGGAGCTGTACTTGAACCAAGGCCTCAGCGTGCTTAAAGCTCCTGAACTAGAGCTAGATTTTGCTCCCTGTGCTTAAAGAGAGCGACAATGCTAGCATAACAGGAGGAAATTTGGCTTGGATTACGCTCTTCCTGGGATAATTCCTCTCTGCTTTCCTTGCAGGAGTGCAGACGGTGATGTCTGCCCTGTCTGTAGCTCCCACCAGGGCCTGCGAGTACACCGCGGAGGGCTGGAAGTACGTGAAGGATCTTGTCAAATGAACACATTCTCCAGGGTCTCCCCTGGACTCCCTCCGTCCCGCGTTGTCTTTGGGATGATGTTCATCCCTCTGGAGGGCAGCTGAGCCGTGCAAGGGCTACAATAAAAGACTTTGGAGCTTCCCATTGTATTTGGGTCGGTTTTAGCGTGCAGGCTGCACTAATGGCTTTGTCTCACCAGCGACCGGTGGCTGCAGCAGGGATGGTGCATCCGTTGTGACGAAGCGATGGCTGAGGCGCAGCTCGATAACCAACAGATTATTCTGAAGCTGAGTTCATCCTAAAGGTGAACACCATCTAATTCAGACCAAGCCAACAAGAGTTTAAAAAAAAATATCCAATGTAACAGTAAAAAACGGTGTTTGAAGACAAAGCCCTTGGCCTCCCGCTGGCTGAGGAGTGCCTCGGTCAGACACAGCGTATTTCGGACGTGGGAGCCGCTGCTCCGTGGTCTGTAGTTGTCACACAACCCGGAGCAGCCAGCACTAATTGCAATGCTTGTTGATGGCAGCGCGCAGGGGAGTTTTTAAGTCTGGGATACAAAACTCTAGCAAGCCTCGGGAAACTTAACGCCCCCTCCGGTCTGCGTGGCCTGGAGGCAGTGCCAGTGTTCCGGGCACCTGAGCTCACACGGGATAACAGGAGGCTCCAGGTCGAGTGGTTGGTTGTTGTTCCCCTCCCGTAGTAGTCACAAACATTCTTTCATTAGAATAATTTTCTCCCTGCTGATAAAATTCTACCCCATCAGTATAAATCTCTGCGTAGGTTGTTGATGCAACGGTCTGGCTCAGAGGCATGACTCTTTTGACTTCTCCAAGCCCCTGCAGTAGCAGACCAGGAGATGGCGGCGTTCCTCGTGCCGATAAATGACAGCGTGGTGCTGTAAACGGGAACTCAGCCCTGGCTGGAATGCCACGTACCTCTGAGGGACTCTGACACTGTGTGATCCACACAGCTTCCGGCAACTCCCCGCTGCCGTCACAGCAGCTTTTTCAAATTTAGATGGTTTGTCCAGAGATCCTCCTCCCGTGCGGGAAGTCTCAGCCCTGGTGACAGAGACCTGAAGAGTTTCACTTTCCATAGCAACGCAGGCTGTAGGAAATGAATGAAAAGATAAAATCTTCAGGGAACTGATTAAAAAGTGCACAGCTCAAGATGGAAAAATCCCAGTGACCCTACCGATGACAGTAATGGGGTATTTTCCTCTTGGCATCACAAAAGCCGTCATTAGCGGCTGAGGCTAAGGCCACGCTGCTCCGGTAACGACCGCACAAAGACAAATTATAGTTTGGGTACGACAGTGACAGATCGGGCTGTTTCTAATCCACTTCTAGGAAATTACAGATTGCTAGGTAAAATTACTGGCCTGAAACCAGTGGAGCTGTGGACTGCTCTGATCTATCAGAACCCAAACAAAAACGATTCTGACTCACACTTCACAGGTACTGTGCATTTTCTCTTACAGAAGCTGAGTCCATAGCCTTTTCCAGAGAGCGAGGAGTATTGTGGGGCACAGTACCTACCAACATGAGACAAGAGGAAAAAAAACCCCAAAACTCTTCACCACTTGTCCAACACAATCCTAAGTCGATGTCGCAATGGCAGGGTGTTCAAACTTTGACAACTGCAGCCTGGTAACGTTGTCTCACGCTGGCGCAGACGCCGGTTCATTTTGACACCTGAAGTGACGCAGTAGTTCAGAGTGTTTCGGGGAGCTGCGTGCTACTGAAAGTGCAAAGGGACACGGGGAGGTATTCTGGTACTTCGTCGCTGAAAGGAAGTGACACGGTTTAACACAGCTCAGTAAATCAGTCTTCCAGCGAGCGCCGAAACAAAGCAATTAACTGTAAACTTGCTTTTATTTATGGAAAATGGAATGCTTCATTAACAAACATTTTAAATGCGATATGAACAACACATTACAAAACAAGTGAGTTCACATTGGATTGAGTGACGTAACATGGCAGCAGCTTAAAAAAAAAATTACACTTACAGTAGCCCATAAGTTACAATTAATGGTAACCCTAGGTAACAGATTCATTTCAGTTGCCACCTTGCATTAAAAATTAAAACACATTCAGTAGCGACGGTTGAAACGAGGATCGTTAGGTCTGTTTGCCCTCTCTTGGCCAGCAAATCCTTCTCCTTGCATTCCTCCTCCGTGCATCATCTGACTTTGGTTACCACCTTGCATGAAACCTCCGCGCCTAGAACGGGATTCAGGCATTTTAATTTTCTCTGGTGACTCTGGAGCCGGGTTGATAGAACGGGTGTTCTTTTAGAACTCACTGAGGAGTGAAAAATCGCGCAAACAGATGCACTACAGAAAACCCATGGGAACGTTTTATTATTCCCTGACATTTAAAAACTGAATCAGGTAACTGATGCGCCCAGAAAATGTTTCTTTGGCCAATTTAATCGGAAGAGACACCCCTTAAAAGGAAAACAAACCCCTTGCTCTTTTTCAAGTTCTTACCCTGACATGCCTCCACGATGCATCACGTGGCCAGGTCTGCCTCTGCCTCCACCTACAAGAGTTGGAATGCTTCCTTTATATCCCCAGCGATAGCTTTAGGTCATCGCCAAGATACCAGTGTCTGTATTTCTGCTTTACGTGGCACAGCACTGAGCTGTTGTGCAAGCAGCATTACCTTGCCATCTCTCGTGATCCCGTCCGATCATTCCTCCATCCACGCTGCTCTGCCATGAACGATCTTGATGGCCTTCAAACTTCCGACCGTGATCTCCCCAGTCACGTCCATCCCTGCAAAAGTATGAAATTCGTACCTCCTCGTGTCAGCCACAACAAATAAAATAGATTCAGGCAGAAAACCAAGTCCCAAACTTATTGAAATACTTCTGTTTGATCCAACTAACATGGCAAATAGGAAAATAAGATTTTCTTCATCTGGTCTATGCTACACTGATGTCCCAGTGTACTCCAAACATCCTAGCTTGTTGTTTTGACCAGTCCATTTATTTTTGGTGGTTTCTGCAGGCTGGCTTGCTCACGGGACTTCTTAACAACACTAAACCTCAAAACACACCCCACACCCCCAGTCTGTAAGCAGCTTATTGACTTTTTTCTTCTCAAAGGTCTGACGGGATGGTGCTTCTAGTAACTACAAACTGGGGAAGAACCTGGAAAAGCCAAGCTTTGATAGGAACAGTACATAAAATTAATTGAAAACAGGAAGACTTTCAGATCTGGAGTTACAAAAAAAAAAAAAAAAAAAAAAAATCGGGCCAAGATGCCTGTGCTGAAAGAGCTGCTCATTTGTAGTCCATCCAACAGAGAACTCGCTGCTCAGGGGTGAAAGCTGGAAAAAAAAAAGAATCATACTTCCAAAAACTGCATCCCACTTTCACATATGGAAATACTCCTTGGATGCACAAGAAAAAAATATTTTCAGTGAAGCATACTGACCGTGACTGGGGGGGTATCCCTCTGCTCTCGCTCATTCTTCTGTCAGATCCATAGCTACCCCAGCTTTCCCGAGAGTCTCGTGAATGACGGTCCGGCCCTCCGTGGCGCTCGTCTGGGTAATGCTGAAAGGCAGAGAAGGCTGACAGGACTGCCCAAACCAGCCTCTGGCTAAAGCTGCTTTGCTGCAATCACGCAATCTCGGCATTGTTTGGGATGGAAGGGAGCTCCTGAGGTCATCTGGAGCCCACTGCTCAAGCAGGGTCAGCCAGGGCAGGCTGCCACCGGGCTTTGAGCATCTTCACAGCCGGAGACGTCACAGCTTCCCCACGTAACCTGCTCCACTGTCTGACCACATTCACAGGGTTTTGTTTTGTTTTGGTTTTTTTTAATGATTTATTTCGTCTCCAGATGGAATTTCACGTGTTTCAGTTTGTGCACATTGACTGCTGTGCCCCGTCAGTGGGCACTACGGAGCGGAGCCTGGCGTACTTTGTGCCTTTTTGCTTCTCTAGACAATCTTTCGGAACGCTCTGCCTTTTACAGTTCATTTGTTTTGTTATGATTGGTACCCAATTCACTTGTTTTGTTTGATTCATATCAGAGTAACTACATCCATCTTTTATAAGTCTTTGAACTAGATGTCATCTTATTAGAGAAAACAAGACAATCTGGGTATCGATACATATTTTGGGAGAGATCATTTAATTCCTAACTACTGAAATTTAACCTGACACACGCTATAGAAAACCAGGTTAGAATAAGTTCAGATGTTTCTGTAGCTTCATAAAGCAACTCACTTGTCCATCCCGATCTCCCATCATTGTCCTTGATCCATCTCTCCTACAAACAGACAACAAAAATCAGGCTGTGGGAGTAAACATACAGCAGCCTATAAAAATCCACCTAGGTACCACCACAGACGGAAAATCTCGCTTCTACGTTGTGCCAACGTTGTCTACATGAGGTACAAACAGCTGGCATGTACGGAAGCCAAGACACATTTTGGATTCCTGGAAAACTCAGTTAGTTCTCAGGTACGAAATGGAATATTCTCATGAAGATGCTAGGTGCCTGCAATATTCTTTAGAAATTTTTCAGAATCCCCCAGATGTGTGACGCAGCATTGCAAGCAGAGCACTGAATAAACCTGACAGGTTTAACTCGTGAACAGTACAGATCTCTGCATGGTTATGTGAGAGAGCGTACAGCCACGAAGCCACACACACCGTAAAGGCAGCAAAATGTGACATTAAATACATTTTTGCCTTTCCATTTCAGGCAACACCAACCTGTCTATTGAATGGTCTTGGTACCGGCCACGATCCCTGTGATCGAAGTCGTGGAAGCGATCCTGGCGACTGAAATCGGAGTGGTACCTGTCATTCATTGCCATTCGTTTTGCCTCGGGCCAGTACGGGTCATCTCTCCTGAAAGGACGAACGTACTCATTTTAGTCAAGATAATGACTTTTGATATTATTCCCTCCTTCCAAACTGTGCAAACTAGAAGGAGGGTAATTACGTTCAAAAAGGAATCGGAAAACCTCGGAGAAGATCGTTTAACCGGGGCTGTTACACACGATCATCTCAAAGCAATCAGCAACTGCTGATTAATGGAAGCTGGAGCATCCGGACAGCTTCTCATCACACAGGCTGACGAGACGGAACCCGGCAGCAACGCTTTCCACTTGCACAATTCCTATCCGCTGGCTTTACCTGCCATCTATGTCATAAGGCCGCCTCATTGCAGACCGACGTTCTTGTTCGTAGCGCAGCTGCTCATGCTGGCGCCGCAGCTCTTCTCTTTCTCGCTGAATGCGATCTTGTTCTCTCCTCCTTTCGTGCTCTATGTGCATTCGTTCTCTTTCCAGTCTCTCTCTTTCCATCCGTTCTCGTTCAAGGCGCTGCCTTTCAATCTCCAGCCTCTCCCGAGCGATCTCCAGCCTCTCCCTTTCTTCTCGTTCCCGGATCGTCTGCAGGTGCTGCTGTCTCTCCCGACGCTCACGTGTGCTATTTTAGCAGAAAAAAAAAAGGTTACACATTTAAACACATCAACAAATAAAGGAAGTTAAAAAGGAAGAAAAAACCCCAAAACTCCCACAAAACCCGCCCTTGTGGGGAGAATTTGAATGCAGATGCCCCAAGCTCACTCCTTCTACTCAAATAAAATATCCAGCTTTGAAGAAGCCAGAACAGTACGCTGGATGACTTCACTAAGGCTCAGAAATCTAGCTATGGCAGAGAATGATGGAAGTATTTGTCCCCTGTCCTGCTCAACTTACTCCAGGTAAGCAATGAAAGTTCTGGAATGTGTGGCAAATGTTTTAACGTGGCATTCAGGTCACAGTTTAAGCCAGGAATTTGAGGGATGGCCATCAGCACCTTGATCCGGTATTAATGAAAACAAAAATAGAACTTCACAAAAAATAATTAAATACCCGAATTAGGTCCTTAACTAAGAAGATGCCATGTGGAAACTTTAAAGGTTTGCTGGAGAATCCCCCAATTTCTCTATAGACATAATGTAATTAAATATAAAAATATTCATCTTGTTTTATTTCAAGCACTATGGAGACTTGTAGTGCTACGACAAGAAATACAGCGTCTTCTTTGGAGAAACACAACTTTTTTCCTGCTCTTTCCCTGTATGTTTGAGAGTAGCAAGTGCAGAATGATCATTTCACCTCTACTGCAATAGTGCATCCTCAGCTCAGGAGAACAGCATGCTTCCATCAATCTAAACCACCAAATCTACCAAATGAAATAAGAACAAAAACAAACTGCATTTTTTTATCCCCAAACACAATTTCAGGCTTAGTATTAACAGAGTCAATTCAAGTAGATATGTGACCCACAATCATACAACAAATTACAAGTAAAAACCAAATCAAACCTCCCTTTATCTTAGTCATTTTAATGAAAATGATATTAATTCTAGGGAAAAAAAAAAGTTTCAAGCAATTTCACCGTTGCTCTTACCGGCGCTGCTCTGCCTCCCTCATTTTGCGCTGCGCTTTAATTTTGTCGAACGGCACAATGCCTTGTCTCTCTCTGCTCTCCGATTTGCGATCCTGGCTCTTAATGCTCTGCATTTAAAGTTGAAGTAGAAAAACTTAATGGAGTGCATTTATAAAAGGCCAGCTCTCACAAACAGTACTCCAAGCTCCGTTTCCATTCGTACATATCGCGTCTCACAGCTTGGTTCTTGCATTTTTTAAAAAAACCTTCTTTTTTTAACACTACAGACACATCCTGTATTAACCCAGCGATACTTGCCTTCCCACATTCGGTTGGCAGGGTTTCATGCCTGAATATGCCATCGGTCGTATGAAATGTATCATACTAATTAAGATCTAAATCCCCATTACTGGACAAATCGGTAAGACAAACGCGGGTCACGTGTAGGCTGGCAGGATTCAGTATTTATTCGAAGGAAAAGCGACCCATTCCCCATGCAGGAACATTACTTACTCTGTCTTTTGATGCCGTTGATGTTTTCACGCTGATAACAGGTTCTCCTTTGGATTTATCCATTACCACTGTTCTCTCTGCTCCTTTGCTTCCTAAATAAATGAGAGGGAGAAGGAAAAGAGAAGGGAAACCCAGTCAGACTACAAACCATACACCCCTCATTGCCATGCCACAAGTTATGTTCTCTAAAATGTGAAAATGGGCATTTAACCCTCTCTTCAAAATATCATCTTTTCACACCCCTCTGCCCTTTATATCTTCTGCATTTCCAACTAAGAACTGGAAATAATTCCAGAATATTGGCAGTTCTTTGGAAAGAACTACCTACAATTCGTTATTCATACTTCATCATATCTTTTACTCTCTGAAAAAAAGAATAACCAAATTACCTGACTTCATAGTTTTAGGCTGATCTGATGAACCAGACTTCAGTTCATCCTTATCTTTTTTTTCCTTTTCATCTTTGTCTTCTGTCTTTTTAGGATCATCCTTTTGGTCAGATTTCTCATCCCTTTTAACGCTGCCAGGTCTATAGATAGATGTGGATATAGATTAGATTAATGTAGAGTAAGAGAAAAAGGAAATTAAAGGAGAATGCTAGCAACAAAGTAGAATTCTGACGTGTTAACACAGTCATAATCAGATTTCAAAGATTTCCTTCTACAACTTCCTCCACCATAAAACAGACAATCAGACCACACTGTGCAGTTGTCATAAAAACTTGGATGTGATTCCGGTATCTCAACTGGAAGCAAAAGAAGAATTCACACAACCATGTGCTTAATTCTTATTCACTCTTTTTCAGCTACTTTCGGTAGTGCTAGAGAGAAAAGCACAGTGCTGAAGAAGGCCATGTTCTGGAAACAGGATCTTGCACAACGGATCTTTTTTTGTGACCACAACCTGAGAAAGCCCTATTCCAGTGAGAGAAAAATGTAATGAAGAAACGGTGACATACTGACCAAAACTCTCCAATGGCCCTTCTACAGATTTATGACATGTAAGCACTGTGATCTTTACTAAAACCCACATGCAGCTAAATTAAAAGCCATGCTTTGAAATCCAAGTTTCCAATGCCCACCTTGAAGCACGTGACAAAAACGTGTTAAGTCAGGCACTGAACACCAACAGAAGTTGGTGCATCTATCGCTCTTTCTGAATGTTTGCCACAGAAATTCTTACTGGAACTTTGTTCTTCCTGCCAAATAACACAGACTGAGGAACGGCAAAACACTTTTGGACAGAGAACATTCAGAACAGTACCTCTCACTGACTGTTTCTTTCTTTGCTTCAGTCTCTTTTTTTTCACTCAGCTTCTTCCCAGCAGGTTCATTTTTTGCCTGAAATACATTTTGCACATCATCAGCTAAGAACGTGGCCTCAATCACCTGTACAATCTGCCGGTAATGGGTTGTAGTGGTTTAACCCCAGCCGACAACTAAGTTCCACACAGCTGCTTCCCACCCTCCCCCTCCCCAGAGGGCTGGGGGAGAGAATCAGAAGTAGAGAAAGTAAAAACCCGTGGGCTGAGATAAGAAGAGTTTACTGATGGAAGAAAAATCTAAAACAGAGCAGCTACTGGGAAGAAAATTAACTCCATCCCAGCCGAAACCAGGACAAGGGGATGTTGTCTGCGGAGCAGTACTCACTTTTTCCACAGAAATGATTTTCCCGTGTAACTCGGTTTTGTGGAGGTGAGTGATACACTTGGTTGCCTCCTCGGCTGTCGACATCGTAACAAAGCCGTAACAGCGAGCACCGGGACTGCGGGCGTTGGTGACCACTTTTGCACCCACCACCTTTCCAAAACAAAGGGGAATTACGATCAGCGTAACGAGTGCCTGCCGCTCAACAGCAAGAAGTTCAGGCTCCACTTCTGCACTCTTTGATTCATGTCCATCACCATTCAGGAAACTGAATAAAGAACAAACTTCCAGCACTTGATTTATTGCAGATGTACATCTGCTTCTAGGAAGCTTTCCCTCTGCTAATTCTCCACAGAAAATAACAGTAATTTTATATAAATGACTAACATTACCACGGCATTGAAGTACAGGCAAATACTAGGTTGGCTGTTGCGTAGTTTTTAATTACATTTAAAATTTGGTGGTACATCTCTCACCACGTTTACCAGATGGAATCCTGAGCAATTAAAGGAAGTATTGAATCTTTATCGTTACGAGGAGCATTAAACAAGTTTTACTAGTTTCAGACAAACTCAAAAGCTGTGCTGATACATTTTTGCTCCTATTGTAAAGTCCCATTTAAGTGCCAGAGCATTTTCATTAGTTAAACATTCAATTGCAGATTGCTAACACATATAATTTTCTTTTACTACAATCTGCTGACAGTCATCTTTAAACAGGCTTCAAAGGTTTGACAAAAATCCTTACTGATGTCTCCAACATCACTCCTCTACGAAACAAGCTCTCTCCATTTCCCAGCTGAGAGGGAGATTTAACTCATTTTGTCTATCATTATTAACAACTGCAGGAAACCCTCCCTCAAACCAAAGCAAACCACCTCTCCCCTCAAACTACCCAAACCAGGGCTTTTTAAAGCAACTGCCAACTCCAGACAAAAATAAAACTTCAGGTACCAAGGTAATTCTTAAGGTATTCCCCAATCATTATGTTTCGACATTCATGGCATATTTTACCTAGTCCTGAGGAAGGATTTAATAAACAACGTTAAATTAACTGCTGACGGGGAATTTCTGTGGGTGAGACACAAGTGGATGTAAACAGTCATTGACTGTTTCAAATAAAGGACCCTAAATGGAATTTTATTTTTGTTTGGAAGTGAGCGACAGAACTAAAAAAGCAGTCATTCAGCATGTACTTCAGCCATTTTTTCCTTGATATCCCAAGTATTTTTTATCATTTGATTCCTTTCACTGCTATTTTCAGTGGCAGAAGCTTGAGAAGTCTTATTAAGACAGTTTAAAGTGAAAAAAAAAAACCAAACCAAACTATAAAAACTCTTACCTTCCCATATTTGCTAAACAGATTCTTCAAATCTGTCGCTCTGGTAGTGGAAGCCAGCCCACTCACCCAAAAGTTTCTACCAGAACCACTAGCAGCGCGACCTAATTAGGAAAACAAACAAAACCAAAACATACCCCAGATCCTAATTATTACAACAACTACTTCTGATTTAAAAAGAAGTAGTTCCACAAATCTTTTTTTTTTTTTTTTTAAATCACAGAGCAAATGAAACGCAGTGTGTAACATTCTCCACCCAGGATTCTCATTCCTGAAGGCCAGTAGTATTACGGGTCCAAAAACTTTTAAGATGGAACTACAAGCTTCGATAGGTGAACGAGAAATCTGTTACATCATTCCTCAAGAAAGAAACCGGAGTAGGGCACCTCTGAAGCGAAGCGTGGCTCTTCAGAACGTGCCTGGATAGATCCCAGTAACTGCACGTCCAGGAAAAGGCAGAAGATGGGCTAGAGTTGCAGGAACTGATGTGTCCTGCCCTCCTCCTCTCCCCAGCTCCACAGGAACGATGACGGGCTGCAGATTAACCGCACCTCTCGAGGAAAGACATTCACCGTAAAGGAAGCAAGAGAATCGCTCTCCCGTTTCTGCCCACACAGCTGGGGTGTGAAGTGTGACTTCAATTAGAGGAGTCGGAAAAGACCTAGCTTGCTTTAACTACGCAAGAACTGCAGAACATCTACCCAATTTGGCATCGAAACTAGAAAGCTAATTTTATAAAGGCTCAGGTACTTGTAAAGTCTGAAAAAAAAGCGTCTCGTGATTAAAAAATGTTTGAGCTGAAGAGCAAGTTTTACAGGTGTTTGCGTTTCAGTGTGAGCACCGAGGCAGGGATACTGTTTCCAGTCTTCTTTAAAACGTCTTTGCTGTCCCTTTGTCAGTCTCCGTAGCGCCCAGTTCCACAGGCTTCACGGAACGGAGCAAAGGACCTTTCAGTCCAGCTACCTGCTTCCAAACCCTCTGCCTTTTTGTTTTGGTTTGGTGGTATATGGAATTTTTCAGAACTGCTTCCATCAAGAGGAGCCATTTCCTCCAGAACCTTCTAAAATACTATTTTTTTCTAGTGTCTTTGCATTTCTTAATTCCTGGTAATTTGTCATTGTCTCAAACACGAGCTTAGCACTGAGACATGGTTGGTAATAGTTATACAAGTTCCTTAGGGAAGCATGCAAGCATTTGTGCCAATTTCTTAAAAAAAAAAAAAAAAAAGAATTATTTTGTATAAAGGAAACTAAGTCTACACCTGTCATCTTCTGATCTCAAGAACTGCTTGTACAAACGTGGATCACACGTGCAAACACACGGCCGCTACACTGTCTTGGTGTTTCAAAAAGCTGAGCTGTACGCTTTGATGCTTTTACTCCCTCTGCTTCCTCTGGAATTTTAAAACGGCCACCTGCAGTTACACTGGCACCAGCACCCTGGAGAAAGAGAAAAAGGAGCCCTTTCTTCTATTTTACCAATGATTTTTTAGATTACTTAAACTGTGTTAGTGTCCTTTTTCAATAAGCTTCAATCTCCAGTTTTGCCCTGCCGTAAGACTTCAAGAGGTGCTCCTGCAATGGTACTGCACTTCAAAGAAAGGCAGAGACTACAAAACCTTCTCTACCTCAGAAACTAGAACGACACAGGTATTGGGAGCCAGCCCTCAACACCACACATCCTTCAGACACGCGTAAATCAACTGCCAAGTCCACCAGACTTACGAGCACATCAATTTATTTTTCTACACTCTTATGAATGCATCTCTCAAAATGAACGCATGGAACGTGGAAAACTCATTTTCCTAAATAAAATCCTTTCATAAAAGTGTGCAAATAGCAACGTATGAGTCAGAACTGACTTGTACATAGTTCTGTACTCTTCTTCTGGCTCAACTGCTTTGCTCTGCACGCAGAGAGAGTTACATCGTCAAGTAGCTACTGCTCCCCCAGCGTTTACTACGGCAGAAAATGATTTCAGCAAATGTTAAGGAACACGCCGCATCCTTTCGAGGAAGGTGTGCAGGGGCAAGGTTGGTATCAGACACCCTAGCTCCCCAAGGCTGTTTCGAACGCAAACTTCCGGAAGAGTTTTCCCAGTCCACAAAAAAAATCCACCCAAGTCCTTGGGTAAACGACAGCGTGCATAAAGACTGGTTAAATATTCTGAAAGACAAGGCAAGATTACGGACTGTCAGCAAGAGGTAAATGGAGCCTAAGGGCCCCGGTTTGGTGGTATAGTTTGCACACGTATAACCCCAGATCGTGGAGAAGGCAGCTGGCAATGAGTTCAGTCTGTGTTGTAAAACTCCATTAAAACCAAACAAATTCTTCCTGTCCAGTGCGTAGACAGATCTCACACTGAATTTCTTGGCTATTATAGGAATTGCTGGAACTTCCACGCTTGCAGTGCTGAACTACCTGCCTGCAGCGCGTAAGAATGTTAACAGCCACTTCCGAATTTCCTGCCCTGCTCAGGTAGGAGAGAGCAGAGAGGCGGGGCGAGCCGCAAAGACTCAGCAGCTCGATGTATTAAGAGGAAGAAGTCTGATGACAAGAAGGAGCCAGGCACCTGACACAGCTCATCAAGAAATTTGCATCTTGCTTATGATATCTATTTGCACCGTAAACAGGATCCGTGTGGACAAAGATTTAATAACGTCCGTCTAACGTGAAAACAATGTTAGGCTGTAAGTTTCTGTGGCGTTTTAATTCGTGAATCCTAGATTCCAAATTATTTCAGCAGAACAGAAGGCAGCAAGAAGAACCACAAGCATATAGTAAAGCAAAGACAACCGTGAAAGGCTCTTGACTCACTAACAGCTGTTGGAAAGCATCTTCAGTGCCATGAAGGACAGATTTGCCACGTATTTACGTCTGCCTTTGAAGACCAAGACACAAACAAAAGGCTGCGACACAGATATCCTTAGAAAATGCATAAAAGGAAAATAGAGTTTTTGGCATGAATAGATTAAAGAAAAATCCAGAAAGAGGTGAATAATTAATGGTATAAAAAACTGCACAGATTCCAACGCTTTCCCACTGAAATACCCCACCCGATAAAAAAACAGTTTCTCCAAGTGATCATTACAGCTCTGGCTTTGAAAAGAAACGTACCTTTCTCATCCTTTGAGATTATCTTTGTATCTCTGTCCTCCTCAACAGAGCTAAAGACAAAAAACCACATTATTCAAGTCAGAAAGGAAAAGGACTAACTATAAAGTATGAAAAACACTAAAATTAAATACCTACCAGAAAATATGTTGCAAATGAAAACACACCTTTGTATACTTGATTTAAGAAATCTGACAAGAAATAACGAAGTCAGATTCTTAAACAGACTTATATTAGGAAGACATTTACAAATAAGAGTAATTTAAGAAAACAACCTTTGAAGGTTGAGGAAGAAAAGAAATCAAAGCCTCTGTGTTTAAAAAAAAATAAATATAGATATCTGCACATGGAGAAATAAAACAGATTCTTTAGGAATAGGCTACAATTTCATCAGTCTCGGTGGCCAATTGAAGGAAACCGCTTATTCGCATCACTTAACGACCAATGAAAAAAGATAGCATCTGGTCTATAACGGAGAAAAAACAAACCTCTTTTTCTGATCACCGCCCTCACTGGCTGAGGACTCTTTAGTGGCAGGGGGTTCCTCAGAATTAGCTTTGTCTTCTGTTTGCTTGCCATCTTCTTTGCTATCTTGGCCTTCGGGACCCGCGCCTTTTTCCGCTGGTTCCCCACTAGAGGCTTCCGGGCCTTGGGAGCGTTTGCTACTCTGATCGCTTAGGCTCTCTACTACTAACGAGTCAGAGTCCGGCTTCTCTTCCTCTAGTGTCTGTTCACTTGTCTCCCCTTTCGCTACAACTACACGCTTTGCTTCCTTCCTTGCCATAGCTTGTGCCGCTTTGCTGTCCAAATCTAAAGCATCTTCCTCCAACTGAGCGGCAGCAAGAGCGTCCTCTTCCTCCGCTAGCCGCTTGCCTGGCACCGCGGTACTCGCTTCCTGTGCATGTGGCCGCTCCGCTTCTGAAGTTTCTTCATTAAGGAGCTCAGATTTACAAGTTTCCCCCAAAATGTCGAGTATTTTCTCATTTTCTACGGATTTAACAGGAATAGAATGGCACAAGGTTTAATCACCAGGGAAATACAGCAATCACAAATGTGGAACTGGCATGGCTGCCACACTAACACCAAGAGAACTTCTAAGCTACACAGAGATTGGAAAACCCTCGTGGACACACTGTTACAAGCCCTGCGCTACCTCCTCTCTCACAAACTACCGCACCAGCCCTCACATGTTAACAGGGAAGGAAAATGCCCCCACAGATTTAACAAAAACCTTCTGGCTCATCCTTCACATTCTTCAGGAAATCGGTCAGCTCTGCTTCTTCTCTAGTTAGCTTCCAGAGTCCGAGATGCTTAACTGAACGTATCAAGGCACTGAGGGTTCAATTTTTAAATTTCTGTGAAATTCTTTTGGCAGACAGTCCAACATGAGAACTGGGCATCTTCTGATGGTGCATGAGTGTGTTTGCAGTCCAGAAAGTGAAAAGTATCTGTATGAAATTTCCATGAAGCAACTCTCTTCTTTCTTCTGTATCCAGTAACTAACCTTTACATTTTAATGCCCTACAATACCTTTTTACTGCTTTCACTCCTCTCTACTTAGTAACAGAATTAAGGTGTGTGCAATATCACAAGATCTGCTTACAAGTAGAATCTTTAGCTTTTAAACTGTGATTAACTTCTCTAAATCCATTTATGTAGCTTAACAGGTTTTTAAACCATTTCACTTCACTGGAAATATCTCAAACATGACAAGCATCACTTCACAGATCTGGGGATATGATTGGGTTTCCAATCTCTATGACCCTGCATGATCTGGATTGTCCATCATAAAAATAATGCAAATTAGTTTGTTTGCCTGGGTTTTTTTAAATAGTTAATGGTTTAAAAAGTATTAGTTGAAAAGACACAAATATGTTTTTCTTTAACAGTACCTGGCTCCAAGTGTAGCTTCTCCATTTTCTGTTTGGGAAAACAAGCACAGAATGAGGATTTTACCCAGTGTATTTGGTAACACAGAATAACAGCAACCCCCTGCCCAATCCCAAGATTGAAAAATAAACAAATTCACCTAATATATTTAGCACTTTTTTCACTAAGTATTTTATATAGGTAATTTTTCTGGCACACTAAAGCCAAATCAACATAATCAGCCACAATTGCGTTCTCGTATCTAACTTGGAATGTTCAAGAGACCAATAAGTTATCTTTGTGTGCCACATCAACTGCAGTGAAAAACAAACCCAGCTACTGCTTGATGTAATCAGCAGGAGAAAGAAGAAATCCACAGTACAAAACCACTTTTATATGCCACAAAAGTGGAGGAAGTCTCAATAGCTGACTGAAAAGTAGAGAAAAAACACAGGGTGTTCTCATTTGACCAGCTATATTCCGAGCCAGATCACGTATGTCTTGGATTCTGTTGCAATTTCACAACATGGCCATGTTTTCTTTTTTGTAGAATGAGCACAGAGTGAATACTGACAATAACAATCTGAAACGGAGCTACATTTTCAATTTACCTTCATTTCAATTAAATCAGAAGAGGAGGCATCTAAATTGTTTTCAATTTCATCAAAATCTTCCTAAAAGAGTAGAAAAGGAATTACAGCATTTCTTACAAAAAGCAACGGTTGCTTACAGAGAATTCCTACTGGATTCAAAATTCCCTAGCAGTAATACAAGAAATATTTTCCGGTATTTGACAGATCTCAATTGCTACTTCAGATTGTGACCCAAGAATAAGGAGCAACGTATAAATATTCTTGACGATTACGTATCTTTATCCAGTCACTTTTCATTTTAATTTCAACATGACATCGTCTACTTCAAAGTTACTCTTATTTAGAGACGACATTAATCTAACTTTTCTGTGGTTACTGTACATAACGTGTCTTCCAATTTTCATATCTTTTACTTCTTTCATTCCTAACCGGAAAAAAAGAAGTTAGAAAAGAAGTTGACTTAGGTTTCTGCTTGTCTGAAAAGAAAACATGTCCCCAAAATCTTCCTTCCTGATGGTACGACTCAACCAAAGCTTGTTAGCTACACGGTTCACAACAGCTCTAATTTACAGAGCACCAGCAGACTGCCTTTCAGGTTAATTGGCTGTTGTTGTAATGACTCTGTTTTCTGATAAAAAAGTTGAGACAGCCACCACAGGCCTAAAATTAAAAACAAACAAACAAACAAAAAAAACCCCACAAATAAGGAGGTAAGGAACACATTCACTTTTGGAAGTGAACAGCCTAAAATGAAAAAAAAAAAACAAAAACACCAAGGATCCAAGAAAGGATAATATTTAGGGAGTGAACTACCTAAATTACCCGGTTCACTCGGCAGCAGGAGGCTGTGGTGCCTGTAGAAGCCACTGCAAGTTGCTCTCAAACCCAGTCAAAAAGCCGGCAACGTCAGAACAAGGCAATACACACTACGCAAAGATTTTCTTGTTTTACTGATCTCCATGAGCAAACTGTACAACATAAATTCTTTAAACCAGAGTATTTTTTTCTGCAGAAAAGGTTTCCAAGCTATCTGCGAGCTGAAAACATATTTTTCTCTCTCTCTCTCTTCCTGTATGTGAAAATATCTCCATGGCTGGGTATGGGCATACAGATGCTTAACCACAAATACACGGGAAGAGGGAGCACTTGCAATCACTTTCACTTCCAGGTTTCATTCATGGCAAGCAAAGATGTCCCCACGAGATAAAGCAAGCCGTGACCTGTCCACTGCAACCATTTCAAGCCTGTTATAGGTTGAAGAACATCTACCACTTAACGAGCAGGACGTGAAAGCTGCTAACGTGAAACAGAATCCATTTCACATTCACGTGCTGTATCCTATGACGCTGAAATAACTTGTCCACGTGCCCATATACTTATTAAATATCTTCAGAAAACTTACAAAGACCACCACTCACCTCATTTTCTGTTAGCTGATCTGGAAATTCTTTCATTTCTGCTTCAACATTGTCTTTGTTATCAGAGAGAGAATCGAGAATATTATCAGGACTGTAGTCTTCTCCACAGTCTACAGCACTGTTGTTATCTATTTCAGCTTCATCTAACACGCTAATATCCATCATGTCGATGTCCTGCAACGTATCCAGACTTGCTTCCATATCCTCCTACAGAAAGAAAAAGGGTAAATGTGTATTTACTGAGGGTTAAATGATGCATATTCTCAGTAACAGCCATCATTATTTCATTTACCTGCCCATCTCTAGAGTTTTCCTCTAGTCCGTTGTCTTCAACACCTTCTTCTTCTGGTTTTCTTCCTAAAAATAGCAAGACACAGCACTAAATTTCACGACACATGTCCTCTTCGCTGAATTATCCATTCAACACCGAGTTTGTTTCAATAAATAATCCTGAAGACCCTGATTCAGAAGCCCAGATCTGTCTGGACATAACAGAGGACAACTTGCCACTCGATACAAGCAAACGGCACGAGCGTGAACCGGAAGCAGCCCAGCTACATTTTCCAGCAGCTACGTTCCTCTCCTTCCACAACACTTCAGTGCCTAAAATGACAATGCTGTCTAGGAAAAGTGCTCCATTTAAAAGAAACACTCTACTATTGTTAGGAAAAACCCTCCCTCTTAACTATTTCAATAATTATATAATTAAACTGATCTCGGGAGCACAGCTCACGTTTAGGCACATCTGTCACCCTCAAACTCGTATCGCTCTTCAAAAACAACTGCTCTTTTTACTTGTTATCGCTCGTTAACGCAACAGAATTTTAGTTTTCCATAACGAAAAAAGTACTCTTTTTTAAATTCAATGAAAAAAAAACAGAAGAAAGCAACACTGTATGCTAAGCTCTAGCCACAAGGAAACAAAGGAGCTGTATTTGCCTAGACTCCATACCTTTGCTACTTCTTTTTGGCATCCTCTTGTTGGAGAGTTCTGAGGCCACAGGAATTTCGTCAGGGTCTCCTCCTTCCTCCTCAATGGCCTAGTAAAGACAGCAGCACGACATCTACTGTATTGTTTACTGGTGTGCATTTGTACTGCTTTTGGACAGGACACAGTTAAATTTCAGCACAGTAGCTTGTGCGGGGCTGGTTTTGATTTGTACTGACACCAGTGGTGACAACACATGGATATTTTAGTTATTGCTCAGCAACGCTTACACAGCATCCAAGCTTTTTCTGCTTCTTACACCTCCCCACCAGCGAGCAGGCTGTGCGCGTCCCACGTGTTGGGAGGGGACACAGCCAGGCCAGCTGACCCCGGCTGACCACAGGAGTATTCCATATCAGCAATAAAACTGGGAGGGGTGTAAGCTGGTGGGGCTGCCATTACTCAGAAACTGGCTCCATACTGGTCCCTTGACAGCGAGCAATTGTTTTCTTTCACATCATGTGCTTTTCTTAAATGTTTTTTTTTTCTTTTTTCCTCCTCTTTTCTGTTTTTTTTTTTTTTTATTGCCATTCCATTTTTCAAAATTATCAGACTGTCCTTTTAGCTTTCTCTCACTTTTACCCCTCCAGTTCTCCCCTGCACCTTGATGAGGAGTGAGTGAGCGCCCACGTGGTGCTTCGTTGCCGACTACGCTTAAACCACGAGAGCATTTTAATGGATTTGCCAGATGGAAACGTTTGTGCCTCGCCCTGGTTCGGGTCGTGCAGCCGTATGAGCCGTTACAAACGCGAACACCACGGTGGTGTAACACAGCCCCACCGCCAGATCAAGCCATGACTGGGGAGCAAAGGTCCCCTCACCTGTAAACAAGGCTCCCTACTCGGCAGATAAGCGCTGTAACTGGATAAAACCGCGAACGACCGCCTCGGGGACCCAAGTGCATCTCAGACTATTGATTTTTATTTATTTCCCCCCCCTTAAACGCGCAGGCCCATCAGAACCCATAAAGCGTCAGGCGGAGGGACACGGTGGCGCGAAACCCCCGACCGCGCATGCGCCAGGCGCCAGCGGGCGGCGGACAAAGGACCCGGATGACGCCTCCCCCTCCACCGCCCCCTCTCCCGCCGGGGTCGCGCCTCACCTTCCTCAGCCGCTCCATCAGCACGCTCTTATTGCCGCCGCTGTCCAGGTTACGGCGCTTGAGCTCGGCCCGCAGGTCGATGACTCGCAGCTCGCTCAACCGCCGGGTTTCGGGTTCCGAGCCAAGCGCCGCGGTCCCACCAAGGGATGTGAAGTCCCCCAGCCCGGCCGCTGATTGACTCTCCGCCATCAAGGCCCCCTTCGCTATTCCGCCTGCAGGCCCGAACGCACGGGAGGACGCGGCGCAGCCGGGCAGCCAACCTTGCGATCCCAGCACAAAATGGTGGGGAGGCCGACGGGCGCCGAGGGGAGGGGGGAAGAAGCCCGCAGCGCGCAGGCGCAGACAGAAGGGCGACGACGGACGAGGGAGGGGGCGGGGCCTGGGAGACGACGTGCGCGCCGGCTTCTGCGCACGCGCAAGAGGGCGCCGCCGACGCGGGAAGGAGGGCTCGCGAGCCGACGCGGGCTGCGCTTGCGCGCTGCCGGGGTGAGGCAGCGCCGGGCCCCCGCGCGCATGCGCAGTGGCAGCGGGAACGGCGAGGTCCTTCCGCGCCTGCGCCGAAAGCCCTGCGGGCCCGTCGGTCAGCGCGCGTGCGGGCTGCGCGCCGCGGCTCTGCCTCCTCCGCGCCGCTCGGTTTTGCCACCATTTTGTGCTGCCAGCCGCAGCTCCTCGCCGTCGTTTTTACCCCTGCCTTCCTCCACGAGCGCCGGTTGGAAACAACGGCCCCATGGCGGACAGCCAGTCAACGGCCGGGCAGGGAGAACCCGCGTCCCTGGGAGGGTTTGGAGCCTCCGGTTCCGAGCCCGAAAACCGGCGGCGGTTGAGCGAGCTGCGCGTCATCGACCTGCGGGCCGAGCTCAAGCGCCGCAATCTGGACAGCGGCGGCAATAAGAGCGTGCTGATGGAGCGGCTGAGGAAGGTGAGCGGGGACAGGCGTCCGGCAGCGCCGAGGAAAATGGCGCCAAACGGCCGGGGAGCGGGGGGCGGGCGCCGAACTCGAGGGGTGGTCCCGCCGAGCCTGCCGGGCCCAATGCGGGCGTTCCGTGCTTGGCCCCCCCCGGCCCGCCTCTCCGCCGTGCTTGGCCGTCCCGGGCTCCCCCACCCGGGCTGCCGGGCTCGCCCCGGGACCGCCGGGCTCGCCGGGTGGCGGTGCGGTGTGTGCGTGCGGCTCCGACGTTCCCGTCTGCGCAGCGAGCCCCGCTCGGATTTCCCGCACCCGCACAGCGCGGCCCGTCTGCAGTGGCACTCGGCCCAAGCATTTCTCGCCTCATGCATCATTGGGCCGTGCGTTCAGCTCCAGGGTTTGCGGTTCTGTGCACTCTCTGCTAGGCTTTTTGCTGCGTACTGATTTTTTTTTTCTGGCGTTCTAGCTGGGCCGCCTTCACTGAGCTGGTGCTGGCGGTCGAGGTTCTTACTCTCCCGCAGCACCTCGGGTATCCGTGTGCTGCTGCAAACGCTGTAGGATTGACTCTTTTTGTCTAGGTTATATTACTAATTGCTTTCCAGAAACTCTACACCAACAGATTATAGTTTCCTGTATGCTTGTTGCTTTGATCTGGTGGGTTTTGGATTGCCTATCCAAGTTATTACTGTCTGATTCAAAGCATTAGGTTTTTGGTTTGGTATTTTTCTGCCTCCGGTGTCCAGCTCTTAACAGAAACATGAAATGGAATTTTTATGTCTGTCTTGATATCTCTCTCTATCTTTTCCCCTTAATAGGCTATTGAGGAGGAAGGGGGTAATCCCGATGAAATTCCAGTGGACTCGGAAAATATAATGAAGAAAACTCCAAAAAGAAGCAGCAAAGGTACAGGGCAGTTAGAGAGGATCTCCACCCCGTCCCCTTTGGCTTTTCCAGCAACTTTTACTCCTGAAATGGAACCTTCATAATCTTTTTCTGAAGTCCGCTTGGTTTTGACCTTTAATGCCGTACGTTACTGGTACTTTCCCATGTTTGTGCTCAGGTTTCTAGGGACCGCTGGTGTGATATTAAACTTTCTGGTCATTTATTCACAGAACTTCATGTAATTTAATCAGGAAGGAGTTGGTCCACCCAAGGGATCTGTTGGTTTGTTCTCAGAGTTCTCTGAAATTTGTAGCAGGAATTCCTAAGTAACCCTGAAGCAGTGTTAGCGGTTTTAAAATAAATAATTGGTGGGTTTTTGAAGGAGAAATGTAGCAAATTCAAAATAACCTCCCTCTGTAACGTGTTACGTTTCATAGCTAATAGCAGTCTCATTTTTCTCTCCAGAAGACGAGTTTTTAATCAGTATCTGAAATGGGCTGTCTCTTTAAGGCATCTCTGTGCATGATTTGTCTAAGGGTGAGAGACAGTCTTACATAATCCTCATTTTTTAAAAAATAATTGCTATTTTTTTGAAATCAGTTAATTAGCACAATTTGATCTTTTTAATTAAATAATGTTGAAACTTACCTTTCTGTTAAGACTAAGCATAACGGTTTAGATGAAGGATTTTAATTAAATTAGTAGTTTTGATTTACACAAAACGTAAACTTGTGACATGAAGCTCAAATGTTCTGCCGACTAATTTGTTTGACCCAGATTTTTGTTGTTACATCCAATTTGGAGTGATGTTCTTTTTGCAAACTAAAATGTGAAATCTTAACTTGAAAGAGAACAAACATCGCAACGGTGGGAAAAAACAGAGATCTCTGGTAATCACATTCATCTTCAAGTCTCAGAAAAATAATCAATGCACGTTATAGCGCTTTTAGTGTTGAGATGGAGATAGATGAAATGTTCCAAAAACATCTTTTTGGGCTCTAAAACCCCTTTCCCTTTTTTTATTGTAACGTGTTGTAGTTTTCAAGGAAAATAACGCTCGTAAAAGATGAAACTTGGCTCTGGGTTTGAGCAGTTGCTGTCTGGTGCTGAGTGTGCTGCGTTCAGTGATGTTGGCCGGTGAATGGAGCGCTGCAGTAATGCTTACGCGTAGAGTGGGTTTTTAGTTTGGTTTTTTTTTTTCCTTTTTTCCTTCTAGTAAATGTCTGTAAAGAAATGAAAGGGTGAGATAACAAATTATAATCTCAGCTGAGCCAAATGTTCTGGGGGGTGCACAGCGGCGCTTCTTGAGCCGCAGCGTGTTTGTCAGTTACTGAGCTGGCGCACAAAGCGCGTCACTAAACTGAATGGAGTACCAGCTCTGAAAAAGTAAAACTTGAAGGATACGTTTTGTTTTCTTATTTTCATTCTAATGATGGTGGTGTTGCCAGGACGTAAACCAGACGAAGAAGGAGTAGAAGACAATGGCCTGGAAGAGGATTCGGGAGACGGACAGGTAGGGAGGCTGTGTTTGAAGCGCAGTAGTGGTAGCGTTGCTCTCAAGTTACAATGACTATTATATATACTTTTTTTCTTTTTACAGGAGGATATTGAAGCAAGTTTGGATAACTTGCAGGATATTGACATGATGGATATTAGTGTGTTAGATGAAGCTGAAATAGATAATGGCAATGCGGTAGATTGCGGAGAGGATTACAGTGCTGATAATATTCTTGACTCGCTCTCTGATAGTAAAGAAAATGCTGGTGCAGAAGTGAAAGAACTTCCAGATCAGCCTACAGAATATGCTGTAGGTAACGTGGAGGCATCCCCACAATTTTCAGAAATTAAAGAAGAATCAAGAGAAATACCAGTAGTGATGGTATGCATCTCTTATGTGTGTGGAATCCAATTCTTTGTTTCCTTTTTAAATTTTTTTTTTACTTAAATAGCAAAATAGTAGCTAAAGACTATTTGAAACATTTGGGGCTGTACCAGTTCTCATGGTCATTGCTTTTTCTTTTTTTACATATTTGTGGAAATAGCATTCCTGACTTTAAAATGCTTAGGTGTTGTTTGTACGTGTACAACAACACGAATTAATAGTAATTCAGAAAGCATTTGTTTTAGTCATGCTTGGAACTCTGCTTCACCTTATGTTTACATTCCCATTTTCATCTCTTTCCTTTGTTGAGGAGGGCGTGTGAGGTCTGTGTAGCCTTATTTGCTTCACTTCAGCTGAACAGCAGCATTCTGGGATGTATCTTCTAGATTATTTTTCTGTTAAGATGGGATCTCGTTACTCCGTTGTTGAAAGTATTTTTTACGTTGACTTTCTCTGTTTGGCTATTGCTCTTCTATGACATCACCCATCTGGGCTAGAGTCTTTTTCCCCAAAGTTTATCTCCTGAAATGTGCAACACAGCATTTGAAGAAAATTATTTCTGCCCCATCTAATAGGGGAGCATAGTGCTTTGCTGTGTGTGCACATTGTGTCCTCAGTCTGGACTAAACCAGAGTTGGGTGGTTCCCTGCCCAAATCTGAAAGCTGCAGAAATAAGCTTAACCTATCCCCAAGCATATCTCTGCCCCGCACAAGTCAGATAGAAATATCCAGAAAGTAGATCTTTTTCAGGGACTAAACACTTGAGTCCAGGTCAGCTCTTGCAGTCATCTTTTTATCCATAAATAAAACCATTATCGAGTCCTGTGGATGTTTTAGCTCTATGTTGTTGTTGTAAATAAGAGAGAAACAGTAAGAGAAGGTTTGCTGTTGGAATCCTCGTTCTTAAAAGACTTTTGTGAGCCCTCCAACATATTTGAGAGGTAACGAGCAAGCTTTTTCAGGCGGTGGGGTCAGTAAGAGGTGTGGGGGTCGCTGGTCATTTTTCACACTCGGTTGTTTTGGGTGCTAGATGTAGCTGCTTCGCATCAGGTGTCAGTGAAACCAAAATGTTAGATTTCTCATTCGGGTTTCGTTCACAATACTGTTCTTTTATAGATAACAACATGTCTTGTGTTTACTTTTTAAAGGTAGAGGTTGAAGATGCTGGAAACAGTTTAGACGCTTCTTCATCTGATTTAACTGTGATAAAGGTAAATGGTAACCAAGTGTGATGTATTCACCACACTGCGTTTGGGTGGCAGGTTGAGTTCTTTTTATCTGTTGTATAAACCAACTCAGTCCCTTACGTATAATGTATGTATCTCATGTTGACAAGAAGGCTGAAACTGATGTGTTTCTGAAATATTGGCCTTGTTTCCAGATCACTCGTGGTAGGTTAAGGACACGCGGTGAAGCTGGTGTTTCTGTCGATGCGGTTTTCAGAAAGCAGACTTCGTAAAGTAGGCTCTAGACGAGGGTAACGCGAAGATGGGCTTTGTTCTACGCCGCTTACGTTTCTTGATTTATTTACTTGTGCAAGTGTGTACTGCGTGTTAAACAGGTGTCTGAATTTGAGCAATATTGAAGCTTTAAAATATTTTTTGAGATTTGAAGACGTTAAAAAGTAACGTTAAACATTAATGTGAGAAATAGATTTAAAATTCAGTGTTTTCAAAGCTGAAATAAGGTAAATTATAGTAACTCTCCCTAAATTCTTTCCTGTCTTCAGAAGGGGATAGGTGTCATTCAGAATAACATCTTGAATTCTTACAAAACAGTGATATTTCTCCGTTTTTTATGTTTTTCACTGCAGGAACTTGAAGAGTTACCTTTGGAGCCAGGTACTGCTTTTTTTTTTTTTTGGTTTTGTGTTTTTGTTGGGTTTTATTTGTTTGGTTGTTTTTTTTCATTTTATGAAATTATTAGAAAAAACAAGAGAGTCCTGGGCATTGAAACAGTTCCATTCTACATTTAATTCTGTGTCCCTGGTTGTGATTTTTTTTTTTTTTTTTTTTTTTTTTTTTTAATGCATTACTGTAGTGTACGTAATGGTGGACAATCCAGGTCATGCAGGGTCATAGAGATTGGAAACCCGGTCATATCACCAGATCTGTGAATAAGCACTTTTTGAGAACGTGTATTTAACGTGACGAGACGGTACGGTGGAATTAAGGAATCAGCCTTAAAGGCATAAAGGTTCTGAAAACAGATCTTGTGATATCACACTGTGCTGTAGTTCTGTGAGCATAAACACAGGAGCGTAGGTGACACAGAGCTTTGGTACAGAACAGAAGTGCAAGAGTGACTGGACTCCAGAAGAAGGAAAACGGTGTCATCACGGGAATTTCCTACCGATCCTATGCACTTTCTGGACTGCAAACACACTCGTGCACCATCAGAAGATGCCCAGTTCTCATGTTGGACTGTCTGCCAAAAGAATTTCACAGAAATTTAAAAATTGAACCCTCAGTGCCTTGATACGTTCAGTTAAGCATCTCGGACTCTGGAAGCTAACTAGAGAAGAAGCAGAGCTGACCGATTTCCTGAAGAATGTGAAGGATGAGCCAGAAGGTTTTTGTTAAATCTGTGGGGGCATTTTCCTTCCCTGTTAACATGTGAGGGCTGGTGCGGTAGTTTGTGAGAGAGGAGGTAGCGCAGGGCTTGTAACAGTGTGTCCACGAGGGTTTTCCAATCTCTGTGTAGCTTAGAAGTTCTCTTGGTGTTAGTGTGGCAGCCATGCCAGTTCCACATTTGTGATTGCTGTATTTCCCTGGTGATTAAACCTTGTGCCATTCTATTCCTGTTAAATCCGTAGAAAATGAGAAAATACTCGACATTTTGGGGGAAACTTGTAAATCTGAGCTCCTTAATGAAGAAACTTCAGAAGCGGAGCGGCCACATGCACAGGAAGCGAGTACCGCGGTGCCAGGCAAGCGGCTAGCGGAGGAAGAGGACGCTCTTGCTGCCGCTCAGTTGGAGGAAGATGCTTTAGATTTGGACAGCAAAGCGGCACAAGCTATGGCAAGGAAGGAAGCAAAGCGTGTAGTTGTAGCGAAAGGGGAGACAAGTGAACAGACACTAGAGGAAGAGAAGCCGGACTCTGACTCGTTAGTAGTAGAGAGCCTAAGCGATCAGAGTAGCAAACGCTCCCAAGGCCCGGAAGCCTCTAGTGGGGAACCAGCGGAAAAAGGCGCGGGTCCCGAAGGCCAAGATAGCAAAGAAGATGGCAAGCAAACAGAAGACAAAGCTAATTCTGAGGAACCCCCTGCCACTAAAGAGTCCTCAGCCAGTGAGGGCGGTGATCAGAAAAAGAGGTTTGTTTTTTCTCCGTTATAGACCAGATGCTATCTTTTTTCATTGGTCGTTAAGTGATGCGAATAAGCGGTTTCCTTCAATTGGCCACCGAGACTGATGAAATTGTAGCCTATTCCTAAAGAATCTGTTTTATTTCTCCATGTGCAGATATCTATATTTATTTTTTTTTAAACACAGAGGCTTTGATTTCTTTTCTTCCTCAACCTTCAAAGGTTGTTTTCTTAAATTACTCTTATTTCTGTCATCAGCAAAACAGAATTGTCCATTTAAGGATACAAACCCCATATTTCCTGTCACTCTTCTATAAATTTGCAATGTTAACGTTTATTTCAGAACTAATTTACTGGTAGGTATTCCATTTTAGTGCGTATTCTAGAATTAGTGGGTTTTTGCATATGATTGGTTGAATAACTTTTTTTTTGTCTTTAGCTCTGTTGAGGAAGACAGAGATACAAAGATACTCTCGAAAGACGAGAAAGGTATGGGTTTTTTTGGGGAAAAAAAAAAAGTACAAGTTACTTGAAAAACAATGCTACAGGGTCAAATATAACCGTTGCTTGTGAGTCAATTCTAGTAAGTAAAAATTCAAAGGCAAGAGTGGAGTAATAGTTCTGCGCGCTTTTTGACTTGGCTTTCTTGCACTGCTTATTTTTTGTCTCAGTAAATCCCCAAGCATGCATACATCTTCTCTGTGATAGTTACACTAGTCCCACTGGCTTCATGAATGTGATAGGTACTGGCAAGTCCAGGATTTGTCTGAAAAAATCTCGAGAGATTCCTGAACCCGTCGGTTTATACTCGGTGTCGCCGTTAATTCACTGAACCCCCAGCGCGGTTCTAACATTGGCCTTCAAAGCAAGAGTTGTGAATTTCGGTTCATGTAACTCCTGTAACCTCACTAACCAACAAAGTTGTTTTTTGAAAAAAAAAAAAAAAGTCTCTTCTGAATTAACATTTAATACTTTGTAATTTTCATAACAGTGATTCGGGTGTAGGAAGACAATATGTAGATGAAAGCTCATTAAGACTATTCACATGTCAGGAGTTCAGAAGTTCATTTTTGCAGGCTGCAATGTGTCTGTTGATTTTAAGACTGGAAGAGGTAGAAGTGAAATTATATTTGAAGAGGTTTATGAAGAGAAAAACAAAATTGAGTTTGTAAGGCGATTACTTGTTCACCGTTGCATTCTTGTGCTACGTGGTTTTTTTACGTTCGGCTTTTTTGTACCTTAGGCCGTGCAGGTAGTGGTTCTGGCAGAAATTTATGGGTGAGTGGACTTTCGTCTGCTACTAGAGCTACAGACTTGAAGAATCTTTTCAGCAAGTACGGAAAGGTACGTAGCAGATATGTAAAAAAAAAAAACATTATTACACCCTCACTCTGCTCGGGATATGTTTGTCTTCCTGAAGGTATTGACCTGCTCAGCAACTTGAAGATTACTTTCCTTGAGCTGGTTATTATGGCACTCTGTTTTTCAGCAGAGCTGCTCAAATGGTGATTCCGTTAGAATTTATTTTGGGACAGATCTGCAAACACAGGATAATTTCTTTTTTTCCCCCTCCAAAGGTGGTCGGTGCAAAAGTAGTGACAAATGCTCGCAGTCCTGGTGCTCGCTGTTACGGCTTCGTTACGATGTCGACATCTGACGAAGCCACAAAGTGTATTAATCACCTCCATAGAACAGAGCTGCATGGGAAGATGATTTCTGTGGAGAAGGTAAGCGGTAGCTGTTCCGTGACAGAGTAATGAAAATAAAAATGCAAGTTGAATATCTTTCTCTTATTACAAAAAAAATTCTGGTTAAAATTCTAGGCAAAAAATGAACCAGCTGGGAAGAAGCCTTCAGACAAAAAGGAGGGTGAAACAAGGAAGGAAAAAGACAGGCACCATTCTGCAGACTCCAAATCTGAGAAGTAAAGTGGTTTTTGGGATTTCTCTGTGTTTAAAGGCCGCTCATTTGGAATGCAGCCGTGTGACCGAAGTGAACAGTGACTGTAATTGGTCTCGCTTTGCTGCTTCGTACTGCGCCTGAAATAGGAGTCAGACTTGAAAAATGGAAATCGGTGTCAGTTGTATCAGGAGATACCCAATCAACTAATTTCTAGCTAAACCATTATTTTTATCAGAATTGTTCCTCCCCTGGTCTGGCTGTGGCTTGTCTGCTCTTGTAACTGACCTTTCCAGGATTCATTCTCTGTTTTCGATATACTATTTGCACGGTTAGCGAGTGCTACTTCAATATTTGTTTTTCAAGTGGCCTGCTGCTTTTGCAAAAGGCATTTTGCTTTACTGCTTTTTATTCTTTCATAACATTTGAAGGGATTTGGCAGAGGAGGCTGGCCTGCTGGCATCAGGTGTTGAAGGTATTTGTTAGAAAAGCTTTTCTGGTGCAGCTCAACCTCTGCCTGGGTGGGCCTAGGGCTAAGCAGGAACTTGACTTACAGGCAGAACAGAAGACTTGAGGTCTCCAAACACTCAGAAGGGTTATTTGCTGTTTCTCACTTTTGGTCAGCTTTAGTTTAGTGTTGGTTGCTGCTCTTCACCGTCCATACAAGTACGCGTTGGCCTCAGCACCACAGCGTGGAAGGTATTGGGAGTGGGTTTTTTGAGAGGATTTTCTGGAGGGTTTTTGTTGAGGTTGTTTTGGGGTTTTCTTTTTTTTTTTTTTACATGGTTGGTTTCATCAGAATGGTGTTGCAGCACTTTTTGTCAGGTTCTCTATTAAAGCAAGGTTTGCCTATAGGTCTGTTGGTGTTAAGAAGGAGGAGAAGACCGACAAAAAAGATGATGCTAAGAAGCCAGAAAAAGATGGAAAAGATGAAAAAGAAAGAAAAGAGAAAGATGAACAAAAGGCAGGATCTTCTGATAGATCTAGGGCAAGCAAATCAGGTAATTCTAGCTGCCTTTCAGGAATGTTTGCAAGGATACTTTTCTTCCATAAGCTATTTAAAACCTCAATAAAATAACTTCTTACTGCTTAGTATTTCAACAGTTTTAAATCTTCCAAGGACTTTTGAATGTCTTGTGTAGTATTTATTTTCAGATGTATTTTGTTTCTAGCGAGTCGAGGAACCGAAAGGACGGTGGTAATGGATAAATCTAAAGGAGAACCTGTTATCAGTGTGAAAACTTCCACCTCAAAAGAGAGGGTAAGTACAGCTTTGTGTCAAAACAGGCGTCAAATAGCTTTATATGTGTATAATCGAAGGGGTTTCTGCCTTGCATATTGGGAACATTTATCCTTCTGTCACTTTTTAGACAGCACTAGGGTGTTAATGGTGCTGCAAAGGTAAATGCTTGGGCTTCACCTTCTTCGTGGCTTTTGTCACTGCTCTCCGAGTTGAAGGCGTAGAGTTGCAACACAAACGGCGTTCAGATGATGTTTGTCCCCAAGCGTGCAGTGTGGTGACCGGTGACCTTTAAAGCAGCGTATCATTTGCCACTGGTGCAAGTCAGATCATGTGCCCCTAGTATTTATATAGATTTAAATTCTTTAGAAGTTCTAGCCAAATTTGGAGTCCTTTTCCACGGAATTCCAACATTATTTACCTCTGGGAAGGTACGGTAGTCTGGTTTGTCAGGTTGGCATAAAGTAGCCCTTTTGCCTTGGAATTTCAGCTAAAAATGCATTGTTTTGATTTAACACAGAGTACAAAAAGCCAGGATCGTAAATCAGAGAGCAAAGAAAAGCAAGATATTTTATCATTTGATAAAATCAAAGAACAGCGAGAACGTGAACGGCAGAGACAGAGGGAGCGAGAAATCAGGGAAACGGAAAGACGGAGGTGAGTTTTCTCCCAGTTCCACTCTAAACTTTGGCATTTGTTTTTACTTTCTTTATCTGTGTTTTGAATAGCCTGCAAAGTAGTGTGGTGCTGGCCCTCCAGCATTAGTATCTCAGATGGATTTGATAGTAATCTGTTGATAGAACAGCCATAATGCCAAATTCCGGAGGTTTTTCCTAATGTATGGACATTTTTTTTAACTAAACAGCTGTGATTTAGTTGAGCAGGTAGTGGGAAGAACATAGGAGCTAAAAAAAAAAGCAAACAAGAAACCCTACCCAAAATGAAGATGCAGTAAAGCTTAGACTTAAGATTCTCAATTGAAAACAAAATATCTAATTTTTTTTCAATTAGAGAGAGAGAGAGGCGAGAGCGAGAACAACGGCTTCAAGCTATTCATGAGCGGGATGAAAGACAGAGGCTCCAGAGAGAGCGAGAACGACTTGAATTTCAAAGGCAGCGGCTTGACAGAGAGCGCCTGGAGAGGGAGAGATTGGAGAGAGAAAGAATGCACATAGAGCAGGAAAGGAGACGAGAACAGGAACGCATCCAGCGCGAGAGGGAGGAGCTGCGGCGGCAGCAGGAACAGCTGCGCTACGAACAGGAGCGGCGATCTGCCATGAGAAGGCCTTACGATCCGGACAGCAGGTAACGAAAACCACGGTGAGGTCCCAGACTCTTCGGCTGCGTCCAGTTGCAGATAGGCTTTAGAATGCTGTGTGTAAATTGTGAGTACTCTTGCTAAAGCGGTCGTGGGAGCTCACAACCGAAAGACTGAGTGTCAACTCCAAAGCAGGATTGCTAGCGGGAGCAGATGCTTATTTTCTCCTCCTGTCAGCACGTGCTGGGATTTTTTTGTACAGCGTCGATACACCTAGCTTCCTCTGAAACTGAAATGCGATCCCCACTTAACAAACAAGGGGTTTTAATTATAAATTTAAAAAAAATTGTTTGGAGAATTGGATTGAATGAGGCTTGATGTCAAGAGAGCAGGAAAGGAAGATTGATTTGAGATTGCTACTCATTGTGAACTCTCTTGTAGGCGAGATGACCCATACTGGCCGGAGGCGAAGCGACTGGCGATGGATGATAGGTACCACTCTGAGTTCAGTCGTCAAGACCGCTTCCACGACTTCGACCACAGGGATCGTGGCCGGTACCAAGATCATTGTTTGGACAGGTCGGCATGGAAATGAGGTGTCTTTTTCTGGCTTGCTAATGGCTTGAAAGGTGACACTTTGCTTTTGCTTGTAACTCATTTCTCGTACTGGTAGGCTCACTCCATATCCGGAGTACCTGACCGTGCCTTGGTGCTGCCTCGCTTACCTACATTACAACCGTAGCTGTTACTTTGATATCTTTCTTTTGAATATCTTACCACTAAACAAACATTGGCGTTCAGACTTACAGCCTGATTGAGATAAATTTCCTACAGGCATTGGAATGCTGATTACTGTGTTGATTCAACCAAAACTTTTTTTTTTCTTCCAGAAGAGACGGTTCGAGAGGAATACCGGATCGAGATGGGCAGGTGGGTTACACCCGAAGAACTGCGTCAGTTAAATAGCCAGGTTCTTAAATGCGACCACCGCTGGGTTTAAACCGAGCAGATGTTGAAGCAGCAACTGATTTTGTGCGCTGACGTGCAGAACCTTAGTTATTGCGTTATCCACTCGCTAGGTGGTAGCCACAGATCGGGGTGGAGGGGAAACCTCTGGTACACGGCGATGAAAGTCTTCTGGTTAACCATCCTAGGTGTCTGTGTTGCGTTAAGAGGTAGTTACTGGGGTGTCTCATCCTTAGCTGGCAAGGGATCCCGTCTCTGATGTTTATCTAAATGCTTTGTAGAAAATAACCCGTGTCAGAACGGAATGAGGCAGGTGGCTGTAAAGGACAGGTGTGAGAGCAACATGTACCACAATGGTGTACCAGACCTCTCGTCTCTGAGGCAGATTCTGCGTGAAAAATTGAAAATCTGGAGCTAGAATGTACGGTGTAAAACAAAAAAACCCCACCCTGTCAAACAAAAAGCCTTCTCCCGCCAACGAGCGGGGTGGAATCTGCCGTGGAGGGAGCGAGCCACGCACAGTAGCAACAATGGAAGGAGTGAAAAATGAGATAGCTACTGTTCTATTTTCTGTAGGTTTATAGAAAGGCAGCCTCTGAGGAGCTGAATCTTTGCAATCCTAAAAGAAAAGTTTCTTGGCGTAACTCCGTACCGTTTGCCTTCCAGCATTACCCAGATGAACGCCATGGAGGGCCCGATCGGCACTCCCGGGACAGTTGGGGTGGCTATGGATCCGACAGAAGGATGAGTGAAGGGCGAGGGATACCTCCACAAACCCGGTTAGTGCACGTGAAATAAGGGGGGTGATGAAAATTTGGTTGGTTCTTAAAATGTTAACGCTTGGTGAACCTTGGAAGGGAGACAGCGGAAGCAGTTTGAAATGCGTGGATCCTCTCTCCGTGTAGTTTTCCTTGAGCATCTGGAGAAGCAAGGAATTTCATACGTGTAGCTCCCAGCGCAGCGCTGTAGTGAGTAAATACGTGCTGCTCACTTAGCTCAGCTCGTATCTCTGGTTCTCCTGACGTTAACTTTTCCACGGGTGGGACTCAGTCCTGTGCTGGATGCTCCAGTAGCACCTACAAAAGTCTCATTTGTGGCCAGCGGTCGGGTTTTAAGGAAATAGAGACAGGATGTCTGCAGTCAGCGGTGGGGGTGGGGAACTGAGACTCAGCTGGCGACGTAGTGGCGGCTCTTTAAACCAGCTAGGCGTATTCCACCGAAATATCCCTGCCAGGGGAATGGCAGCCACGGAATTGTTCCACGTTCCAGTATTTTAGTACATTGCCCTACTAATTATGCCTCTAGATCAGAAAAAACCACGAGCTTTGTTGCGCGAAGGACGCTGTTCAGCAAGTTTCTCACTGTTTCTCCTTGACTAGTTTTTGTTGCGATGACTTTGGCGTGGGGTACGGTGTTTGGCTTTACGCTGTGCTGCTACACGGAGAAGGGACGCGCCTAGAAGATGTTCTTTTATTTTTTTAAGAGATGGACGTGACTGGGGAGATCATGGTCGAAAGTTAGAGGGGCACCAAGATCGTTCATGGCAGGGCAATGTGGATGGAGGAGTGATGGGACGGGATCAGGAGAGATGGCAAGGTACACTTGCTGCTTACCAGTGTGATTGTGGTTTTTTCTATGAATTGCTGCTGCTGAACTTCTAGCGGCGGTTAAAATCCCTATGGAGCTGTAACGGCATTACCGAGAGAGCAATTGAAATTCTGGGAATACGGTGGGATTCTTACCAGGGAAACACAAAAGTCTGTCCTTGCTTTTTCTTTCTTTTTTTTTTTTTTTTTTTTTTTTTTTTTTTTTTTTTTGTAATAAACATGTTCTTGGTCAAACATCCCTGAAAAGTTTCTGTTAGTGAAACATTCCGTTTTACAGAAATAATAAACTCGCTTCACGGGTTCTAATTTTTTGCTTCTAGAGTCTTGGGCAGCGCGCCTGTCACGAGGGGCTGTAAAGGACAGCGACAATCCGCTTCCGTACCGTGAGATCCTACGGGGTTTGGAGGAGGGATGCGTGTGTTCTCTCATTTTCCGTAAATGAGTAGAAAGTGGCCGAGGGCTTCTTTCCCCGTTAACCCCGCAGCCGTCCTGCGCTCGCGGGGACGTTAAGCGCTGCCTGCCCCGCTCTCCCTCTGTCCCATCCTCGATCCCTTCTTTCTCTCCCGCCCCTCTGCCCCCCTCTCATCCCTCTTCCACCTCCTTTTCCCTCCCGGGCTCCCTTCTCCCGCTGTTCGGTTGCCCCTGGGACCTTTCCTTGTGCCCCCAGCCGCGCACGCGCGTGGCCGCGCTGCTGCCGCCCAGCGGGCGGAGAGACCGGTACCGCCGCGGCGGGGCCGCGCGTGCGCGTGGCCGTGCCCGCCTGGTGCTCGCTGCCGCCGCCAGGCCACCGAAACGCGGTACCGCCCCCCGGCGTTCGCGCCACCGGTTTGGCCCTTCCGCCGCGCCGTCCGCGGCCGCGCCTGCGCGGTGCACGGGAACAAGATGGCGGCGCGCGGGACGCGGGTACCGGCAGCGGTACCGGTGCGGCGAGCGAGTCCCGTTGGCGGGTGCGGGGCTGTCTCCTGCCCACCGCCCGCCGCGGCAGGGTCCCGGTCTGCTGGGGCCGAGCCGGGCGAGGGCAGCCCCGGGGAGACAGCCGAGCGCTGAGAGAGGGGAGAGGGGCAGGAGGGGGACACCCCCCGCTCGCCAGAGCTCCCCCGGGAGAAAGGAGGAGAAAGAAGGGTCTGACTTTCAGATTCTCCCAGAGCCCCGGGCCCTCCCTGCCCTCCCCTGGCCCACTCTTTCACTCTCTTTCCCACGCTGCTGTGATTTTCTTTGCTTCCTTGTACCTCTCCTCTTCTCTCTGCTCTTCTGTCCTGCGCCCTCTTCCTCTCTTCCTTTCTCTCTCTTGTTCTACCACTCCCTTTTCTTTTTCTCCCTGCATTTTTGTCCTGCTGCCTCTCCCTCCTTTTTCAGCCCCCCGTCTCTGTCCTGCAGCCCATCTCTTTGCCCAGATCTGCACCCATCTCTTTTTTTCCCCACAATTTCTCTGGTGGCGTGTTATTCTCTGTGCCTGTACGTCCCTGCCTTGCAGTCTCTCCTCTCTCCCCTCTCTTTCTCTCTATCCCTTTGTCTTGGGCGCTGTTGCTGGTGTTCTCTTCATTCTGTTTCTCGCTGTCCCTGTCCTCCTTCCTGTTCATCTCTTACTCGCTCTGACACTTGCGCTGCTTCCTGGCCCTGTTATTTACTGCTCCACCTCTCTGTCATTCTCTCTGTTGCTCCGTTGGATCTCTGTCTCAACGTCCTGCTCCCTGTCCCTCTTTTTGCAGTTCTCATTTTCTGTCTCCCTCTCCCTCACCTGTTTTCTCACTCCGTCTTTCCTCCATCCTGTCGTTCCTTGTCCCTCTGGCGTGTTACCTGTCACTGTGGTTTTTCTTTCTTTCTCCATCTCTTTGCCTCTCTCTTTTTTCCTCAGTCCCTCTGGCTTATTTCCTGTCTTTTTTTATTTTTTCCCTTATTCCTCTCTTGAACTCTCTGTTCTGCTCCCCGCTCGCAATTGTCCTGCTCTTTCCCTCCTGTCCTGCTCCTGCACCTGGTGTGCAAGCGAAGGACGATTTCTCTCAGAGCTGTAAGACACTCGTGTTTTCTCCTCGGCGGAGGACAGCCGGACGACGGGAGTTGCAGAAGAGGAAGGGAGGAGAGAAGGAGAAAGCAGCATCTGAACTGTCAGATTCTCCTGGCACCGCTGAGCTGTGGTGAGTCACAGAGTCACAGAGGGGTTTGGGTGGGAAGGGACCTTCAAAGCCCACCCAGCCCAACCCCCTGCCAGGAGCAGGGACATCTCCAACCACATCAGGTTGCTCAGAGCCCCGGCCAACCTGGCCTGGAACGTTTCCAGGGATGTGGTGGATTCCGTCCAGCGCCTCTCTGGGCAATCCTGGGTCCCAGGCCCTCAGGGCCCTGTTGTCTCTCCTGTGTTTTCCAGGCCCTGCCTGCCGCTCCCCTGGTCCCTGTCTTTTCCACACTGCTGTGATTTTGGTTTTCTTTCCCTCCTGTACCTCCTTCCTCCATCTTGCTCTGAGTGCCTCCCTGTCCCCATCTGTTAGATCCTCCCTCTCTCTGCCCCGTAGCTCGTGGCTGTTTTTCTTTCTTCGTTTCTCTCTTTCCAGCTCTCTGTTGTTCAGTCTCTTCCTTCTCGGCCCTGCAGCACGTTGCGATTCTGTTCTTTCTCCGCCTCACCCCTCCCAGCTCCCCGTGCCTCGCTTTTCATCCCCCAGCCTTTCTCCATCTTGCTCTTTCTTGCTTCCCATCCCTGTTTTTTAGTTCCTCCCTCTGCTCCCTGGAGCCTGTCTGGATTTTCCCCCAGTCTCTCCCCTGTCCAGCTCCCCTCTCTCCAGGATTTAATTCCTCATTCTCTGTCCCGCAGCCCCACGCTATTTGTTTGTCTTTCTCCATCTCTGTCTGGCTCCCTGCCGCTATTTTATTTCCTCCCTATCCATCTTGTAGCCCACTGCTGTTTTTTTCCCTTTCTCCTTGTCTCTCTGTCCAGCTCCCAGTCCCTATTCTTTAATTCCTTCCTCTTCCCTGGTATTTTTTTTGGTGTTCCCTCTGATCCCCTGTCCCTATTTATCACTTCCACGCTGTGTGGCTCATTGCTTTTCCCCATCTTATTTCTGCCTCTCTCTCTGTCCAGCTCTTGGTCCCTGTTTTTTAATTCCTCCCTCTCTGCCCTGTCGCTTTTCTCCTTTCCCAGCTCGCTGGCCCTGGCTCTCCCAGTGACCCTGTTTTGGGGGAGCCGGAGGCAGAGCTGCTCCTTATTGCGAAGCCTTTTTTCCCCGTGGGTGGCCGGGTCCAGTAGCCACAGTGCCTGGCATGGGGCTTGAATTCCATTCGGGAATGACCGGGGGCTCCACCTTGGATCCTCAGATCAAAGCCTGATGATCTCCCGACCGACCTAGTGAGGCCCCTTCGCGCCCCGCGCTGGGCACCAGCGAGGCTGTGGTGGTTTAGCCCGAGTCACCACGCAGCTTCTCGCTGCCCCTCCCCGGCAGAATGGGCGAGGAAAATGGGAAGAAATTAAAATTTATGGGTTGGAATGAAGACAGTTTACTAGAATGGCAAAGGAAAATGACCATAATAACAGGATAGAAGGATATTAAAATATGCAAAATGAACAGCGCGCGATTTCTCGCTGCCTGATCCCAGTGACCGACTGTCACGGAAACGACAGCGAGCAGCAAGCGAAGGAGCAAACGCGAGCCAGCGAGGGAGAGGGAACGATGCCGGCGACGGAGAGAGAGAGGAGATGGCAAAATGGGTGCCCCCGCGCGGGCAACCCCCGCGTATGTACCGAGCACGGTGTTGGTGGCGTGGAACTCTCGGTGGCCAGGCGAGTGGACAGTTATTCTGTCTGTATTTCTCCCAGCTTCCTGCGCTGCACGTTAACGAGACTTTAACGAGACTTTAAAAGCAGGATGGTGTCCTTGGTCTCATTAACAACAGCTCCTGTCATCAGGGTGTTTATAAAGATTCCTCACACACGAAATCCGAAGCACACCGGCCACTGAGAGGAAAATTAACTCTGTCCCTGCCAAAACCAGGACAGGCAAGCGGCGTCACCGCGTCTTAATTCCACTCCGCAGCTCCTCTTCCTCTCAGTTATTTCCCAGCTGCCAGGGTCCAGCCGAACCCCGGACAGGTCCCGCTGCCCGCTCCCCAAATGCGCCCTGACCCCAGGGGCCACGTTGGTCTCCGCTCCCTTTCCACCTCTCGCCCCGCGCTGGGAGGGCGGAAGGAGAACTGAGGCCGAAGGCTGCGGTGTGACTGCACGGCCCTGACCCCTGGCTGGCCCGGGTGCCACCGAGGGGAGAGCTGGGGGGTGTCACACGCCTGGGGGGTGCTGGGCAGGTCAGGGAGAGGGACAGGGGACAGGGAACTGGGACAGAGACTGGGACAGGGACAGGGGACAGGGATGGGGATGGGGACAGGGGATTGGAACAGGGATGGGGACAGGGAACAGGGACAGAGACTGGGAC
>WHYT01017290.1:3069-22267 GCA_009806455.1 Tetrax tetrax
TCCCCCGGTGCGGGGTCTTTCACGGGCTCCAAGCTCCAAGTGGATCTCTGCTCCTCCGTGGACCTCCATGGGCTGCAGGGGGACAACCTGCTCCACCATGGTCGTCACCACAGGCTGCAGGGGAATGTTGGCCAGGAGCCGCATTACTCCTCCCCCTCCTTCACTGACCTTGGTGTTTGCAGCTGTTTCTCTCACAAGAAAAGTTCATTCTTCACAACGGGCTGGCAGAAGTCTCAAAAAGCCTCTCAGGATCTCTTCACCTTATTCATCCCATCTCCTCTCCACCTTTTGCAGCCAGGCCGGGCTGAGTTGGGCGCAGTCGGCCGCCTGGCGAGAGGCCAGAGGGTGAGGCCTGCAAGGCCCATGAGGCCTGCGCCTCCCCCTCTGGGCCTCTGCCCTTGCTCAGCTTCGTCACATCTTCTCTTCTCTTTTTTTCCTGTTTTCCCCTTTCTTAAATACGTTATCGCAGAGGCGCTATCATGGGACATTGTGCTCCCAATCGGATCAGCCTTGGCCAGCAGTGGGTCCGCCCTAGGCCCGGTCGAGTCCACTAAACAAAGGGGAGCGACTTCTAGCAATTTCCTACAGAAGCTACCACCTTAGGCCCCCCTCACTAAGCAAAACCACAACACCAGGCCCCACGGACTTGTGCACCTTCAGGTTCCTTAGATGATCCCGAACCTGCTCTTCGAGCACCGTGGGCAGTTCTTCATCCTCGCAGTCCCTGCCTGTGCCTTCCACAGCTTGGGTGGGGAGACAACCTCATCAGTGAAGACTGAGGCAAAAAAGTCATTGAGTACCTCAGCCTTCTCCACATCCTGGGTAACCACGACACCCTTTACCTTCCGGAGGGGGCCTACATTCTCCTTGGATTTTCTTTTGTCCCCTACATACTTGTAAAAGCTTTTCTTGTTACTTTTTATATCCCTGGCCAGATTCGATTCCATCAGGGCTTTAGCCTTCCTCACCTGATCCCTGGCCGCTCGCACAGCCACTCGGTAATCCTCCCAGGCTACCTGTCACTGCTTCCACCCTCTATAGGCTTCCTTCTTTACTTTCAGTTGGTCCAGGAGCTCCTTGCTCATCCACGCTGGCCTCCTGGCCTTTTTGCCCAACTTCTTCTTCATGAGGATGCACCTCTGCTGAGCTTGGAGGAGGTGTTCCTTGAATACGGACCAAGATACTCCTTCCATTACGCAATTTTTAGCAATCAATGTCCAATCCGTAAATCCACGACCTGTTCCCTGTTCAATCTCTGCCTCCACTTTCCGCGCCAACCCCTCTACTTTATGCAATGTTTTTTCTACACCCGCCACCAACCGCTCGAACTTTTGAATTAAAGCGCCCACTGCTCCCACTTCACTGCCTCCTCGCCCGCTTCGCTGCCTCCTCCCCTGTCCGCAACCCATGAATCCTTAGGGAGAGGCGACAAGTCAGTCTCCGCCTTTCGCGAGTCCACATGCAGCGGTGCCAAAGGGGCAGAAGGAGAGACAGAGGGCATTTCTGAGTCTTCGTATTTGGGGGGTTGCTTCTTTGGTTCAAACATTTCTGGCAAGCAAGGCGCGATACACAGGGAGCACACCCAAACTCCACTGTCCCTTTCCTAGCATCAGAGGCTGCCAGCTGAACCGGGCAGAGCATCGGAGCACCACTCCTCATTTCTTCTGCCGCTTTTCTCCCAGCGCCGAGGCTTGGCTCGGCCGCTACCGGCTCCTGGGGCCATTTCGCCGCCTGCTCCTTGCTTATTTTACAGATTTGATGTATCTATTTCTAAAATAAAACATAAGCCTGGAGAGTTTTTCTGGTTTTGTTTTTTTGTCCGCCAGGCAGCAGGAGCTCCCAGACCCCGGGGCGCCCACCACCTCCATCGCCGTGGGGCAGCCCAAGGGCGGGCGGCAGAAGGGGTGCCCAGGCATCCTGCGGGTGGCCTCCAGCCCCCAAACTGGCTGCACCATTTTGGGGACCACCCAATGCTCTTCCAGACCCTGCAGTCCTGGGTCCATCAGGAGCTGGAAGAGCTCTGTGGCGGCATGGCGGAGCACACCAACACGGGCATCCCCCGCAACAGCCATGCCCTGGGCCAGCAGGACGCCCATGCTGCCAGGGGGCAGGAGGGCAGCCCCGCAGGTGCTCCCGGCCTTGCTGCCTCCCCAAGAGAGTGTCTCGCCCCCAGCACAGCCCCGTCTGGCAGCCCTGTGAGATCCAGTGGCGAGGAGCTCCCCAGCGCCTCATCCACTGCCACTGGTGGGAGTGCTGGCAGCTCCCCCTCTGCTCCCGTTACCATCTCTGTGGAGCAAGAAGAGGCCCGGGTGCAGCCACGGGAGCCTGTGCCCGGGCCCTCCACTTCCAGCCGGGGCAGTCAACGCTCCCCTGGGGGGCCACGGCGACCCCCAAAGAGGAAGACTGGCAGCTCCGAGGCCTCTCCGAAGAACAAGAAACCAGCACCACGCCAGTGACCACGGAGGGTGCCTCGGAGGAGGACTGCGCCATCGTCTGGGACATCTGCCAGCCCTCAAGGGCTCCCAGCCCCCTAAACCCAATTATCCAAGTCAAATAAATGCATTGAAACTACAGAAAAATTCTCAGTGTCACTAACAGTGCAGGTGGCCTTGCTATCCTTATTCTTTTTTAGGTTTTTTTTGCTGAGAGGGCTGGGATGTAACGCTGAGGGCTCCTTCTATGTGTGCCCTGTACTATTTCATTGTTCCCCACAAAGGCAGGTGCTGCCCAGCTCCAGGCCTGCACCTCTGCAGCTGGTTCCGGGGCAGAAGTTTCCAGCCGGGGGCTCTCCAGTGCCAGTGCATGCCCCACCACACATCACCCCAGGCCGGGCCTCATCAGCGCTGACCGTTGCCTCTATTTCCCGATGAATTTCTCTGTGTTTTTACCTTTGATTTTGCTGAGACCACTACTTGATTTTTAGGAGTAATCATCCATAATTTTTCATTTTTATTTGAATTGATTTAGCTAATTCCAAATCAACCTTACGGAATTTGGAGTTTGTTGTTCAAATTTCATTTCTTTAACTGGTATTATTTTCATGATGCCTTTTTCTGCTCTCTCCTTTGCCTTTTGTTTGACTAATTTATTTCCAATTTTCACTGGGGAATTCCCAAATTGGCGGGCTTTGCAATGCATAATTGCAACTTCTTTGTGTTTCTCTACCACTTAGAGCAATTGCAGAATTTCTTCTTGGTGTTTAATGGATGTTCCTCCCAATGTTTATGAACTCATCCCAGTGGAGACTTCATTAATATTTCCCCTCCTTTGAGGTAGATATGGAACATATGTGTTTTCCCATATTTTACAAAAGACTTTTTGGCACCAAAAAGACAATAATACTGTTCTACAGACAAAGTCAATCCCGTCACCAAGAAATGTTTAAAACCCCAAATGCAATACTGGATAACATTCAAGTCCCGTACACCATAACACATGCATACAGACTTTAAAAAAAAAAACAGCATTGAACAATTACCAGCTTATAAATCACTTCTAAAACACCCTGGGGCCCCTTTCCAAGCTATGTACAAACCTTACCAATACCCAGGTCAGCCCTACCCTATGAAGCTTCTGCCGCGATTTACGGGCAGGCAACTTTTACCCTTTTCAGCCCAACCCTGCAAAGCTTTCACAGGGACTTATGGGCAGGCATCCCTTTACCTTCCCTTACCAAGGTACCTTTTCATCAGTGTTAATATCTTCCATACTCTCACTTTTAAATAATTGGGCTAACACCATTATACTTATATACCAAATATACCTAATATCAAATATACCAAACAAATGAAAAGGACAATTGTCCCAAACACACAAATGTCCAACCCAGCCATAGCTTTCACTTATGACTTACGGGCAGACACCTAGGCTTCTAGAACAGACGGGTACCGTCTGAGCCCCAAACCTGCGAAGCTTTCACTACACCTTATGGGCAGCCTATCCGGACCAGACAAATTTCAAAGAAGTGCCTTACCCTTTTCTCCCAGGAATGTGGCAAGGAGCTTTGTGAGTCAAGAGCGATTTGTCTCCCCGAGAATCCCTCAGTGCTGGCTGGAGTTCGATCAACACTCAGTCTTATCCAGTCTCACTTGCAGTGTCCCATCTGGGTCCCCAAAACTGTTACCGAAATCCGGAAAAAACTTCTTAACAGCAATGAGAATTTAAGAAGCAGGCACTCCTTTATTGCAGCGCTGGGTGCACGGGGGATCACTCCACCTAGCCTGCGCACCTGTTCTATCAACAGCACAGGTTAAATACACACTTGTTATACATATTCCCTAGATTTCTGAGAAATATTATACATAAACATTAACCTTCCTGGAAGTCATTGTAATATTCCTCCACCCACTTGCGCATGCTCAGTCTTTTGAGTCGAGGGTCTTCTGGTGGTCTTGGGGGTCATCAGAGCACCCCCTCCTTGAATTCATTGGTCGAACTCCTCCTTGAAATCTCCATATATGGTCTTGAGCACAAGGTTGCTTTGCCCTTAAGTTTTCTGGCTCCAAAATGATTGCTCAGGGCCTATATTTACAGGTGGTGTTTGGGACCTACCATTGTTCTACCACTCCTCTTAACTACCCTTCACATGCTAGACTAACTTCTAACAAACAAGATATTATAATATCTCTAAGATTCTCATTTCCTTTCAGGTCAAATAGATTTCATATAAAATTTAACCTATGTGACTACAGTTCTACAGTTAGCAAGAATCACCTCATATTGATATTTAATTTTCAATGTTTATGTCATGTAACAGACTGATTCAGGCTCCCCCACCCCCAATATCTATGAGACTACTTCCCCATGAATTCCCTTGAGGTGTGTTTCTTTCTGACAAGCCCCAGCAACTCTCTTCCAGCACAGTGGCTTATGACTGAGGAAAGTGTTACATTCAAAAATCAAGGAAGAATACTTTTTAGAATGTTAGTCATTGATATTAAACAGTCCTAAGGAAATATTGATGCTTGGACTGTGTAAGATGTAACAGTGCTGGGATACTCACTCAGGAGAACATGGTAGCATACTGCATGGCAAACTGTATGTCAGATGCAAAGTATGAGGAAAAAAAAAAGTATTGTCTTAAGTCAGTGAAGACTATGGCAAGACTTAATATTCTTATTTTTCAATGTCCATATTTGCAAAACTACCCTCCTTAAAACTGAGGGTTCTAGTGCTCTATGGCCAGGGAAATTTGCTAGTGCTCTTATTTCAGAAAAGTAAGGCAGTCTTTGAATTTTCAGAATAAAAAATAAAAGTACAGCAATTTGTGTTCTTTATTTTGAAACAAAAACAATTATTGAAGTCTTTGTAGATTTGATTTGTTTAGTATTCAAGTCAGGTATAAATAGACTTCAAGTTTGTATGTAAAAATTTGCTTTGAGAGAGCTGTAAGATAATTCTTTGGTGAAATATGGCATAACTTTGAACCTGCATGTGGGAATGGATTTGACAGTCATTTTAAAGTTTTTTAAGTGTACCTGCCTGTTAGTAATTGTTGTCTAAGTTATTGCTTGTAGTCAAAGACAGGAAAGAGTATTAAAAACAAATGGTGACATTCTGCAATCATCATGATACACAGCAGATATTGAATGAGGCATCCTGAGTTATATTCCCCTGTTCTGAGTGTAAATTGTAGAACTTTTCTCACTTATGAAAGACATAAAGAACTTCCACTTTCATATCTTACACCCAAAAGGTGAAAGAACTTGAGTGCCAGTGAAAGACCCTGAGACTGCTAAATTATCCATTAAAATTAATGGAGCTTACTTGACTTTTACCTTTGAGAAAAAGCATATTGGCCTATTTTTTTTTTTTTTTTGAGTTCCTTAAAATAGGCCTTTTAGATGAGTTGAAAGAGCAGAGAAATTACTTTACAAGATTATGTGAGTGTCAGGGATGTCAAGGAAGGGGCCTTTTCATCAGGAAATGAAATGGTAATTCAGAGAAAGGCACTTAGAAGCTCTATATGATCTTTCATTTTCTTATTTTGCTAGTTCAACTAAAACAGCATTGTATGCTTCCTGATACTTGTAGCAACAAAGGGCATAGTGCAGAACACATCTATTTCCTTTTTCCTCAGCCCTATCAGTCTGTTGGTGTCATCCTTTATGAAGTCCTTGTGAAACGACTTTCAGGAGATATTGAGAAATGAGGAAACCCTGTGCTTCCCTGCTCTAACAGGAGGATACGCAGATGCAAGCTGTCCTCTGCCCGTATGAGCCATATTAAGCTCTTAAATCCTGAATAGCACTATCCAATTCTATAGGCCTCCAAACAACATTTTAATTACTATTATTTATGCTGTCTGAGGACATCATTGTCCAAATATATCTATATTTACTCTTGCATAGATCAGAAATCTTTTTGAGCAATCAGTTAAAAAAAGCCCAGAGGTTAATCTATCCTTTTGCTTTTAGTGACTCTTCTCCTGATGATATGCAAACTAAGTAACTGTGAACTGTAGCAAAAGATTGCAGAAGAATGTACTTTGCAAAGGATTTAAAGGTACATTTTGTAAAAAACATATATAACCTTCCTTAAAAAAAAGGATGCATTTTACATTTATGTATAATCAGCTGGAGATGGTCCTTGGCTGCATTTTAGAAGGCAGATGAGTGCTTCTTTAGGTAGGTGCCTTTAAAAATCTCTCTATTTAGGTTTACATAATTGCTGTTTTAAATGTCTTAAATAGCTCTGGACCAAACTAGTCAAGCCATAGTATTTACAGCAAACTTTATGAAAAAGACTGTATTATTTCCTGGATGTTAAAATGGTATCTAGAATCTGAAGGTAAGGAATCTTTCCAAAGTTTGGGAAAATACTAAAATCATGTTTTGACTGGTATTCTGGTGGTTCACGCAGACGTATCACAGAGGAGATGTGGAATGGCTCTTCCTGTATGAACGTGTGCAATTACGGAGCGAGAGACTACACTATCTGGTTGCATTGAAGTAAAACAGTTCTATGATGCTCTTGTCATGGCAATCCTGCACAAAATGTTTATCATCATTAAAATAATTGATTGTGTTTCTGTCTAAGTTTTTGACAAGGACAAATGCCTTGAAAAGACTGAAGTGTCTCATCCACACCTAGCATTATATTTTCATGTTTGTTTATCACCTTTTGTTGTAGTACCAAAAGGCTCTAGTAGTGCCAGGATCAGCTCCTTGTGCTAAAGAACAAGAAGTAATTAAGAGGAAAAAAGAATACTAAAAAAAAAAAGAATTCTCCTGCTTTTTATTGTAAATCATGAACATATGCTTAGGAATATAGCATTTAAGTTTAATATTTTTTTTTTAATAGAATGTTTGGGGTGATATTTGCTAATAAAATCACAGCTTTTTATGCACTCTGTATTTTGCTTTCTTACTTTAAGCAGGCGTATAATAAGAGTTAACAATAAATGTTGCTCTTTTATAGTGCTTTTGTAAAATTGGATCACCAGATACAGTCTGCTTTTAGTATAATGGCAAATTACTAAAGGTAGACAAGCCACTTTAATTTGTTTCAAAGTAGAAATTGTTTTATATACAACTATAAAAAAAAAATCAGTAGTTTATAGCAGGGATAAATTGGCTTAAGGATTTTAAAATAAGTTCTTATTACTGGTCTGAACAAATGTTTCTTTGGAAAGTTTTCATCTACAAGAGTGTTTTCTAGTATTCTAACGAACAGTATTTCTCTTTCATTGCTCTCACATTTATCTTTAGCTCCAACAGCTTCCAGCAGAATCTAGGTTTTTTACCTAAAGATGAAAGCTGGCAGGGGTCATGATTTGTATAATGTGTTGCTGTATTTGACCTTCTATCAGAGTCCTCTGCTTATTTTTTCTTAACTGAATTGATCCAAGTCTGTGATTCCTACATGGTTTGAGCCTATGGACCATGGCAGCCTCTTCCTCTGTCAGGGAGATGTTGTAAACTTCCTAGAGGCACACTGTATCTTGGTGGAAGTGTTGCTACCAAACCCTGTCTGCTGCAGTGCTTCCTGAAAATCTTCTGCTCTCTCCTCCATAAATCACAGCTATATCCTGGCCAAGTGATGACCAAAAGGACAAAAAGGCTCCAGTAGAGAGAAGCATAGTGAGCACAATATATTAATTGTTCTCATGACAGCAGCTCATTTTCTGGGCTACTCCAGTAGAGAAGAATACTGTTTAGTATATACTTTAGTATACTTTACTGCACTCCCAAAATATGATTTTCATGAACTAGAGAAAAAAAAAAATAAAAGGAGAACAAAAATAAAGTTTCTACAGTTTTTCTTGTGTTGTAAACATCACCCAAAAAGACTTGTTTTAGGAACAATAGCAATACAACAGTTAAATAAATTAGTTACAGAAATACATTTTTTACCTCTGTGAAACAGATACCACGGTTTCCTGCTTAGAACTGTCTGGAGTGCTCACAAAATGTGAATTAAATCTCAAAGGCCTGGATTCACAGCTTTATGCACACACATGATTTACATTAAAACTTGTAAGATTAGACACAACTGTACTTTGAAGATGCACAAAATAGACTTCATTATAAAATTTTACTGCAATTGTACAACAGATGATGGTGTTAAAGTAGTAGTTTGTTTAATATCTAACTAGCGCATACATATATGTATGAGAAATGTTTTCAAATACAACCTACATCCATGAATCAGGGTGTCAAAAACCACAGCTTTACACTGTGGACTTTAAGAAGTGTTTTTATCTTTCCTTACTCTGTGTCTTCAAAGACATACTGAGTGAAAGAGGGAAATGAAAAGCAGACTATGTTGGTTAACAGTTGAATTCTGTCTAAAGAAAATATAGAGAACACTTGTTTGTTTATAACACTTACTAATGTTAAATATTTGGAGGTGTTACCTGTCAACAATTAAATACAATACAGAAAGAAAAAAGAATTTTTAATCAGTAACTTTTTGTTGAGAAATAGAAGTTTAACAAATGAAAGTATGAAGTGTATCATATCCAAGCAAGATACAGCCAGAAAACAGAGCCCTAAAAAGGGCAAAAAATTTCATAATGGAGCCTGTCTAGACAGTACACCAAGACTCTGATGTATTTTAAATGAGGGGTTTTATGGAGATAAACCTGCAAGAATGTCTTGCACATTTACATTGTGTTCTTTCAATAGATTATCACATCACGGCAGAAAAGAGAACCTATAATTGCCATAACTAATACCTACGAAAAATTCAGTCTTAACTTGTGTGATTAAATGCTGTAATACTATACTAATTTGTTACGGGAAGTAATTTGTTATAGTGAGTTTCCTTTTATATGTCAGCCCTTTTTATCATTAACAGCTTTTCCAATATCAAAGTTTCAAGAGTGGCTTTGGGGATTTACCCTCTTTTATATACAGGTTCCTTACAGACAAATTTAAAGTGAGGATGATGACAGATGACACTGCTAAATTAGGTTGTTAGAATCATAACACCCATCTTTCCACCTGAAGTGGATTAGCAGAGAACTTACAAAAAGGGGGGAAAAAATAACACATTCAAAATATACTCTCTTATGTACAATTTTATTCAAAAAAAAAGCGCATCACAGAAGGATTGAAAATAACTTTAAAATTGTAATGTCTTTGTAATCTTTTAGTATCAGGGGAAGATACTGGTGCATGTATTTGAATCTAATACTTCATGATAGAAAATGAAGCTTGCAACCTTTTAGCAATTAGGTGCCACATTTAAATTAAATTGTAATGTCTAATTCTTCCTGTGTAAGAGATCATGTTGTATCAGAAGAGATTTAGGAGGAAAGTGGGAGAACCTCTTACATGTGTTTTCTCGGTGGCTGGGGGCAGTGCAGAAGTATGTTGGCTGTAAATGATGCCTGCAGTAGACCTGGTTTTCAGACCATTCTTCACATTCAGTCAGAATTTCAATTTTACATCGTTATCTTGTCAGATAAATATCTGCCTCTGAGAAACTTGAGGCTGTTTATATATATGTGTATCATTCATGGTACAAATTTTAAAATATAATTTTAAAACATAAATAGAAGTTTTTATTTCTTAACGAAAGCTTTGACTAACAAAAAAGGGAAAAAATAGCATCCTAAGAAATAATTTAGTCCTGCAGTAAGCATGAACCTACTAGAAGCCAATACAATGCACCATCAATACTTGCTAACATATAGACTTGAAAAGTCTTTCTTTTTGACTTGGTATGAGAGGCAAAGGCCCACTACCATTGCCTCTTTTGCCTGCAGGAATGCATAGTAGATGGTGATGATGCTTATATCTTTGGTCCTCTTTCTTCCTTCTCCTTCACCTCCGTGCATCATTCACTTTCTTCAACTTAGTGTGCATATTACTTAGTGTGCTTCATTTATCAGGTCTGTCTTTTCCCTTCTCTGATTGCCTCAGAGGGCTGCGAGCAGGTTACTTGTACCTGTCTGCAACAGAGAAGGCACAGAGATGAAAAATGGCAACTAACTCCTGAGCTCTGAGAGCTTCTGAAGAGAAAGAGGCTGGGGGTAGTACACGTGGCACTGGCAAAGAAGGGACCTGCAAAGAGAAGAGCTACCTCCTGTGTGTCCTCATCACAGGTGCCTGGCATCCTGCGTAAGTGGAACCAAGTCATGACTGAGGAACAAAGGGATGCAGAAGGGTAAGAAAGAAGGGTGTTGAGAGTACAGTCCTGCCTGGGTGCTGTAATGCCTGTTATGGCACAGTCTGTGTTAGTTGTGTTTCCTCCTAAACCTGCTAACTGCTGCGATGAAGTGATAGCCTGCCACCTTCATGGTTCAGCTTATTTAGAAAAGTGGAGGAGAGCCTTAGAGGAAAAGCTGTTAAAACTAGCCCACAACCAGCTCTAGAGAAATCTAAATTTATATTTTAAGTTACAAAGGTTGCATTTGCCTTTCTGGGATGCTTTAAGAGCATTAATACTTATTTTTCCCTAAATGAGTCTTTTTTGCTAGACCAGATCAGCGTAACTTAGGAAAGAAATCCCATGTGAGGGAAATTCAGGCTGAATGAAAAAAGAGTCCCTTCTGGATAGCTCATCCCAGTGCCCAGCATTATGTCAGTGAGACATTTTTCCTTGCTTCTCTGGCAAAAGACTGTCTATAATGTTCCTGAATATATAATGTCTCTCAAAAGTATCATGAAACTTATCTTCTATGAAAGCATGGGGCAATGACTGTAACAGAAGATAAAATTAAAAATAGGTATACAAAGATATAGCTATCGGCCTAAGTTTCTTTTGGCTTAACACCTTTTTCCTAACTGCAGTCACAGATGTTTTTGCATATAGGGAGCACCCACGGACTCTAATGAATGTGTACCTAAGGAAATCTCATCAAACTTTCCTTCTTTTCTGATCTTCCATTCCTCCCTTCCTCTGTTTTTCCTCTCTCTTGCCCTTAACACCTCTCTCCCTTCTGCTGAGGGCCAGAGAGTGCAAGTTTATCATTGGAACGGGCTACAGGAACTGTTAATTTTGTCCAGGCAGGGGCTCACTTAATTGCTGGTAGCACAGACATGGCTTTCTTACTCAAACCAAGCGGGATCAGAGGATGTGCTGTGGTAAGTGCACCAAAACCATGGGCAAGAGAGAGCTTTATCTTCACAGAGAAGGTTAAGGACTACCAGTTTGAGCAAGGCACAGGTACGAAGGTTCAGGAAAGGCTTCCCCTTCTGGACAGAGTCCTTGCAGATGGGGAGTACAGGAACTTGGGGCAATTAACAAAAGATGAAAGAATGGAAGGGCTTTTTGAGAGTACTATGGCTAAAAGTGACTAAGGGAATGTAGGGCAGGACCGGATGTCCAGGATTTAGGGAAAATGCCTGGTAGGGGGACAGGGATAAGGATGGCTTTTCTAGATCTTAGAGTTGAAATTTAGGTAGTGTGAAGTCCTACAGCTGAAGGACTGCAGTATATTGATTCATGGTAGGTCATTGTATGATTTGTGTGTATATGTGAAATTAAGGGAATTTTGAAGTGTATATCTGATCTCAAAAGTTTGCTAACTTTTGAGTTCAACTGTTCTCCATTTAAATTTAGAGCAATATCCAGTTGCCAGTAGGTAAGTTAAATGTGAAGTCTCTGTAGTTTTCTTGCAGATTAGTTTTCTAAAGCTGCTAATTAATCTTTTGTAACCGGAGTTCCTTGTTTGCTATTTTCTGCTTTTCAGAAACATTCAATAAATATACAAGAAAAGACAAAAGCCTTAACAGTTCCTCTGAGACATTTCAACCACTTCCCATCCTTTCTGGCAATCTGTCCAATAGTTGTAGTTTTCTGTGTTCAATATGTGGCCTTTTGTTTTCTGTACAATTAGAAAATTTTTTTTTGTACAAGTTACAGAGCTGTAATTTTAATTTCTTCAGATTGAAAAGCTGTTTCTAGCTTCTAGTACATAGCTATTACTCCATTAAGTTAAATCCAAGCAAATTACTAGTTCCTGCACTGTTTCAACTTCCCAGAATTTCAAGCTTGAGTTCCAAAAAAACAGTTTTGAAAAAAAATTTTTCAGTCACCAGCCTCTAGATTCAATAAGACTTTTGATGGCCTGTTGTTCTCTAAAATCTAATCTAAGACTTTATGACTGAGCTAGTATCTGTTAATCCTTTTATTTTAAAAAATCCCACTGTACTTTTAATACCTAAATGCCCCATACTTCTGTGCAAGTGCCCTGAACTAAATAGAGCAGTTGTGTTTCCTTGCATATCCAGTCTTTTCTTCATTTGCTTTCCACTTGCTTCCAGTCTTGTGGTTCCTATCTTTGTGGCTAGATTCAAAATATTTGTGCCAGTCTTTTCTGTGATCACTTTTTCATGCTGCTGGCATTTAATTGAAATACTTAATTGTTTGCCTGTTTCTTGCCAGTTTTCTTTGTTGTATGAAGTGAACGTGCTACACTGTGTAGCCGTACTTCATTGCTGTGGAAATTTAAAGATGTGAATGTGGCTGGTGGTCAGAGGTAAGTTTTTTTTTGCTCAGACTGCTACAGTTCACATGTGCCCTTCTTACTGGATAATGTCAATGTGAACACCTGCTAATTTGGTAAGGAGAGCTTTCACTTAAATTCTTCAGGGAGGTGGATGGTGTTGCAACTTAATGCCAAATTAGAAGTCTGGAGAGTAAGTGGACTTGGATACTTCAGTCACAGATAGATGCACTGCCCTATTTATTATATGACTTCCCTGTCCTATGGGACAGCAGGGGCCGGGGCAGGCTGGGGCTGGCCAAGGAGGCAGTTCCAGCCCTGCAATGTGTCATCTTGGGGAAGGGCTGGGGATTATCTCTGTTCCCTCTCAGGTGCCTGTGACGTCTCTCCATTCTCTGTTTGGAGTGTGTCTTGGGGTCTCTACCAGGTGTCTCCCTGGGGTGACAGACAACTACAGGCAGGAGACTGGGTAAAGGATACATGATCTTCACTAGCATATTTAAATTCCTGCAGCATCTAACCACTGGCCAGTGCTGGTGCTGGCATTCCCAGCCTGCACCCTCAGAGGTTCTCCACATCCACAATGACACATTCACAGCTTAAGTATTAATTTATTTGTTCAGTGAAGTTCTATTCAAAAGCCACACCATGTCCAGTCCTTTTCAATGAAGTACTTCGGGTCATGCTTGACCTTTAGTTCTTTGCTAAAGTCTTAGAGATTGTAGAATCAAGGTGAAAGTTTAGTAGCTGAGCTCTTGCTGAGTGCCTGCAGAGATACTATAAACAATGTATTTATCTGGTACAGGAGGCCGAAAGAAGGACATATTTGGGTTCTCCAGAAAGACCATGAAACAGTTTTTGCATCTGACGTGGAATAAATTTTGTGCCTCAGTGAATTTTGACGGAGAAAATAAACTGATGATGTGCAAAAAAAATTGGGGTTTTATTTAGTTGCATCATACACTTTATGTGAATTACTCTAAATGAAATTGTAGGTCTAAGTTACAGTTCTCTTCTCCTCTGGAAAATGCTGAAAGCATTTCCTGAAATGTTCTCTGAACATGGCTCTGTGAGGCAAAGAGAAACCAGCTGTTCCTGTGGAACTCGACAGGAACCAGGACAGTCAGCTGTTTGTATTCACCAGCTCAAAGCAACTCACTCCTTCTTACACACAGGGCCAGCGGTCTCTCCTTATCTGTGTAAACTGAGCAATTCAGAGTCTGTGTTGAATTCAAACAGTCTTTCAGACTGAGTAAGTAACTTGAATTGCAGGCAATAGATATGAAAGGCCATGATGCAGGGAGGGTAGAGCATAGCCTCCTCTCCAGCAGGTAATCCCTGAAGGTGTCTTCAGCTGTCTGAGGATCTCCTGTACTCCCTGTCAGGTGCGCTTACAGTCTGCTCTCTAAGTGTGGCTGCATTAGAAATGAGAATAAGGGTGAAGAAAGGGCAATGGGCTAGAAAATGAGAGGATTTTGATGTTTCTGAGGAGTGTCTGTCTGTAAGTGGTGATTGTGATATCAGTAATTTGCCATGAAATCCCTGGTGGTCTAAATGCAAGTATACCTCAGGCTGCTGGTGTGAAGTTAGCTGCCTTCTCGCCTTCCCAGCACTTCAGTGCAACTCCATACACCTGTGGACTTTCGCTTTGGAGAATAGAGGCTGAAAAGGAAGAACATACTGCTGTTACTTCATCTTTTTCTCTCATTTCTACTTATCTTCCTGCTTTTATTTCCATGCAGGTACTATCTCTTACAAACAAGAAAGTGGAAAGGAGTATAAAGTCCAAATTCATAATGTGCTTCAAATACAATAGTGATGTTTTTGCATGAAATTCTGACACCTCTGAAAATGAATCCAGTGCTTTGTGTTGGCTATATGATACCTGCAAGGTTGTTTGTTATTTTTTTTTAAAGTCAGGACTTGAGTTTTTCTTTACAGGAAGGATCTCCTTGCTGCATTACCTTAAATAATTGCACACGCCAAATAAAGAAGACCTCTTTAGATGTCAGTCAAATGTAGCAGCATAAAATATATTTCTAATAGCATCCTTTTCAAAAACAGCATTCAAATGAAAAAAAAAAAGCAAAAACCAACCAAAACATGAAGCATATTAGCAAGGCACTTACCCTTAGTGTTTTATTAAATAAGTAGCAAATAATCAGGCAACTACGACAGTAGCACGGGCTGCAATGCTGCCAGGTGTTCTGTATTCTCAAGTGCAAAACTCTGCTTAGCTTTTGGCAGAGTAATACTTTTCTAAAGATTATTAGCTTATTGTGGGGGCCCAAATACCTTTTATCCCCATGGCTGCCAGCCTGCTGAGAGGCAGGCGTATTTCACAGACATGAACCTGCAAACAGAATGACATGTCTGTACCAGCAAAGTCTGAGACTCTTGTGGGGAGATGTCACTGGCACGAGGTCATCTGCAGTGCAGATCTGCTTCATATTCTGTGTGGTTTCAGTTTCTTTTTCTTGTAAGTGCTTTAAGACAGGAAAGAAAAAAAAAATAGACATGTCAATGAGATGCCACAAGCAATGGGTAGAAGGGAATTGTTCATTGCGAAGAAAGTATTCATAGATTCATAGATTAATAATTGTTAAATAAACAAACAGTGAAGAAACAATAAAAATACTATTTTTTGTTGTTGATGCCCATAGCAGTTCGAGGGAGGTAGAAATAGGCTGTTCTTACTGCCCTTTCTCATAGCATGTCGATATGTTTCTTTACTAGAATGATCTGTGGGAGGTTCTGCTCTAACCCAGTATTATTCATGGAGGAGCAGTGGAGGAGACCTTTCTAGCATCTTTGCCTATCAGTCAAAGGCCAGGAAAGGATTTCCAGTGGAAACTCTTCCTGACATGGCTATTGTGTTCAATTCTCAATTCACAATGTAACAGGAGTTTTGCTTTTTCCCTAAAGTTATGCATTGCAGCAGTCGGAGGAGTGAATTCAAAACACAGTACATCATTTTTCAAAATGGCTTTTTTAAACTATTTTCCATTGAACTGTCTGCAAAAAGGAGCTCTAAGCTAACCGATCAAAACCAAGGAATTAATTATTTAGAAATCCTCATGCCTATATTTTAGAAAGGTCCTCTAATAAGGCGACTTTTTACTTCCCTTTCAGTTTAGGATATGATAAAACTTGTGGTTTTAACAGGAAGTTAAAAGTGCCACATAAATGGCAGTGGCGAAGTTTACAGTGTTTATTACCTGTTAAGGAAGCTTTGAAGCTACCACTGAACTGTGTTTTGGGATTGCAGAGATCACATGATATCCTTGTATTCAGACAAAGATAAAAAAAAAAAAAGATTTGACAGCAGGTTGCTCAGTCACATTTCTACAGGTTTTAATTTTAAAAAAATCTGGATATGTTTCTGCTATTTCAGAGAAAAATATCAAGAAGCCTAGATTATAATGTGGTCTCTTTTCATTTGGCCCAAAAAAACATGTTTTATTTCCATGTAAAATCATCGTATTAAAATATAATGTTTAAAACATTGTGGCATGCAATCTTACCAATTGCAAACACTTCATAATTGTTGCCTTCTGTGTTGCTAAGTGCCGTTAAAATGTACTGTCTTCTGCATACATATGGATTTTCATCGTTATGCTGATCATAAAAAGATCATTACCAGGGACTGCAAATAACAGTTTTCTCTAGCACATCTGTTTGATAGACATGATCTACCTTCTTTATAAAAAGAATTAAAATCAATCAGCAGAAAAAAGAACTGAAGCTTGGTTTTACTGACAAAAGGGAATAGCTAATCATATCAAAAGCATTACACAAATAAACAGTACTATCCATTTCAAAGCTAAATGCTTATTATTTCTAAGTTTAAACAAAGCAGTGTGTGCTGAAGAAATGAATTATGATTGTAACGTTTCACTATTACAAACATTCTTTTAAAATTATACCTAAAATTTCAGTTTTCTGAAGTTTGAAAAAACAATTGTTTGATACAGTAATGTTGGTTGCTCTCCAATACTTTCCAATACTTTAAATTGAGATGGTTCTCCCTGGTCTTTTATCTTGAGTATGTTACCAGACTTAAAGTGTCAGTAATTACTTTAGTTTCTCACTCTGCAGCTTATTATTAGGGTTTAATTTTATGCATGGTTCTTTTACTAAATCACTAATATACAGATACGCAATCTGTGATGCCCAGAGGCCACTTTAACAAATCAATCCTTAAAGGAAGTTTAATTTAATTTAATTCACAGAATATCAGAAATATACAAATTTTATCATAACTGTAAAAATTCTCTAGTCACTACAGCACAGAAAAAAAAAAAGATATTCACAACTGTTTAGAAGTACTGAACTATTCCATATTGCATACAGCTTCTTGCCTGGTTGCTAAAGACAGTGAAGTCACATTGTTGTTAGCCCAAATTTTACATTATTTGATCATTTCTCCTGCTGCCAGTATTCAGGTGTCTGTAGTCTGGTTCTTCTTCCATTCTTAGTCACTTATGGACTGACCATGATGGTGTGACCTTGCATGAGGAAGAACTGGAAGAGTTTCAATACATAAGTTTTCCCTCGCTCAACTTCCATCTATAAGCAATATTCAGATCATGGATTTTGCCTTCAGAATATCTAGAAATAGATGTGCTGTGCATTATTAAATTGTAAAGCTCATTGCTACAGTATATTCTAAACACCCAAACTATTACTAAGTTTGAAAAAATGTTAAACAAATTCATGGAGAATTTGGCTTTCAGTCTCTACTGAAGATAGTCCTAAAGCTGCATTCTGTAGTCTGTGGGTCAGGAGCTCCTGATAAATGATGAGAACTGGGAAGACATACATAGAAAAATAATATTCTATACTTCTGTCTTAGCTGTTTTTCCTAAGCTCCTGCCCACTGTTAGGGACAGGGTACTTTCCTGGGACCATTAGTCTGATTTAAAATCTGGCAAAGAAATACAGAAATAGCAGGGGTGGCACTGGAGAAGCTAGATCAATGGCTAGAGAGCAAGTGTCTGTCTTGTTGAGAACAACTATTTTGGATGTCATGCCATGCTATGCAATGCAGTTATGCTGCACCGTTCAGCTCGTTCTCTTCCCTCTACCAGAAATACCTAATGAAGGCTTTTACTATTTCCACTAGCTCAAAAATTCCAGAAATCCTTCTTTATACTACTTTAACATGCATCATTCCTTTTCAGTTTCTCCCATATTCTCGCTGATGTTTTAATTTGTGAATTAATAGATACAGCCTTGAAGCACATCTCCATCACAGACTGGACATAGTTTAGGTCTTGTGCTGCATTCAGACCTGGACAGCTAAGCACAGCAGAGACATGGTGACACCCTCATAGACTTTCAGTCAACTCTATTACGTGTTCTTTGAATCCCTTGGCTAGAAACACCTTTGTCCTTGCAATACACTAAGTCTGTGGTTGCCTTCAAAATTCTTGATGCCTGTGCCCACTCCCTACTTGCTATTTTTCTCATTTTTATTTTTCCCTCTTACTGTGCCAGTCCTTCTCAATCACACTGGGCCTTGTCATCATTTTTTGTTCATTTCTGGTAAATTAAGCTTTCTATATATATATCCATATAGACTCTAAACTTACTTTTTGTGCATAGCTACTGCATTTTCTCCTCAGTGAACCCTTCCACAAGGGCCATTTAAACTATGTTATTGAACAGAAGTAAAAAAAAAAACCAACAAAACAGGACTAGTAAGGCTTAAAAATTAAACCCAGAGAAATTAAAATATTTTGTAAAAGCCAGACAAGCATTAGGTATATATAAATTTTTATTAAGAAAGAAAAGAGACTAAAAATAGCAATGAAAGAATAGTATAGCAGGATTAATTACAGTATACACCCCCAGTTCAGCATCAGAATCTGCTGGCAATGATCACTGGAGCCATGCAGTCGTTTAAAAGTCAAATAATTTTTTTGTAAATTAATATAAGTGGAAGTTAGAAACTTTAAGAGTTAAAGGCAGTAGCTGCTAGAGATAGGTATAGTGATAAAAATAGAAAATCAACGTAAGAAGAAAGATAATAGAAGTTGAAACTAGCCAGAAGAGAGAAAGATGTATTAAACATTAGCTAATAATATTAACACTGCAAATCACAGAATCACAGAATCACAGAATTATCATGATTGGAAAAGACCTAAAAGATCATCCAGTCCAACCATCACCAATACTTCTCAGCTAAATCATATCCCTCAACACAACATCCAAACGTTTCTTGAACACCCCCATGGTCGGTGACTCCACCACCTCCCTGGGCAGTGCATTCCAGTGCCTGACTACCCTTTCCGAGAA
>WHYT01017290.1:22819-33009 GCA_009806455.1 Tetrax tetrax
CTTCTGCAGGAGAATACCGTGGGAGACAGTGTCAAAGGCTTTGCTGAAGTCTAGGTAGACCACATCAACAGCCTTTCCCTCATCCAGCAGATGGGTCACTTGATCATAAAAGGAGATCAGGTTGGTCAAACAGGACCTGCCCTTCATGAACCCATGCTGGCTAGGCCTGATCCCCCAGTCATCCCGCACATGCCGCATGATCTCCCTCAAGACTATCTGTTCCATAAACTTCCCTGTAACTGAGGTCAGGCTAACAGGCCTGTAATTGAGAGAACACAAATGCTTGTGTTCTCTAATGCAAAAGGTCAGACTTTGAGAAGGAATGATGATCCTCATAAGAAGGAAAAGTTGGCAACTGGAAGATTGATAGAAACTCATGAGAAAAGAATATATGATTTGAGGAAAGGAATTTGGGAATATTCAGAGTACCACCAGTTACTGAAATTGTGATCAGCTATAGCAGCTTTTTACCAAAGAGTGAGGAAAAGGCATTTTAATAGTTAGATTAATTTTAATAATAGGATTAATACATGGTTGTGAATGACAAGCTCTCTTGGAAACAAGGCTTGGATTTACCAATTAAGCTTTTATCTCTGCCAAATAAAAGGACAGACTGTTATCTGACTTAAGGAAGAAAGCATGAACTGTCAGAATTAAACATAAGTGTTTGATCTAGAGCACCTTAATTGGCTCATTGTACTTGCTATGCTAGAAATTTTCTTTATTTTCTAGTGCTAGTTTTTGAAAATCATCATTATTAATACCAAGCCTCAGTATTTGGTTATTCACGTATTATATTCTGCAAAGCATCAGAACTCAATTCTGCTGCATGCTGTGGCAGACTGGAGAGACTGGGAGAATTTAATGTACAATAAAGTACAAAATGATTGCTTGGATTTTTCATTATTTATTTAATCAGGGAGTGTCTCCTGTGTTATTTTCTTTGAGATTAAATTCAGTTTATCTTAAGCCATCACCAAACTTGAAGTTTTTTGTATGCTGGAGGTTTCTGAACTGGCAACACAAAGTTACACTGATAACAACCACAGATCTGCAGGCTTTAACGGTGTCGTAGTTCAGCCCTGATTGGGACCAGACTATGCAGTCTCTCTCCCGCTCCCCCCACCCTCCGAGAGAACAGAGGGAGACAATATAAGAAAAACGGCTCAAGGTTTGAGAAGGACGGGGAGAAATCCTTAAAGCTACCATTACAGGCAAAAAAGACTTGACTTGGGGAAAACTATTCATTTATTTCTAAAACTAGCAGGAGAATGAGACAGGGAACAAGATAACCTTGCCCCGCCCCTCCCTTTTCCTGGGCTTAACATTTATCTCTACTACCTTCCCCTCCCGAGCAGCACAGGCAGGAAGAGGAAATGGACGTCGCGGTCAGTTCATCACGCGTTGTTTTATGCCGCTGCTTCATTGTTGGGGGAAGAACTCCTTGCATTCCTCCCCCGCTTCAGCCTGGGGTCCTGCATCACTGCTCCCCCTCCTTCTGCACTGACCTTGGCGTCCACAGCCATTCCTCACAAGAAAAATTCTTCACAACAGGCTGGCATATGCCTCTCAGAGTCTTTTAACCTCTCATTCACATCTCATCTCCTCTCCATTTTTTGCGGCTGGTCCGGGCTGAGTTGGGCCCAGTCGGCTGCCTGGCGGGAGGCCAGAGGCTGAGGGTTCCAAGGCCCACAAGGCTCGCACCTCCCCCTCTCTGCCCCCGCTCAGCTGCTTCACATCTTCTCTTCCTTTTTTTTTCTGTTTTTCCCCTTCTTAAATACGTTATCGCAGAGGCGTTATGAGGAGACATTCTGCTACCAATTGGCTTGGCCTTGGTCCACCCTAGGCCCGGCCGAGTCCACTGAACAAAGGGGAGCGACTTCTAGCAGTTTCCTACAGAAGCTGCCACCTTAGGCCCCCCCTCACCAAACAAAACCAGAACAAATGGCTATGTAAGGGAGAGTTGAGTCAGAGACTGTGTCAGAGAGCTTTTGAGGTAACATGGATATCTTAGTTGGATGGTTCCAGTAGAATATTCACAAACAATATAATTAAGGCAGGCATTGCATTGCAATTTTTATTTTCCCTTTAACACTCAATGGAGAGGATAGGGCGTGTAAATCCTTTTCAGACCTCTTGTTTCAGGCTCTCTATAGATTTACTGAGAAAATACTGAACTGACCTTGAATTCTCTGTGCTGCTCTCCATAACAGCATTTGTATGGAGACCATAGGGAAGACTTTTATTTTCTGTACACATTTCTCAGTCCCTAGGGTTATTGCTTCCCTTAATAAATGCCTTGGGTTTTGCACAATAACGGCAAAAGGTCCTGATGACAAAATATTACCCAGCACCACTCTATATTCAGGGGTAAGTCTGAATAATACCCTACCACTGTAATCTCTTGGTCATGCAGTGGAGTGCTAGAGACTGAGGAACTGGATTGCACTGTACTAGTACTGCGACTCTGCACGATGGGGATGAACACAAAGCAAGAGATGTTGTGGATACTGTGCACTGTACCCTAAATGCAGGTTTTAGACAAAGGTGTTTGCCAGGGAGGTATAATTTAGAGCAATCCTGAAGCCTCTCTGAAGTGTGTTGAGGGTGGGTTCCTAAAGCTAAGTCCTCAGAGAGACGCTGCTGTTTGAGTCATCACAGAACACATCTTTGAGAATTGCCAGAAGTAACATTTCACTTTTCATACAAATACCCAATTTATTCCCATTGTCAAGGTCCATTTATCTCTATGAAAAACACAACCCACAAAATACAGGTTTGTTTATTTTAAGCATTACCCGCTGGTAAGTAAAACTAACTGTAATTCCAAGATAGTTTACAGTCCTGGAGAATATTTGTATTCATGCCATTGGATAGTGGATCATTCTCTGCTAACTCCATTATAATATACTTCCTTGGTTTTAGGGATCATTTCAGTATAGATATTTATGGTGATAATACCGTATGTAAAAAAAACCAAAAAAAACCACCAAACATTCTGCTACTATTTTCAGTCTGGAAATCAATGAAGGTGTGGCTAATCTGTGGTCACACATATTTTCCATGGTCATTTACACATTTATTGGAATTTTTCTGTCCATTAAAACCTGATGGAGAAAAAGCCCGGGTTCTTTTCTCAGCAATGCTTAAAGACATAGCAAAACACAGGGCATTTGATGGAGCATAAATCAACCACTCTCTCCATCTACATTCCACTTCACTCATTTTTCAAATTGAGAGGTACTTTAATAAATAGCAGCTCTTGCCACTATACAGACACAGTGATGTTGAAAAATCACCCTCATTCTGGTCAGCTAGATTTGCAGTTTTAAAAAAGAAAAATCAAACTGCAGTTAACTGTATCACTAGTGTATATTTGCATTTGAAATCTGTTTTTCAGAAAGATTTTGTCAGTAAGTATATAAATACAATCAGTACAGCATTAATTTATTTCTTTTTACTCTTTTATTTCCTTCTAGTTATGATTTTAATACATATTAATTGTTTCCTAAAGATACCCAGTGTAAGGCAAGCATTAAAGAAGCAAAAGATAAACACAAATTTTATATAAATGAAACAGAAGAAAAACCCGTTAAATATAAATCAAGTAAATTAATAAGATTTAGAAGACAGCAAATTTGGAGAAATTGCTAGCACCAAATTTGGAAGCTGATTAACAAAAGTAAATCTTTGTTGTATGACATGAAAATGGACAGTGTATTCAGGAGAATAAGACCCATCCAAAATCAAGAGATCAGCATTGAAGAAGCACACATGGAAGAGTGGGAAGGAGTAGCAAAGTGAAAATAATGGGAAATATGCTAGGGCTAGCAACAAGGCAGTTGTAAGAGTGATTAGATGGCCTAATATTAGAAATACAGACTAAGATCCCATCACCATACTAGAAAGAGAGATAGGGTTCATAGCAGATTTTCAAAGGTGATTAAAATTGTCTATCTGCCAATCTAGGTAACCTGGAGAATACCTAAATTACACGTAGACTACTGAAGTTCCTAGACATCTTGTAGTTCTGTTTTTCTCCTGTGCCAAACTGCCTGTGTCAGAATGGCATATCTCAATGCCTATCATGAGTGGGTGCTAGCAGGATTCAGTCAGGCCAACCACTCGACCTAATTTAATAGATCTCCTCATCCCATGGCCCAGAAAACAAAGGAGCAATGCACTAGGAAGACTGCAGCTCAAAATCTGTTGTGTAAAAGCTTTTCTACAAAAGCTCAGATTAGGTTTCAAAACACAACTTTTTTTTTTTACCCAGCTGGAATAGGACTGGAAAAGTGAAGTTTGAGGCAAAAAGCTCTGCTTCAGATTTCCTATAGCAAGCTTAGGAAACTTACTCTGACCTTCCTGGCTTTTATCTTCCTCATTCCTGTTAAGCCTTTCCCTGAACTGTGAATACTGGTAGCTAAGAGAGCGTTTGGGCTAGCAGTTCAAAACTCAGGCTAATTTGTGAAGCCAGTCCAACAGAGAGAGAGATCTGTACCTCATAAGAGTCCAGTCTCTCTCAACCCTGCAAAACAAAACTGTTGTTGAACAGTGACACAGTTTTCATACTATAACATTATTATTTGTTTTATTGTGTGTTGGTTTTGTTTAGGGAGGGAGGGCTATGGTGGTAGCTTCTGTAAGAAGCTGCTAAAAGTTTCCCCATTGTCCAGTGGACTCAGTCCAGGCTAGGGTGGACCTACCACTGGCCAGGGCCGAGCTAATTGGTAGCAGAATGTTCCCTGATAATGCCTCTGCGATAACGTATTTAAGAAGCAGAAAAATTTAAAAGAAAAGGAGAAGTGAAGAAGCTTAACTGGGGGCAGAAATGGGAAGGTGCGAGCCTTGTGGGCCTTGCAGCCCTCACCCTCTGGCCTTCCACCCAGTGGCCAAGTGGGCCTGACTCGGCCCGGCCCGGCTGCAAGAAGTGGAGAGGAGATGAGATGTGAGGAGAACCTGAGAGGGGTCTGCCTGAGCCGGGTGTGAAGAATTTCTTGTGAGAGGAACGGCCGCAGACGCCAAGGTCAGTGCAGAAGGAGGGGGAGCAGTGCTGCTGCTCCCGGCAGAGATTCCCCTGCAGCCCGAGGTGCAGCCCCTGGTGAGGCCGGCTGTGCCCCTGCAGCCCATGGAGGCCCCGCAGGAGCAGGGATCCACCTGCAGCCCGGGGAGGGCCCCACGCTGGGGCAGGCGGAGGCCTGAAGGAGGCTGTGGCCCAAGGGGGGCCTGCTGGGGCAGCTGTTCTGGAGGGACTACGCCCGTGGCAAAACGACCCACACTGGAGCAGTTCATGAAGGACTGTAGCCTGTGGGAGGGACCCCATGAAGGAGCAGGGGAGGAATGTGAGGAGTTCTTCTCCCGAGGAGAAAGCAGCAGCATAAAGTGACCTGTGAGAAACTGACTGTAACCCCCATTCCCTCTTACCCCCTGTGCCACTTGCGGGGGAAGGAGATAGAGATAATTGAAATTAAGTTAAGCCCTGATGAGGGGAAGTTACTTTGTTCTCTTTCTCATTATCCCGCTTTGATTTTAATAATAAATGAATAGTTTTCCCCAAGTCAAGTCTGTTTTGCCCATAATGGTAACTTTAAGGATCTCTCCCTGTCCTTATTTGAAACCTTGAGACTTTTTTGTTATATTCTCTCTCCCTGCTCCCTCAGAGGGTGGGGGAAGTGAGAGACTCCGTAGTTTGGTCCTGAGCACGGCTAAACTACGACATATTTTTGTTCAGAAGTGATGTATACTGTATCATTTTTACTTGGTTTGTTGCTTTTGAAGAAATTTATTGATTTAAGAGCTTATATGTAACTATCTTTTTCTTTCATTTGATTTCTTCTTTTAATTTGCTTTTCCTCACCAGCTCTGACTCTGTCCCAGATATTCTATTGATCTAATAGTGAGAAATTAAGGTATGGGGACAGTACTGACCGTTTACAATGCAAATGCAATTAAAAGAGTAGAATTCAAGACTCTTGAAACTCTTCTTTGTACATGGGCTTGTACTCCTTGTATATGTACGCAAAACAACTAACTTTATTGAAACTGGTGATTGTAGTAGCACAAAATCAAGATGAAAGAAAAATGCATCAGCTGGTCACCTAATAGGTAGTGAAAGTGGAATTCACTACTAAATCATATTAGTAATTCTTCCCTGAACAGAGATACATGTATGTACCTGCTCACATACGTGCATAGATCCTGCAGGCTGTCTAGGTGTTACTTACCCATCTGGGTTAAATACAGGAAGATACTGAATGCACTTCAAGATTTATGCCCGATAGGTAGTAAATATCTTAAATTCCAAACCTGGCAGAATCTTTGAAGAAGCCACTAGAAAGATGACTAGATTAGCTCACAGACTTCCCCCTGCCCCCTCTTCCTCTTGCAGGGCGTCTGTTTATGGTTTGAAAATATTAATTTGAAGAAAATGCAAGAATTCTACTTAGAGACTACTGGCACTGGGATTACTCATGGAGTTTGTTTCATTGTAGTAGTGGTTATTTAAACACAGCAGCTGAACCAATCACTGCATTTGGCAGCAGGGTGAGTTTCTTCTGATTACATACTGATGTTGGTCTTGGTGAGAAGGTGTAAAATCTGCGCAAGCTACTTCTCTCTCTAGCATTGAATGGGGACCATAACTGAGAACAAGTTTGCTCTCTCAGTTCAGTCTGTGCCCTAGACAGTTTTCCTGTGATTCCAAAAGGCTTATACTATTCCTTTCTCATCTTTGTTTCTACATAGTCCCTGGAGAAAGCAAGAAAGGTAAAGGAAGCCAAGCTTTGAGAAATATGATTTAGTTAGAGTCACATTTTAGAAATATGCAGCTTACATAGGGTGGATATATTCTATCTCTACAAACTGCTGTGAATGTTGACATGTTGCAGCTCACAAATAATATTACTTCTTGATCCTTGATGCATGGAGTAAGTGGTATGTGGCTATCTGAGACTACAGTAATTTTATTTCTGACATGGTATCTCTTGCTTTCATAACTTTTCTGCCTCACTACTCTTATCTCAGATGAGAATTTGTCCGACACGGTTATAAATTGCAATGTCCATTATTATTTTGTGTGCTATTAATATATTTTACATACAAAACTGATTTATCGCTGTAGATTTCAAGCCTGTCTCACAGGAAACCACTTTCATGCCTCATCCAGTAATTTGTAAAAAAAAAAGTATTATTCTTCGCTATTCTAAAGGATTGTTAGATGAGCTGAACAATATTTGAATTGAATGTGCTTTTACTGAAAAGATACACAGTTATGCAGTGAATGCTTTTGAGCTTCAAGAAGTTCATTACAAACATTGGCCTTTTTCACTACACAAATTATATAAATCATCTGTTATACTTTCTGCAGTCTGATTGGGTGATTTCTGTCAGAAATCTGACAGAAAACAATGGGAACTCAAAACTTTACAACAAAGTATTTGTGCTTTTTCATTGGTTAAATACTAGTGGAATCATATGTTATTGTTTCTGTGTCTTGTCTACACAGTCAAAGAGCCTCTTTTTAAAAGGGGAAAAGATGCTTCTAACATCTTCCTGTGTTCATGAGTTAGTTCTTGGTAGCTTTCAGCTCCAATGAAAATTATAGAATCATAGAATCTTTAAGGTTGGAAATGACCTCCAAGATCATCAAGTCCAAGCATCAACCTAACACCACCTGTGCTCATAGGTGCTCCAGCCTTCTTATCATTTGTGTGGCCTTCCTCTGGATGTCAAAACCATGTCAAAATGATTTAAAGGCTTAATAGATGCCTTAAACAAAGGTTTAATGGCTGCCCTTGTGGCCCAGAAGGCCAACCACATCCTGGGCTGCATCAAGAGGAGCGTGGCCAGCCGGTCGAGGAAGGTGATTTCCTGCCCTGGTGAGACCCCACCTGGAGTACTGTGTCCAGCTCTGGAGCCCCCAACATAAGAAGGACATGGACCTGTTGGAGTGAGCCCAGAGGAGGGCCACAAAGATGATCAGAGGGCTGGAGCACCTCTCCTATGAGGACAGGCTGAGAGAGTTGGGGCTGTTCAGCCTGGAGAAGACGAGGCTTTGGGGAGACCTTATAGTGGTCTTCTAGTACCAGTAGGAGGGCCTACAGAAAAAATGGGGAGAGGCTGTTCAGTAGGGCCTGTTGTGACAGGACTGGGGATAACGGTTTTAAAACAGAGGGAGATAGATTTAGATTAGATATTAGGAAAAAAATTTTTACACTGAGGGTTGTAGAACACTGGAACAGGTTGCCCAGGGAGGTGGTAGAAGCCCCATCCCTGGAAACGTTCAAGGCCAGGTTGGATGAGGCTCTGAGCAACCTGATCTAGTTGGGGATGTCCCTGCTTCTTGCGGGGGGGTTGGACTAGATGACCTTTGAAGGTCCCTTCCAACTCTAACCATTCTATGATTCTAAAGTTACAGATACTACACAGCCCACTACAATCAAACAATCAATATGATTCAAATAATTTGGGAACATTTTTGTACTCTGCTGAGAACAAAATGCTGAACATCTACAATATCCAGCCCAAAATAAACATTAAGGAGAGGATATAGAGTCTCTGGCTATGTCTGGTGATCTCATTCAAATTAACAAACTGGGAAAAGCTTCCAAGGTCAATGTATGTGAGCAGAATTGAGAAATGTTAAATAAATAATTTTGCAATACTTGCACATGAGATTGGTTGGCATTAAAGTTGCAGAGTCAAATTTAGCAATACTAAGTTGTAAAGAGCTAAGAAAATATTCTGCTAAGAATATCTATGCAATCTTTAAAACACAGGGCTAAACAAAGGAGACATTGTCTAACTTCTTATCTAGCTCAAGGTAACAAGTACAAGAGATACACAGATGCTCTTTCTTAAGTGGTCTATAGTTGCTGTAGCAGCTGATTCTTTCTTATTTGTTGAATACGTTTAGTATGCTGCAGAAGATATAACCACTAAAGAAAACATGAACTTTGTTCTGGAGAGTGATTTTGATATAGTAAAGAATACTTGTTGTCATGCACTTTGTTTACTTTTTAAAAAATTTCACATTTAGTTAAGAAAAAAAACATACAATAAAGAATACTGAAATCAAATTATCTTTCAGATTTGGAAAACACTTTCAAGGTTCTACTGTAGAGATTCTTTGAATTTTATAAACACAATTTGTTTTCTGAGATGTATAAAATGAATTGTAAATGTATTTTCAAAGGCATAAATGTAGATAATATTATGGCTGGAAAGGACAGTTTACACTCTCCCGTTCATATAGGCTCATAAAACCTCAGAAGTACTGAGTCACTCAAATTTGTTAAATTGGTACTTGATTGCTTGCAGATGATCCAAACTGATGTGGCGCGTCCTAAGTTTGAAAAATCAGCTAGCTGTTAGGAGCATTCACTGGAGAGAAAGTATTCTGTGCAAAAGAGAAGTCATAGTGTAACTTCAGTCCGGGACCAGACTACAGTCTGTATCTCACTCCCCTCACCCACTGAGAGAATAGAGAGAGAAAATACAAGAAAAAAGGCTCACGGTTTGAGATAAGGACAAGGAGTTAACGTTATTGTTAGGAGAAAACTATTTATTTATTATTAAAACCAAAGCAGGATAATGAGGACAAGAACAAGATAACCTCCTCCTAACCCTCCCTCTTCCCAGGCTTAAACTTAATGTCAATGATCTCTACCTCTTTCTACCCCCAAGTGGTACAGCGGGAAGAGGGAATGGGGGTCCCGGTCAGTTCATCACATGTCGCTTTACACTGCTCCTTCCTCCTCGGGGGAAGAACTCCTCTCATTCCTCCCCTGCTCCAGCCTCGGGTCCCTCCCACAGCAGTCCTTCACGAACTGCTCCGGCATGGGTCGTTTTTCCACGGGGTGCAGTCCCTCTGGAACAGCTGCCCCAGTGCAGGCCCTCCATGGGCCACAGCCTCCTTCAGGCATCCGCCTGCCCCAGCGCAGGGCCCTCCCCGGGCTGCAGGTGGATCCCTGCTCCTGCGGGGCCTCCATGGGCTGCAGGGGCACAGCCGGCCTCACCATGGGCTGCACCTCGGGCTGCAGGGGAATCTCTGCCGGGAGCAGCACCACTGCTCCCCCTCCTTCTGCACTGACCTTGGCGTCTGCAGCCGCTCCTCTCACAAGAAATTCTTCACAACCGGCTCAGGCAGACCCCTCTCAGGTTCTCCTCACATCTCATCTCCTCTCCACTTC
>WHYT01017290.1:34802-103024 GCA_009806455.1 Tetrax tetrax
CCTCCATGGGCTGCAGGGGCACAGCCGGCCTCACCATGGGCTGCACCTCGGGCTGCAGGGGAATCTCTGCCGGGAGCAGCACCACTGCTCCCCCTCCTTCTGCACTGACCTTGGCGTCTGCAGCCGCTCCTCTCACAAGAAATTCTTCACAACCGGCTCAGGCAGACCCCTCTCAGGTTCTCCTCACATCTCATCTCCTCTCCACTTCTTGGAGCCAGGCCGGGCCGAGTCGGGTCCAGCTGGCTGCTGAGTGGAAGGCCAGAGTGTGAGGGCCGCAAGGCCCACAAGGCTCGCACCTCTCCCTCTCTTCCCCCACTTCAGCTTTCTTCACATCTTCTTCTTTTTTTTTTTTTAATTAAAATTTTCCCCCTCCTTAAATACGTTACCGCAGAGGCATTATGAGGGAACATTCTGTTACCAATTGGCTTGGACCTAGCCGGTGGTAGTTCCACCCTAGGCCTGGCTGAGTCCACTGGATAACGGGGAAACTTCTAGCAGCTTCTTACAGAAGTTGCCACCATAGCACACCCTCACTAAACAAAACCAACACATCTTCTTTTCAGAGTTGTTAGACAATTGCTATGTTAGTTCTAGTTAAGCTAACTAGTGTCTTTGCGCTTGGCTCATGTATCTTCTTATTACAAATTTACACAGCAGAAACAACCACTCAGTCTTTTCCAGGCATTTCTTTGTGTCTTGGTTTCAGGTGGGATGGAGCTAGTTTTCTTTTCACTACCTGCTGTTTTTTGGATTTAGTATGGGACTTGGTATGTGAAGAATGTTGATAATACACTGATGTACTAAAGAGACCAAGGACACTTTCCAGCTTCCCAAATTTTGCTAATGTCCTGGAAGCTGTGAGTGATTTAGCCAGAACAGTTGACCCAAATTGGGCAAAAAGAGTATTCCGTACCATAAACACCATGCTGAGTATATAAGGGGGGTTGGCTGTGGGCCAGCCCTCTTTTTCACTCCATTGCTCACCGCTTGATTTTATTTCCATAATCGCTGCTCAGGTTAGGCTGTACTGGTCATCGGGTGGTGAGAAATAGTGCATAGGTTATTTTGTCTATTTTAGTACCCCTATATTTAGTTATTATTGTAATCTTTATTTACTATCCTAATAAACTGTCTTCATCTCAACCCAGTTCTTCCCAGTTCTTTCCTCCATCCCACTGGGGAGAGGGAAGGTGAGGAAGCCGCTGTGTGGTACAAGATTACTGCCTAGGACTAAGCCATGATACTTTGGAGAAGCAGCAGGTATATATTTCCATTACCATCCCACATTCTTCCTCTTTTCATACTCTTTCAGAAGAATACAGTGGTTGACACTAAATAGTCAATATTTTTACTTTCCTGGTTATTTCTTTCAGTAGCAATTTAATATTATCGTGTACTGACCACAGTATGTTTTCTGTAAACATTTCTCCAGTTCAAAAGTAAAGATCAATTTTACTATTTTCATAACCTTTTGTGTTCACTAGCTATGAAATGTTGAAATGCTTGAGATCTAGCTGCATAAATACCCATAAAAATAAATTGTTGAGCTTGGCTGCTTCATGATACCTTTACAATGAATTTTATATTATATATTTGATTGTAAAATTGACAGGTTTGCTCTTTGTGCTGTGCAAATGTGTTGTACTTACAGCATCCAGTTGGAGAACTGAAAAAGTAACCTGGCATGCTGAGCTCACCCATTCCATGTGAATTATTGATTTCAGTTAATAGTCAATACCATAGACCATTTATACCATAGACACATTTATTCTCTGAATAAATGTGTGCAAAAATTACAGGAGCAACAAACCTGAATGTTCTTCAGTCTCTTTCTGGCCAATCTGCAAAACAAAAAGGAAAACAACTCAATTATTTGGGACTTCTGCTGCTGAGTCGATAATTGGAGCATTTGGCCTTTGCTCTCCTGATTTAGATAGTGCTCTGGTTGCTGTGCGGCTAGTCTAAGACGGAGTAAGGAACAGTTTTCAATCAGAAGCAAACCAAACATATAGGCCATCCATAGTCTAAGCCAGTGTGGCAGCTGACTGCTGCAGTTCTCCTTTCTCCCTTAGTCCCAGCGCTGGACTCCTGCCACCTTCCCTGTGCTGGCTCTAGCACTTGTCTAACCATTCACTCAGCAGTGCTCTGTCAGAAAGCCAACCTGCCAAAAAAAGCGAGTAGTTTTCTTTTGAATTTGTGTGCTAAATTACATCAGTGAAGGGTTGTACAGGCACTGCTGCTTTCAGGAACATGTGGCCAAAAATGACATTTTACTTTTGACTGATACGAAACTGTGGCCTGCATTGTGACAGAAAAAAAATTGATAGGAATAAGCCCAAACCTCTGTCTGCTTTACTGTAGCAGTCTTTCAAGGTCATTCATGTAAAATATGAGTCAGAACTCCTAACTATAAGGTCTCTTTAGTATAACAAAGGGGACAGGTGTTTTAAGAGAAAGATTGCCATGCTTTTCGGTAAGCTGGTATTACAAACAGAAAGCTGATCAAATATTATGCTCAAAGTTTAAAAAGCCAAAATCTTTATACAGTGTGTCAGATGGCCAGTCCGTTTTCTTTCACACTGTGGCAAGTGCACAGAACTTGGAGATCCAGCAAAGGAAATTTGCGCAATGTATGTGAAATTTTTTAAAACTTCTTGATGTCCTTGTTAAAATCAATACAAATTTATTCCCTCTTCCAAAAGAAATCATTAATTTTAAAATAGATATACAGAGTGGTTATTTCTTTTAATTTCTGTTGGTTTAAGTTTTTTTTCCTTTTTTTTGGGAGGCCACCAGTTGCTGTATTACATGGGGTCTGAATTCAAGAGTTCCAGCATGTGGCATTAGCTCCAACTCTCACCCTCTTTTCTGTCCCATCACATAACACAGTAAATCCTCGATGCAGTCATTAGCTGCAAAATTATCATGTCCAGGGGGCGCAATTAAAACTTAGATGCTTCATGGCTGATAACAAGATATATGTGCCCTTCAAAGGGAGAATCTGGTGCAGAAGCCAACTGCACGGGGTTCAGGATTAAGACCCAAAAAAATTAACAACTGTATCCTGAAACATTTTTCTACAGAAAACTGACATGGAAAATGGCTTGGTTTTGAAGACATGTTCTCATAGAACTAGGAACCAAGAAAGCGTTTTTCTTATTTTGCTTTTTATTCCATTTTCCATTTTTTCATGCTTTAGAGGTTATTCAAAAAAGGGTTGATTACTGCCAGAGAACTGGAGAGCTGACTGGCTCACCACTGTGAAGCAGAATTAATTACAGATTGTAGCATGTACACCTCACAAAATGATCTTGAGCCTGTTTCCCACATGAAACAGAGGAGTAATACTATAGTGCTATCTATTTCTAGGTGAAACTCTTATTTTGCCTCCTACTTATCTTTTCCAAATAGGTCAAAAAACCCAAACCTAATGAATTCCCCTCTCAAATCAATTGCAACCTAATCCTGTTACTGACCTCAATAGTATGACTCTTGATTTCCTTAGGACAAAGAAGGAAATGTTTCAGTGCTTTGTATTTGATTTCCAAGATTGCTTGTCAGCCAAGGACACTGGAATTGGAGGGACCTTCTCCAGACACTTGATCCAAGACAGTGCATTCTGAATCCTCTTCCATTTCTATTTTCTTCTTAGCAAGTGCATACCTTCTTTTCATTGAAAAGGAATGACTCCACTCTGTCTTGCTTCTGTTCTGCTGCTATTAGCTTGTTTTAGGGCCTAAAGGGGATTCTACTGTAAAAGCAGCACAGGAGAGCTGGCAAAAACTTTTTGGTAAAATGTTTTTTCTGAACACTTAGAAGTCTCCTTGGTCTAAGCAGCTTGTGAAACAGCTGTTGGAGGTATCTAGCATACTTTGGGTTGAGGTCCAACACCTTTACCTGGAGGCCTGCTATTTGGACTGGAGGTGCAAGCAGGACAATGATAGTATGTTGGCATTTGGCTGTGAGGTGGCCTTGGCATGAAGAAAGCAGAGGCTACTGCCAGCATGGGCATTGCAAGCCATGGGCTACCCAAGGCAGGCAGGCTTGCCCAGGCAAGCTGCATAGCTACTGAAGCTGGGTGCATGACTGGAAAGGTGAGAAGTCCTAGCCCTCACGTAAAGGGACTGTTTGGCACGGTGGGTATAGTGTGACCTGATGAAGTAGCAGATGCTGCAGGAGTAGCACCCTGGATGCCAGCTGGGCTGTAGCTGCTGTGCTGTGGTAAAAGGTGGAGGGGAGGTCGGGGGGCAGCAGAGGATTTAACTTCTCCTCACTGATTGCTACAGCAGGGCCTGAAAAAGTTGGATGAGTTGTGCGTGAAGATGGAAAGGCAATTCTGACTCAGGTGGTCTCGTTAGCATGTCACTTGGCAAGTGGGGACCTCCTGGGTGCAGATATCTGTGTGTTCTCCTCTGGAGCTACTGCAAAAAGATTTGTCTTTCCCTCAGAAGCAGTTCCCAATGCAGGGTGGGTATCAGGGGTTCTTCTCAGGCAGTGTTCATTCAAATGTGGGTCTAGTTAAAAGGCTGCCAGAGCTCTCCTTTTCACCCTAAAGCTTCTTTCGCACTTTATTAGCAGTTGGGAAGAATCTTTCCTAAAATTCGGGTCATAGTAGAAAAGCACCAAAAAATGGAAAAGAAAAAAGTTAGTTGCTACACCTCAAGACTGAAAAACACAAAGATATGACAACTAAGAATTTTAATTGGAATGGACAAACATGGATGTGAAAAAAAAGGACTATGGGGTATTCTCAACCTGAAGTTTAGACTGAATAAAATTTTATGATACAGGTCTGTTAGGAAGTAACCAGTCTTGTGATTTCACCACTTGGGAGCAATGCAGTGTGGGATTTTTGAAAAGCATACAAACTGATTAAAAACCCAAACACCGCTAATTTTTAGCACCTTCAATGTGGAACAAACTTGAAGGTAATCATATGATACTGACATTTACCTTCTCAGCATTCAGCAGATGCCACAACGACATTACACATATGTAGCAAGATACATAGCAAAGGCCAAATAATGATGTGCTCTTTCTGTTTTGTGGATTTAAAGTTGGAAATAACCAACTTGTATTTTGCCTGCATTTTTACTACTCAGAAAAACTACCTCAAAACCTACTGAACATGAGCCGAGAAACAAATGACAATCAGAACATTTACTACTATGCTCACCTCCCATATTGCAAAGGCTTATTTCACTGAAACAGATCTCTGTCCCACTAGAATAATCTGAGAGTTAGTTTGTGTGTAGAGAATCCTCAACTGCTGCTCCTTCTAGTGGGTCTTTGAGTGAGCCAGATCTTGGAAAATCCCATTGCTTTCTGGTGAATCCATGGAGACTGAGGTGACAAGTGAAACTTTTCCTGCATTCCATTTCGAAAATCCTCAGGGGTTCTTGCTTTCTGAGCACTTCCTTCTTGAACACTCCTTCCTAGATCACTACGCACTTTCCACGTTTATCCCACCAAATTTACTGAAACCGGTTGCTATCAGCAATGTCCCAGAGCTTCTTCAGAGAGCTAGGGTTGAAAAGCCATGACTTTTGCTAGAGCTCTCTTCAGAAGAATTGAGATCCCCTTGTTTTGTCCAGGGTGGATTACTTGAAGTTTGGAAAGCCTTTTCTTCTCCTAAGGCAGTGTCATCAGTGTCATATAAATTACTTTCTTTTTCTTGGTGGTATAAATGTTTGCAGTCAATACAAAAGACAGACTTCTGTGTTCTGTATTTCTGTACAGACAAATAAAGACACATGAGCTTTGGATTATAAAAATGTCATCTTCCCAAACTGGTGAAATGCATCTTTGGTACTTTTCTTTGTCATGTTAATGATAACCAAAAAGTGATGGAAAAAAAGTCAGGACTAGTTTAGGTAGATACTCAGACACATTACCAATAATGAAATCTAGTAAAATATTCCCAAAGTTCCTGGATATGTAACTCTCATTTCCTTCAAAAGAGGTTAGAATGTAGTTACTCTGGAAAATTTACTAGCCACCAATCTGCATCACTAAATGAAGTCCATAATTTTTTTTTTTTTTACATTTCTTATATTCTCAGTTCTTACTTAAGATGAATATCATCCCGGACCAAAATAATGTTTCTGTAATTACTAAAAAAAAAGACAAGCTGACATGCTGGCTGGCCCTTTAAAAAATATAATTAATATATTTCTTGAAAAAAACCAAATTTCAAAGTGATTAAAAAATAATGCATAAAATCGCTCTCTGCAAATCCACAATTCTTGTCTACATTGGTTTTTTGGGGGTGTACTATAAGCTGTGCAGTCTGAATATGTCCCTGTGCACATATGAAAATAGCTAAGTCATCTTAAAACTTAAAAACTGAAGAGTCTACAAATATGACTGTATCCTGGTCACTCAAGTGCACCATGAGGGTGTTTTTAAATTTTAAGAGTGTGTAGCTATTTTATCAAACTATATTTACTGGGCCTTTTTAATGCTGTAGCACTGCCAATCCTCTCTGTTGCTTTTCAGTACTTTGTTTAGCGTGATCTCTCTCCATTTGCAGTTTAGTGATAATATTCCCTTCTTCTGCAAGTAAAAATTTTGTAAATTAATTGCTCCATTTCTGTGTCATTACGCATCTTACCGTCAGAGCGATCTGGTGTTTCTTTGTTTTCACATATGAGGAGTTTCAGACATCCAAGTAAAGATTATGTAGGTGCCTTGTGGGATTTGTAAAGAAGCTTAGGCATCAAAATCCCATCAAAACCTGGAGAATGAAGCTCTTGATTGGTGCAGGGACCTTCAAAATTTCACAGAGCAGCTGTTCAGTTTCTGAAATTCTGACCTTTTAATTTTGTTGGAAGAAAGATGCAGGGCTTGATTCAGTTACTGATTCTTGATCTGATAAATATAGTGCTGTGGGACAAGCAGTCCCACTGAGGTAGACATTACAATTGCAATACACTATGGATTATGTCTCTCCTTATACCTTCTGAAGTATTCCTTAGCATATTTTGTGTTATGCTGTCTACAGCAAATAAATAGAGAGAGAAAGTAATTTGTGAAAAAGCTCTTCAAAAACTATTCTTAGTGCATACTGGAGATTAATTTTAACAACACAAAGCAGTAGTGAAAATGTACTGGAATGGACTTTAATATACTAAAGGTGCATATTTTGCTGTTTTATTCCCTGAACTGCACCTGAAAGAAGGCTGTGCTGCTGTGTAAAAATAAATTGTATGGCATATTTTCCAGCAGTAAGAACCTGATCTGTCACCTTCATGCAGACCAAGAGATACTTATGCTATAATCCTTTATTTAGACCCCACTGCCAAGAAAAATTTTATACTGAGAAGCGGGGAAAGAAAATTGTTTTACAGTTGCATGCTGCAAGGTCAGCTTTCCTGCAGAGCTCCAAAGCCTTATTTCTGTCTTAAAAGCTCAAATTAAAAGAGCCACTAGTACCTAGAACTATCCACTAACATACATGAACTTCCTATGAGCTCTCATTTATCCTTGTTTTATGCTGTAGGTTTTTTTTTCTGACTAGCTGATTAACAAAAGATGAAGAAGGGTGTGGAAATCTTTCATGAAACATATGTTACATGTAGTCTTGTTATTGTTACTACTTTACTACACGGAAAGAGTATTTTTCAACGAAAAATGCTATATAATATTATGAAATATTAGACTATTATAAAAATATACCTGATATTAAAAAAAAAACAACAAACCAGAAAAACCAGGAAGAACATTCTTACGAGTTCTGTCTTCCAGAACCTCAGTAGATCAAATACAATGAATAATCATACTTAAGGGAGGTTGATCCTTTCTAGAATAAGGGTGAGTTATAGCTGAAGTTAAAACGAGCAGTCCACAAGCACACATGTACCTGCGAACACTCGATGCTCACATAGATGCAGAGCTAGACAGTTGTGCCTCGGCACAAGCCGACATAGCAAAGGCTTGGTGTATTGCAGAAGGAGACACTAGTCCATTATGATTGCAGTAAGAAAGGCTCTGGGACTCTGTAACATACCAATTAAAATGCTATTTATTCAAGCTGACGATGTAAGGAGAGAGAGCAGTGTGGATAACCTGTGTCCCCTTAGATGCTGGGTACCCTGGGTGGTGCAGCCTCACACAGGGGCTTCTGATCCATGCTGGGCAGACCCTGTTCATAGAAGACATTCTCCCATTTTGGTTGTTTGAGCTATTATAGGATTTTTGCAGAAAGCAACTCTATTCATCATTTATACTGTCAAGCAGAAAGATTGTTCACGTTGGACTTTCTTGCTGCACTGTTCGATAAAGGCAAGGCAACACAGGAGGCGTGACCATGGGTACCCAGCGGGAGCTGCCTGCCATCTCCCCGGTTACAGCGAGAGCTGGCTGGGTTCATTCTGAGACCAAGGGATTGTGCAGCCCAGCACAGCCCTCAAGGCCACCGTGTATGTGCAGTACAGCACAGCAGAGGGCTGGCTCACTCAGGTTAACCGTAGTGGCTTTGGTTCTTTTAATGCCCGTATTACTGAGATGTGCTAACAATACTAAATTGACATAAAATGTGAGAGCTAGGGAAGGAAAATAAACACAATCCACCTGGAAAGATGAGGTCGAAGAGGGGAGGTAAGAGCTTCTGTAGCTTTTTCGTGGTTGTAGGCAGACAGTTGTGGCTTTCAGCATTTTTAATACACCATCAACATCTAACACAACACTCATTATAACAATTCCTCCCTCGTGGGTCCTAATAGTCTTTGATGGATCCAGCTGTCATAGGCCACAGATTGTAGCATGTGATAACCCCCATCAGTGTTATGTGTGAGTTACTTCTGGCCAGATGATATAATTCTTCACCGCATAGATCACTACACCGAAAGATGATAGTTCCTATATCCAGTGAATCTCCAAGTTCTATCACTGTAGAAAGATGCAGGGCTTCTTTTTGCAGGGGTTCCAGGAGAGATCAATTAATTCCTCCTCTAACTCTAGGACACAGAACTCAAAATACTGCAGCAGTAGAATCTGTTTATGTATCTCTCTACATGTATCTCAGATAGATATATATATATATAACTTTTTTTTTTTTCTTTAAAGTCATATAAATGACAAACAGCTAGAGAGAAGGCAACTTCAAAACTTGGAACTATCCAGGAAACCACCACACAGACAAGTTTAAGCCTTAAAGGAGTTAGAAATTAAATCTGGGCTAATAATTCATAAACAATAACTTATCTAATCAATATAGGCTTTATTTTGCAAATCACCCATGAAATATTTTATGATGCTATCAAATGTAATTTATTGCTTGATTTGCTTAATTTCTTTTCAAAATAATTTATTAAATAATTAATGGTTGATGGGTTGTAGAAGTTATTAACTGGAAGTATTTAATATTCAAAATTCAAATGGCTTTGGTTACTTTTAATTGGAAACAAGACTGGAGCTGTTTCAATTCTTTATCTCAATGGATAACACCTAGAATCCATTAGTCATGTAAATATTTTTGCTTTTAAGTTGTTTCCTTCATAAAATTCTGAATATTTTCCTGAAATTTACTCTTCTACACAAAATACTAGTTCTTCAAAACCCAATATACATATTATTTAAATAAAATGAATTAACTTGGTTCCAACTACAATAGAATGTAAATTTTAGGGGGACTGCAGACAATGTTCTCAGTGATTAATGTTATTAAGTGTATTCTTCTAAAAGTACCAATGGTTCTCTGCAACAATACTTATTTACTTGCTTAAAGCAGTAAGTGCAAAATAGATTTAAAAAAAAACAATAAAATGTCTCTTGTTTTAAAACTATGCTAAATTAAGCGCATGAGCATAGGGATAAATGCCATAGCTTTTTACCCTAAAAAGCCCCCCAAACTTATATTTTATTGTTGTCCTTCTATAATTGAAAAAGAGAACTGAATAATGTAGAGCATCAGTGTTTTGGCACTGAAAAACTTTGGAACTGACTTTCTCTCACGGGCAACTAAGCTGCCATTTAACTGCAACATTACTTCTTGGGCTTAACCACAGGTGTGCATAATCCCATAGCAATGTCCCTAACCTCTTGGTTAATTGCCTGCTGCACTGTCATAACATGTCAGACAAATTCCAAGGCTGAAACAGTTCAGAATTTAATGAAATTCAAATGACGTTACTATTATTTTTATTTTTCAGAATATTTTATGACAAGGTCACTGACTCTGCACACTATGTCGAGTCTACTTTTCAACATACATTTTTCCAAATGAAAACCATCTGGTCCTCCCCTGACAGCCACATTAGAACCTCATCTGCACATGTCACAATACTGTCAGCATCCTAGAGATTTACTCAATGATTTTCATCTTCATTTCTGATCATTTAGATCTGTAACTTCATTAAAAATTCTTTGATATTTTTAACCTAGCTCTTGATGGTAGAAGGGAGAAGCTCTAGTCTGTAACCTTCATGTTCATGTCCTCCAGAACAGAGAGATGCTGCATCTGGCTTGCTCTGGACAACTTCTTTTCTTTTTCCTTTTTCTTTTTTTAGAAAAAAAAAAAAAATCTGTCTTGATGTTTCATATGAGCAGAGTTTCAGGATTTTCCAGACAATTAATAATTGTACTTGCATAAGTAGGCAGTTCATACAGTCCACAGCCCAGAAATTTGATCCATCTGCCATATTTAGGAAGCCTGCATACCTTGACTGTACACTGCATGGAAGCCTAATTCTATCTGGAAAATCATGGATAAACATATGTAACCTTCCTCATAAAAATTTCAGTTTCACCAGAAACTTTCTTTTTATCTTTGTGTGGGAGGAAATGTCACCTCTTACATCTGCTGATACAACAGATAATCCCCTGTTGCAAGTATAGCAACGCCTAAATGTACAGCTATTTTAAATTTTCTCTAATTGCTGAGTGAGTTTCAATTTCTGTAAGAAGGTATATTTTCAGAGTTTTGGCTAATATAATAACAATTTTTTTTTTGTCACAGTTCTGTAATCTAGGCTACTGACAGAAATTCCTACTTAAGCATGTCCCCTGCAGTCAGTTTATACAAGTGAACAGAAAGGATTACATAGATAGTCTTTTCATTGCTCCAACAGCAGATACAAAGCAGTCAAGCCATTCTGTTAACTGCTTTATTGTATATACTGATTCTCATTGCTCCATTTTATCACAATCTTGTAATCCTAAACCTGAGACAACTGAAGAAGTGAAAATGATAGTATGTAAATTGGATTTAAATTGCACAGATATATTCTGGCTTAATAGAGATATAAAACATTTAAAATTTTTATCATGACAAGATATTAAGGATGACAAATATTTTGAGTGGTTCCAATTCAGTAGTGTTGTGAAAAATAGTTTTAATAAATTATACCTTTATTGTTATCCTTTGCATTAGCAATACACACAACGTATGTTAATTAAGAATCTTGAATTACGAATACATCTGAAATGTTGTTACTAAAGAATTTTCTAGTGGACTAGACCAGGACTTATTAAAAAAGTAGACTTGAACAAGAAAGGAAACAATATTCATATATGCACATGATTATTAATACTTTGCAAGCCAAAATTCAAACACAAGGAATTGTCAGAGAAAAAAATTTCGTGCAACAGTAAGTTGGCCTTCATTTAATGCACAGCACAGTGTTTTTTCCTATCAGGACTCCTTCATATTAAATATGACTAATATAAAATGGTTACTGGCCTGCTATTCAGAGGGTTTTTGATTTATTTTTTTTTTTTGTCCTTTAATGGTTCTAGTCATTGGTTACGGCAAACTTCTAGAAGTTTCTCATTGTAGAATCAAATATTTAAATATTTTAATGAACTCTTTAGCAGGTTATTTATATGATATTTTTGTACTTCACATACATTCATTTATTTTCACAAAACTGTGGCGGGAAGGCGTTGTATTATGCTTATTTTCTGACGGCAATCTGAGACACAGAGATAAGAGTGAAAAGTAGTAAGTTATTCAGAATACCTTGTGAGTGGTGTAGGACCTGAGTTTACAGAACACTTAGCATTTTATAGAGCCTACAAATTCAAAGTTCAAAGTAAAGTTGTTGCTCAACAATTTTTCAAATCAGACTCCAGGTCTCATTATCAAATGCTCAGAAAATTAGGAATATATGACTATTGACCGTCTCAGAAAAATGTAGTGTAAATGACTTCCCTGTCTTCACACAGCTTGCGCAAGAGAAAAGTGTAGAATATGATCCTCCAAAGTATTATATATCTTTTTGAGCTTTTTGAATAATAGATTATTTTTCAGAGCTCAAGAAAAAAAATTGAAAAATAGTTGTACAGATTAAACTAAAATACAATTATTGTCAGCTTTTTGTGGAAAACAACTGGTTTCAAGTAATAAAAGCACCTTGTATTTTAACCGTCTTGGTAGTATGTTATAAAGTAAATGAGTTTAAAAATCTCATATAAAAATGAAACTTTTAGAATTTTCTCCATTTCTGAAAGCACTCCTATTTTTGTAGGTTTATTCATGATCAAAACTTAACATTCCCTAAAGCTGACCTTCTAAATCTCCTCATTCACTAGACATCTTTCAAATTCTTCAATAAGTAAAGAAAATTAATGATTCATCTCCTGAGCATCTAGTCTATATAATGACTGAGACAAGGTTCTATGGAAAATAAACTCTTTAGTTCAAACTTGTTTAATTCTTATGTATTTAAGTTGTAAGGCAACACCCCTTCGTCATTTCCTAATTTTAGGTACTTCATCTAATATATTGGCATACTTTAGCCCTGCTCAGGACCAGACTACTCAGTCTCTCTCTCTCACTCATCCCACACTTCGAGGGAATAGAGAGAGATAATAGAAGAAAAAAGGCTCAAGGTGTAAGATAAGGACTGGGAGAGATCCTTAAAGTTACTGTTACGAGCAAAACAGACTCGATTTGGAGAAAAATATTCATTTATTACTAAAATCAAAGAAAGATAATGAGAAAGAGAGCAAGATAACTTCCCCTCACCCCTCCTCTTCCTGGGCTTAACATTATCTCTACTAGCTTCCCCTCAGGGAATGGGGGTTACAGTCAGTCCATCACACATCGCTTTACGCCACGGTTTTGTTGTCTGGGGAAGATCTCCTCACATTCCTCCCCTGCTCCTACATGGGGTCCCTCCCACAGGCTGCAGTCCTTCATGAACTGCTGACCATGAGTCGTTTCTTCCATGGGGTGCAGTCCCTCCAGAACGGCTACCCCAGCCCAGGCCTTCCACTGCTCACAGACTCCTTCAGGCATCCACCTGAAGCCCCAATGGCTTCCATGGGCTGCAGGGGGATCCCTGCTCCTGCGGGGCCTCCATGGGCTGCAGGGGCACAGCCGGCCTCACCATGGGCTGCACCTCGGGCTGCAGGGGAATCTCTGCCGGGAGCAGCAGCACTGCTCCCCCTCCTTCTGCACTGACCTTGGCGTCTGCAGCCGTTCCTCTCACAAGAAATTCTTCACAACCGGCTCAGGCAGACGCCTCTCAGGTTCTCCTCTCATCTCATCTCCTCTCCACTTCTTGCAGCCGGGCCGGGCCGAGTCGGGCCCAGTCGGCTGCCCGGCAGGAGCCCAGAGGGTGAAGGGCTGCAAGGCCCACAAGGCTCACGCCTCCCCCTCTCTGCCCCTACTCCAGTTTCTTCACATCTTCTCCTGTTTTTCCTGTTTTTCCCCTTCTTAAATATGTTATCATAGAAGTGTTATCAGGGAATATTCTGCCACCAACTGTCTTGGCCCTGGCCAACGGTGGGTCTGCCCTAGGGCTGGCCAAGTCCCTTGGACAAAGGGGAAACAACTTCTAGCAGCTTCTTGCAGAAGCTGCCACTGTAGCCCCCCCTGAGTAAATAAAACCAGGACATATGTACATATGTGTGCACACACTTATGCATGGAGTTTTAGGAAGTAAACTGATTTCCATGTTCTACAGTATGTGACAGAAAAAAAAAGAGTGATGAAATGTAAATATCTTCAGCTCTTTTCAAGACTGACCGAGTGTCAATTCAAGACTGCTTGTTGGGTTGCTCACTGCTAGGTCTCCATTCATTCTCACCACCATTAACATCTTATCTTTGCATCTTTGCTTGGCCATTTCACTCCTTCACTTTCCAATCTTACATCTGCTTCTCTGCTTCCTGTATATTTTACTCATAGTCCCAGTCACCATCAGCCTTATTTAGCAAATCCACTTCAGTGATTTGACTTAATCAACTGTCCTCCAGTATCCTCAAATTATCAGTTCCCAATCACCTTTCTCCTGTACCATGTGATTTTTTTAAGCTTCTTTTTCAACTGATAAAGATGAATTATCCTGACATTTAACAGCCAAAGACAAAGGGACATCTGAGGGCCTCTCTCTTCACAATATTTCAAAGTCTTATAAATTGGTCAAATTTATGAAAATTTTCACAAAGATAGCAAAGCATGGCTCACACAAAGGCCAACCATGCCATATGTTAAGACTTATAAATGAAGGTACTATATTATTTCAAGGTAGAAATTTCCATAGTTTTTTCAGTATGGCAAGCTTCTTGCCTCCAATCTCATTTTCAGAAATAACTGCCTTAGTAAGATTTAGTCTATAGTTTCAAGATTCTACTGAGTGGAATGGTTGTACACATGTGTTTTGATTTTAGTTTTGGCACATTATGACATTTTTGTTCCATCACAGCATGAAATAATGGATTTTATTTTCACGTTAAACTTTTTATACTGCTCTAAATCAGTTCCAGATAGACAGATGACACCTGATTTAGCATATTCTGGGGTTTTTTTATGAAGTTGTAAAAACCCCAGCGAATCAGTAGTGAGTTTGTTGTCCTATAAGTGACAGAAAATAATTGTGGTTTTTGTCTGATACTCAGAGCTTTAATATTAGATTTCCCTGCTGTTGCATTGTGGTTACATATGTACTCAGCATGAAAAATCTCACCTCCAATAATTGAAGTTTGGCAAAGGATCAAGCAAGTGAAGACATGCTCCTGTAGTATGAAGTGTCAGTTACCACAGTTACCATATTAGCAATATTATGAATTCAATGTGTAATAAAGAAGGTATTAAAATCTGAGAATGTTCAAAATAAAATCAAGATTCTAATATACATTCATCTAGTGGAATTCTAAATTCCTCTAGTGAAAACTGCAAATTCTCAAAATGTCCCACTAATTATTAAAGCTCAAGGAAGTAGAGCAGAATATATGTGAACTATAATAGAAGGAGGTGTCTTAATTAAGCATCCAGATTCACTGTATAACATGGATTTCGATCTGTGTGAAAAGAAAGAGCTTCTTTAAGATTAAATAGTTTAAAAAGCATTAAAAATCTGCCCAAATAGAAATTATTCCATTAAAATAAAAGCTTGAAAATGTCTGAATTGAAAAACGTAGTTTTTAGTAAAGAACTGTTATATAAAAAAAATAGACTTATCCATAGCTGCTTCTAAGATAGCATAAAGTTTATATGTAATGGAAGTCTGCACATATAGAAAAAGAGAGTTAGTTACTTGAGCAAAAGCTACTTACTAGCAGGTTTTTGTTAGGGAAAAACAATAAAGGTATTTTTAAACCAAGTTCTTTTTTTTGCGCTTTCCTATATTGCCACAATCGGCACAGGCACATAGATTAGACGGAAGAATGGCTGACACCTGAGTTGTATTTCCCATGTTGCTAGGTAACAACACAAAAGCAAGAAGCTTATAGCATTTCTATTTTCCCCTGTTTCCTCCTCTCCCACACTCAAAAAATCCTAAACCATTGAGCACTTTTAGAAAGCAGTAATAAATAAGAAAAAGTAAATTATTGCATGTAAAGAAGAGAAGACGCAGCACAGAAAGAAACTTAACAATTAGATTTCCTAACAGTGGGGAGAAAAAAATTACTCAAGGCAAAATAATATTTGAATTCAGCAGAACAAGAAACATGTTCTCTTCATTGGTTGGCATGGTAAGTGTCTGTTGAGCTAGAAGTAATGGAATGATAAAAAAAGCAAAGTTCATTATGATGGTCAGAACATATCTTCCAGCTGTGGTCTAGACAGCCAATACAACTCCTACAGAAGTCAAGAGAAGTTCTTGGACTTACATGGGTGAGGTATCTGAAGCTATGAAGCTATAAAGTAATGTTACTGGGAAACCCTAGAATCTTAAGTATTTTGAAAATAAGACTGGACAAAGCACTGGAAAATATAAAATAAGTAATAAAGCACAATGCTGCTGCTGAAATAGTTTCCCACACAAGGAAACTAAATAGTTAGACTAGCTTGAGTAAAAATTTTGCCTTTTAAAGTTTCTTTCAGTTAGATAAGATTTTGTTGTGAGATTTCCCATCATGATTTTGCAGGTAGGTAGACTTATTGCCTGAACCATGCTTATCTGATCACAGTTGTCTTTAATTTTTTTCCTTTCTTTCTGGATCCAGTAACCTGAATGCTTCTAGTCATTCCACATGACAGTAACTGCATTGGTACCTGTCTCATCCCACTGTCAATTTAAGCAGCAGCTAAGGATGTGTCATATGCTAAACATCTCAATGATACTTTATTCCACACACACCCCACCTCCTTGCCTTGACACATCTCTAAATGAGCGACTACAAGGAATTACAGTAGAGAAAATGGTGCATTGGATTTACAGGATATAAGACAGTACCCAGCAAGGATGAGCTATCTCTGCCACTTCAGAAAGGGATTCTCATCCTTCTTCTGCCTGCTAAACATGGATAAAGGATCAGAGAATCTTCATAGTTCATGATTATTCATACCAATGTAAACATTTCTCAAGGTACATCGTATAACAGACAAAAAGTAGATAATAGACAATGTCCATGGCATTTTGTTAGCTTATGACCACGTTCTTTATTACAGGGCTTGCTTTGTTCTTTTGATGTGTAAATTTTACTATTTTTTTCAAAAATTTTCCAACGTTCTGCTTAGAAACACAAATGTGCTGAGTTTATTTTAGAATCATAGAATAGTTAAGGCTGGAAGGGTCATCTAGTCCAACACCCCTGCAAGAAGCAGGGACATCTTCAACTAGATCAGGTTGCTCAGAGCCTCATCCAACCTGGTCTTGAATGTTTCCAGGGATGGGGCATCTCTGGGCAACCTGTTCCAGTGTTCCAACACCCTCATGGTAAATTTTTTTCCTTATATGCAGTCTGAATCTTTTCTTCTTCTTCTATTTTAAAATCATTATCCCCCAACCTATCATAATAGGCTCTTCTAAAGAGTTTCTCCCATCTTTTTTATAAGCCCCCTTTAGGTACTGGAAGACCACTATAAGGTCTCCCTGGAGCCTCTTCTTCTCCACTCTGAACAGCCCCAGCTCTCTCAGCCTGTCCTCATAGGAGAGGTGCTCCAGCTGCCTGATTGTCTTCCTCTGGACTTGCTCCAACAGGTCCACGTCCTTCTTACGCTGGGAGATCTGGAACTGGATGCAGTACTCCAGGTGGGGTCTCACAAGAGAGTGGAGTAGAAGAGGACGATCCTGTCCCTTGACCTGCTGGCCATGCTTCTTTTGCAGCCCAGGATGTGGTTGGCCTTTTATTTTTGTCATAACTGAAGTAACCTGTGTGATTGTAAGATGCTACAACATTTCTTTTGACTAATGGATAATGAAAATAAATTATCTATAAAACTGTAATATTTATCTTTAATTGAATTTAATCTTGACAGATCTCTGCAGCCATAATTTTGATAGTTTGCCTAGTTTGTCAAGAAAACTACATAGTGCTGTCTTTTCAATCTTCCTTCTCAACCATTATTTCAAGTTTCACTTTACATTTTTATGAGGTCATTGATTTATGGAAAACAGAGACTGATAGAAGATGATTCTTTTTCTGTCAAACAAAGCTGGATTGCTCAAAACTTATAGGAAAATTCACACCTATATTCTACAATGGTATGGACTATGACAATTCAACCATGTTCTTCCAACTCCCCTACACATCCTTATTTAAATTTCACACCCTCTATGGACTCTGCAGTAACTAGGTTACCCTTGGCATTTCTCATCGCAGTCATTGATATTTCTTATCTTTTACAAAAATAATATTTCTTATTTATAAAACTTCTGTAGGATCGCAGAAGAGCTTTCCATTAAATAGTATCATTGGTATAAAACATATTTTCCTGTAAGAATTAAGAGAGTGCACAGATTCAGGTGGCATTTACAGTAGTCAGCAGCTGTCTACAATTGCTTGCTTTCATATTTTAAATAGTAATCTTTTGTATCTTTTTTTTTATTTTTTAATTTGTAATGCATATATTTCAATCATAATAATAAACTTAAGTTCGAAATAATGATTTAATAAGATATTTATTTTTCCTGGTAAATTCCACCTTCCATACACATTGCTTGAAAACTGAATGGTTAGCGATCAGAATGAGAGCTACCTTACAAATCTGGAGACTGAAGAACACAACATGGAGAGTGACTAGACATGGAACTAGGGGATTAATATTCATTTTGGACATTGTCTGTGCTCTTGACATAAATTCATCAACTTTCCCTTCTTGTTGAGTAGTCTGTTGGCACAGAAGTCTCTGTAGTGAATTTCACATAAGGAACTTGCAATGTTGTATTCAAACTTTGGCATAAATATTTTTCTGTATCCCTATTTAGGCATCTTTATTGATACCTGAATTTTAAAAGCTTTGAAAAGAAAGAAATCCCTTTAGAGAACTAGAAATACTTCAGTGTTAACATTTTTCTAATTAGGTCAGGAATATAGATGGTGCAATTTTGTCTGTTCTTGATTGATAATTTTGATGTTTTTAAGTGGATGAGTTTATGATGTTAAATATAGACAGAAGTTATTGGCCATTCAGTGAGTAAAATTAGCATAATTCACAACTGAAATCAAATTGATTCAGTAATTTATATATTATGAATGAAAATTTAACCATCTTATTGTTTTGGAGGCTAACAATGCTCTCTGATCTTGCAGCATTTCCTCAGTTCCAACTCAAAATCAGTGTCACACTTTTTCTTCTGATAAAAATGACTAAAGAAAACATTAATGTTTTAGAATGACTGCATTAAGAACTATTTCTAGGAGTCAGACACAAGGATGAGAGCACAAATCTGACATTCACCTTATAGTTTATAGACTGCTAAAAGTGCCCCTCTGTCCCCATCCTGTTGTAAGCAGCCTTTTGCCAAGGGGAAAAAAAACCCCACAGGTTGCAGGCAAGTGGTAGCTATCTCTAAGAATCTGAGAGAATTTGTTTTGAAAGAACACAGAAGGATAATCAGCAGCAATGAATGCAGATACCTCTTTTATAGAAAAAAAAAAAACCAAAACAGATACTTGGATTCTTGGACACCTGCTTGTTAGTGTCTTCAAAAATTCAAAGATGCCAAAAGCATCTTTGTTACTGTAATAAGACCTTGGGTTTGAAAGACATGACTGGTCCTGAGCACAGAACGCAAGATTACAAATAGGAGACTGTGAGACAGCATGTCGTACTTGTAATAAAGCTTTAGCTCTTTTATAGCTTTCATTTAGATGTCAGAAGCCTTTGCAAAGTAGATCACCAACACTGTCCCTATAGGCCAAATAGAAAAATGGAAGTACAAGGGCAGAAATTACTTCTCTGGAGTCAACCACCAGGCTGATGACAAGTTACTTTGGGGAAAAATTTGAGGTAGAGAAAATTTGCTCTTATGAGGAACTGAGACCGAGGCAAACTATCATAGAATCATTAAGGTTGGAAAAGTCTAAATATTGTTGTCCATATACATGGGCAACATTGTGCATTTCAGATATTTTAGAATAGAATAGAATAGTATAGAACGAAATAGAATAGAATCATTGAGGTTGAAAAAGGCCTCTAAGATTACCAAGTCCAAGCATCAACCCAACACCACCATGCCTAATAAACCATGTCCTGGAGTACCACATTTATACGTTCTTTGAATACCTCTAGGGATGATGACTCCATCACTTCCCTGGGCAGCCTATTACAATGCTTGATTGCTCTTTCAGTAAAGAAATTTTTCCTAATATCCAATGTAAACCTCCCCTGATACAACTTGAGGCCATTTCCTCTCATCCTATTGCTAGTTGCTTGAGAGAAGAGACCAACACCCACCTCACTACAACTTCCTTTCAGGTAGCTGTAGAGAGCAATAAGGTCTCTCCTCAGCCTCCTCTTCTCCAGACTAAACAATCCCAGTTCTCTCAGCTGCTCCTTGTAAGACTTGTTCAATAGACCCCTCACCAGCTTCGTTGCCCTTCTCTGGACACACTCCAGCAACTCAATGTCCTTCTTGTACTGATGGGCCCAAAACTGCACACAGTATTCAAGGTGCAGCCTCACCAGTGCTGAGCACAGGGGCACGATCACTTCCCTGCTCCTGCTGGCCACACTGTTTCTGATACAAACCAGAATGCTCTTGGCCTTCTTGGCCACCTGGGCTCACTGCTGGCTCATGTTCAGCCAGCTGTCTACCAGCAACCCCAGGTCCCTTTCTGCAAGGCAGCTTTTCAGCCACTCTTCCCCAAGTCTGTAGCGTTCCATGGGGTTGTTGTGGCTGAAGTGCAGGACCTGGTACTTGGCCTTGTTGAATCTTTCACAACTGGCCTTTGCTCACTGACCCAGACTGTCTAAATCCCTCTGCAGAGCCTTACTACTAGTCTCAACCAGATCCACACTCCCACCTAATTTGATGTCATCTCCAAACTTAGTGAGGGAGCACTTAATCCCCTTATCCTGATCATTGATAAAACTATTAAACAAGACTGGCCCCAAAACTGAGCTATATATAAACTTAAGATTGTTATAGACATTAATACACAGTTGTTGTGGTTTTGCTTAGTGAGGGGGGCCTAAGGTGGCAGCTTCTGTAGGAAACTGCTAGAAGTCGCTCCCCTTTGTTTAGTGGACTTGACCGGGCCTAGGGCGGACCCACTGCTGGCCAAGGCTGAGCCGATTGGGAGCAGAATGTCCCGTGATAGCGCCTCTGCGATAACGTATTTAAGAAAGGGAAAACAGGAAAAAAAAAGAGAGAAGAGAAGATGTGACGAAGCTGAGCAAGGGCAGAGGCCCAGAGGGGGGAGGCGCAGGCCTTCGGGCCTTGCAGGCCTCACCCTCTGGCCTCTCGCCAGGCGGCCGACTGGGCCCAACTCAGCCCAGCCTGGCTGCAAGAGGTGGAGAGGAGATGAGATGGGATGAATAACGTGAAGAGATCCTGAGAGGCTTTTTGAGGCTTCTGCCAGCCCGTTGTGAAGAATGAACTTTTCTTGTGAGAGAAACAGCTGCAAACACCAAGGTCAGTGAAGGAGGGGGAGGAGTAATGTGGCTCCTGGCCAAGATTCCCCTGCAGCCTGTGGTGATGACCATGGTGGAGCAGGTTGTCCCCCTGCAGCCCATGGAGGTCCACGGAGGAGCAGAGATCCACTTGGAGCTTGGAGCCCGTGAAAGACCCCGCACCGGGGGAGGTGGATGCCTGAATGCAGCTGTGGCCCATGGAGGGCCCGCTGGGACAGCCGTTCTGGAGAGACTGCACTCCGTGGAAGAGATGACCTACGCCGGAGCAGTTTAATGAAGGACTGTGGCGTATGGGTGGGACCCCACACTGGAGCAGGGGAGGGATGTGAGGAGTTCTTCCCCTAACTGTGAAGCATCGGCGTACAACAACGCATAATGGACTGACCGCGACCCCCATTCCCTCTTCCCCCCTGTGCCGCTCGGGGGGAAGATAGATAATGTTAAGCTCGGGAAGTGGGAGGGGTGGAGGAGGTTATCTTGTTTCTCTGTCTCATTCTCCTGCTAGTTGTAGTAATAAGTGAATAGTTTTCCCCAAGTCGAGTCTGTTTTTGCCCGTGACGGTAAGGATTTCTCCCTGTCCTTATTTCAAACCTCGAGTCGTTTTTCTTAAATTATCTCTCTTTTCTTAAATTATCTCTCCCTATTCTCTCAGAGGGTGGGGGGAGTGAGAGAGAGACTGCGTAGTCTGGTCCGGATCGGGGCTAAACTACGACAACAGTGGATGGCAACAAAAAAAAAAAAAAATTTTCTCTCCCACTGTATGAACTTAACCATAAAAAAAGTTCAGTGTTGGTAATAAAAAGCTACAGAGTTTGAAACAAGTACATTCTGCAAAGATGCATATTTCTGTAAGTCTCAAGTCTCTCAAATGCTGTTTTGGGGTTGCTCCTGGAGAGCAGAGGACTCAGGGGTACTGGTGGATGAAAGGCTGGACATGAGCTAGCAATGTGCGCTTGCAGCCCAGAAGGTCAACTATATCCTGAGCTGCATCAAAAGAATTGTGGCCAACAGGTCAAGGGAGGTCACTATTCCACAGTGGTGAGACCTCACCTGGTGTACTGCGTCAAGCTTTGGAGTTCTCAGTACAGGAATGACATGAACCTGTTGGAGCGGGTCTGCGGGAGGGTCGTAAAAATTATTAGAGTGATGGAACATGTCTTCTATGAAGAAAGGCTGAGAGAGTTGCATTTGTTCAGCCTGGAGAAGAAGAAAGCTTATTGCTGCCTTTGAATACTTAAAGGGGGCTTGTAAGAAAGATGGGGACAAACTTTTTACGAGGGTCTGTTGCAAAAAGACAGGGAGTAATGGCTTTAATCTAAAATAAGGTAGATTTAGCCTAGATATAAGGAAGAAATTTTTATGATGATGACTGGTGAAACACTGGAACAGGTTGCCCAGAGAAGTGGTAGAGGCACCATCTCTGGAAACATTCAAGGCCAGGCTGGATGGGGCTCTGAGCAACCTCATCTAGTTGAAGGTGTCCCTCCCTCTTGCAGGGGGGTTGGGCTGAATGACCCTTAAAGGTCCCTTCCAACCCAAACTATCTGTGATTCTATGATTGTATGAGTCTATGATTTTCATTTTTTTTGTCTACTGCTACAATTCAAATGGCTATATAGCCAGGAAAATCTGTTTCAACTTCATGGCTGTTATCATCAGATACTGCATTTTCTATCCAAGGCAAACTTGCAATGGCTGACTTTCCTATAAAGTCCATATGATATGGCCTGAGGTTTCTGTCTTTTAGGAAGCCATGCATGTTATTAATCAAACACTAGTATAATTTACAGCACTGACATTCTGTTTACCTCATTTAAAGTGATGTGGATGTCAAGTAGAGAAGAATTTGGTCCAATGTGATTTAAGGTACCACATTTCTGATGAATGAGAAAAGGTTTTCTGTAATCCATCATGCTAAATAAACCCCACTATGGGGAAACTATTGTAAGGCAGACAAGACAAAAGCAAATGTTACAACAGAAAAAGAGTTAACCAACAGATTACAAAGCATAAAAAGAATTCCTGAACTAATTTCTAAATATTGTATACACATATATACCTTCAAATTTAAATACTGGGTCTTCTCATTGTACAATAACATAGTAGAGTAAGACAAAGCAGTGAAATATTATGGAACGGAAGTGTTTACATGTAAATATTTTTTCTTTTAAAGAACAATGTAAGTAACAAGACTAGAAAAATTGCAGAATTTAACCAGCATGCAAACACGACCGTACAAATTCCTATACCCTTTTAGTACCCAGTAACTCTAAGACTGCGCTGTAGGCATAACTGTTTATGCAAATGTGTGTGGCCATATATCAGGCCATTTAAAATGAATTTAGCAGCAATACATTTCTTTGGGGGAAAAAAAAAAGCACCATTATCTCTTTCAAACACACATATTTCACCTATTATGCTATTACGGTTGGTGTTTCATAAACTTTTAGGTGAGAAAGGAATGACTATAATCACCCAACTTTTCTCCACTACAGACATTTCAAAGAACTCATGCATTGGCTTCTCTATCAAGCTCATAACCTCTGGCTGAGGTAGAACTTCTCTTTCCTGATGGCAGCAAGTCATTCAGAAAGCTTCAATTAATGGGTTTGGTAGCATGAAGACTTAGAAACATAGATAAAGATTGTAGCTTGATTTATGTTCCTATCTGCTGTGGTTTTATACCTGCAATGTCTGTCCTGTCCATGACTCACAAGTCATCAAAATGTTCCTTTCATAATTAAAGTAAAATCTGTTTGTCAGGTAACAAGATCAATTTCTCTGAATTATTATTTTGTTACACCCTGGTATTGATCACAGCATGTCACATTTGCTCAGTCTAAGTCATTTGCCATAGATATTTCAAAAATGTATTACTGAGGACTGAATGTACTCATGTCACTCATAAGTGTAATTAGGAATTCTGACATTTCATATTTAAATTATAAAACAAAGAGTAAAAGATAATCACAGCTAAGCATAAGCTCGCATAAAACTCCTTCCTGACACAGGTTATTAATAAGAACAGAACAGGATAAAGTTTCTATTGATCTTACAACAAAATAAGCAGCATTACAATGCTACTCAGCATTTTGAGGATATTTCGCATCCTCTACTCTACTGCATAAAGCAGGAATGTTTTGTAGGTTACATTTTGCAGAATGAAGCTGGTTCTGAGCCGAATTACACAATTAGAAATAGGCAATTTCTAATGCATGTAATCCATATCAAGTTATTTCGAGGCGAACAAACAGGGCAGTTTGCCCAAAATATCAGCTAAATGAGCAGAAGCAAGCCATAGATGAAGCAGGGCAGGTCATCAGGATCTGTGCCTTGGTCTCTGCCAGGAACACATTAATCTAATACTGGTTTTGACTGCACTACTCTTTCCCTTAGGGAATACTACTTTACTTCAAGCCCCATTAGCTTCACTACAGTGATTTTGATATGAAAATAAGTGAGTAAAGATACCACCATCTAACACTGTATGTTGTATGCCTGAATTGTGTGGCCCCAAGAGAGAAAAATCTGTTGTTGTGGTTTAGCCCTAGTCACAACACAGTTTCTTGCACATCCTTCCCAGTGGGATGGGGGGGAGAATTGGGAAGAAAACTCACAGGTTGAGATGAGGACAGTTTATTAGAATAGCAAAGAAAAATTACAGTAATAACAGACTATAAGGATACTAAAATATACAATATGAATAATGCACAATTCCTTACCACCTGATGTCCCAATGACTGATACAGCCTGTCCCAAGCAGCGATCACAGAAATGAAACGGAGCAGCAAGCAAAGGAAAGAGAGAGGAAGAGAAAGCCATCCCTCCCCCTCCCCAGCCAGCCCCCACTTATATACTGAGCATGATGTTTATGGCATGGACTACTCTCTTTGGCCAGTTTGGGTCAACTCTTCTGGCTGTATCCGTCCCAGCTTTCTGCACCTGCATGTTAGCAAAACCCAGCAAGCCAGACAGTGTCCCTGGTCTCACTAGCAAGGACTTATAACATCAGTGTGTTTATAAACATTCTTCACATGCAAAATCCAGAACTCATAGGCTACTGAGAGGAAAACTAACTCCATCCATGCCGAAACCAGGAAAACATGGAAACAGGACATTAAAATTACACTTCTACTTGATTTATTAATGTAAATATAACTATTCTCAACCACATTTTCTACAGATAACTTTTCAAGGATTAAAATAAGAAGTTCTATTCCTGAGAAAATAGTTAAAAGAATAGCATGAATGATATGTGTATCAACCACCAGTCCTAAGCGAAAAACACTGCTGTGTACTTCTATGTAAAGTTATGCTTATGAACTGAACAAAACTTCTTACGTTTTCATTGTATTCTATGAATCCAAAAGCAAAAACTTCCACAAGAAAAGGACCTGCCAGAGTGTATTTCAAAACTGAGTGTTACAGTGGATTCTTTCTATATAAGCTACCCTGAAAGTCCAAGTAGTCTTATGCTAGTATTGAGTATTACATACTCCTTTTGTATACAATGTATGAGATACTCTGTCTTTAAGGTACTGAATCTTGTAATAAGTCATACTAATCAGAGACTGTTTACTGCAACTATAGTGGTTTTTGTTGCTTCAGCAGCCTTCTGCCTGCATGTGCACACTGATAAAAAAAACACACGACAGCTTATTGCCACATAGTATTTTCTCCATAATTTCATTACTCTGAGGTAAATATCAAAGCATTCAAATCTGGAACAATGATGATTCGATATCAAGTAAATAATGAAAATCATTATTTTTTTAAAAAAATGCATTTTGTTAAAATTATAACTTTTATACTTCTGATCTAAAAATAATTAATTTCCAGGTAGTAGTCATAGAAAGTGTGGCTGCATGATGATAATCTGTGGTATTCTGGATTACCTTTTGAGATTTCTAATAAGTAGCTATATTCTAATAAGGAAATATAATTAAAAAGTCTTTGCCGGTGAACTGGCTTTCTGAATGAATATCTCTAAAACATTCCCTTATCCTTTTTTAAAAGTTTCTTTTAATGACAATATTACTATATAGGCCTACAATCCTTAAAAAAAAAAAAAAAAAAAACAAAACAACTTTTGAAGCTTTCTGAAGATGTTTACCTGTTAAAATAAATATAAATTTTTATTGGAACAGTTACTGAATCTTACCGTGCTTAGCGGTTAACCCAAGGTGCTGTCAGTAACAAAAGGTCTTTTTGGTCTTAGCCTGTCAAAACTGCATCTCAGATTTCAATCAGAATAGAGGGATTATTCTATGCAAAAATGAAGAAATTTTTTTCAGTGGCTGGCCATGCTGGTAGGTAAAGCAAGCTTCAGTGAAACCATGACCCATGAACTGTATGATGGCTCAAATAAACCTTACTGTGCCAACTTTCATCTCTCAATACCAGCAGGTTCTCCTGCATTTCCAGGTGGCAGTATAATCTTTTATGAAGAGACATGTTTCCACTGATACTCTCACCTGGGTATCATGGGAGCTATGCAATTCAGCCCCCACTATTTCACTGTAAAGGTCTGAAAGAGATGGTGCACTGAATCAAATGCTTGCAACATGTTCTGACCATGATCATTCTTCACTCAATTTTAGTAATTGTGAGATGACGAGCATCATCTCCTGGTACCTGAATGACTATCACAAATGCCAATTTAGGATCCTGTTGACTGTACCAATTTGTCATGAATCCTAATTTAGGATCTTACTGACTATGCCAATTTGTCATGAATCGTATGATTTAGATCACTTAAAAAACCACTGTCAAAGGTATCAAGGCCAGGCTGGATGAGGCTCTGAGCAACCTGATCTAGTTAACGATGTCCCTGCTTCTTGCAGGGGGTTGGACTGATTGACCTTTGAAGGTCCCTTCCAACCCTAACTATTCTATACTTCTATGATTTTATGTTGTAAAAAATGCGACTTAACAAAGTCTGCTGACAAGATTCACTGTGTTAATTACTGCACAGAAAAACATACACAAAGGAAAACTGAGTTACACTCCAGTTATAGTTATTCACAGAGAGACCACGCTGGAGAGAAGAGATGTCATCCAGAGGGACCTTGACAGGCTGGAGAGGTGGGCCCATGCAAACCTCATGAAGGTCAACAAGACCAAGTGCAAGGTCCTGCACATGGGTTGGGTCAATCCCAAGCACAAATACAGGCTAGCGGAGAACGGATTGAAAGCAGCCCTGAGGAGAAGGACTTGGGAGTGATGGTAGATGAGAAGCTCAACATGAGTTGACAATGCGTGTTTGGGGCCCAGAAGGCCAACCACATCCTGGGCTGCAACAAAAGAAGCATGGCCAGCAGGTTGAGGGAGGTGATTCTGCCCCTCTTGTGAGACCCCACCAGGAGTACTGCGTCCAGTTCTGGAGCCTCCAACATAAGGACATGGACCTCTTGGAGTGAGTCCAGAGGATGGCCAGGAAGATGACCAGAAGGCTAGAGCCTGTGGAGCCTACCTCTTCTCTGAAGACAGGCTGAGAGATTTGGGGCTATTCTGCCTGGAGAAGAGGAGGCTCCAGGGAGACCTTACAGCAGCCTTCCAGTACCTAAAAGGGGCCTACAGGAAAGACGGGGAAAAACAATATAGCAGGGCCTGTTGAGATAGGTTGAGGGGTAATAGTTTTAAAATAGAACGGGGCAGATTTAGACTTGATATAAGGAAAAAATTTTTTACACTGAGTGTTGTAGAACACTGGAACAGGTTACCAGAGAGGTAGTAGATGTGCTATCCATAGAAACAATTAAGGCCAGGTTGGATGAAGCTCTGAGCAACCTGATCTGGTTGGTACTGTCCCTGCTCCTTATAGGGGGGTTGAACTAGTTAATGGTCTCTTGGGTTAATGGTCTCTTCCAAACAAAACTATTCTATGATTTCAGTCGTTAATCACCCTCATTGTAAAATTTCTTTTCCTTATATCCAGTCTGAATCTACCTTCCTCTATTTTAAAAACATCACCACTTGTCCTATCACAACTCTGCTAAAGAGTTTCTCGCCATCATGAGCTTTAGAAGTAATGATATATTTGCTTAACTTTAGATACAAATTCTTGAACCATATTTTCTCATAGCTTGAAAATATTAAGTGTAATTTTTTAAAAAAGAATCAAATCCTATAATTGTTAAAATCTAGTCCAAAAAATATCAATTTTTTGTTTTATTTCCTTATGCTGGCTTTCTACTAAAATAGTTTATCAGTCTATATTAGGACCAAAGACACTGTGTTATCATCTTACATTATTAATAACATGTTAGACTCTCTTGCGATAACCTTTTTAAGAAGGGGAAAAATAAAAAAGATAATAAAAAAAAGATGTGAAGACATCGAGCAGGGGCAGAGAAGGAGAGGTGCAAGCCTTGTGGGCCTTGTGGCCCTCAGCCTCTGGCTTCTCGCCGGGCGCCGTCTGGGCCTGACTCGGCCCGGCCCAGCTGCTGTGCCCCTGCAGCCCATGGAGGCCCACGCAGGAGCAGGGATCCACCTGCAGCCCGGGGAGGGCCCCACTGTGGGGCAGTGGATGCCTGCAGGAGGCTGTGGCCCAAGGGGGGCCTGCTGGGGCAGCCGTTCCAGGGGGACTGCACCCCGTGGAAAAATGACCCATGCCAGAGCAGTTAATGGAGGTCCATGGGAGGGACCTGAGGCTGGAGCAGGGGAGGAATGTGAGGAGTTCTTCCCCTGACAATGAAGCAGAGGCGTAAAGCGATGTGTGATGGACTGACGATAACCCCCATTCCCTCTTCCCCCCTGTGCTGCTCTGAGGGGAAGGTAGTAGAGATAATGGGGGAGAGGGGGTATCTTGCTCTCTTTCTTATTATCTTTCTTTGTTTTTTAGTAATAAATGATAGTTTTCCCCAAATCGAGTCTGTTTTGCCCGTAACAGTAACTTTAAGGATCTCTCCCAGTCCTTATCTTGAACCTCGAGCCTTTTTTCTTATATTCTCTCTCCCTGTTCCCTCAGAGGGTGGGGGGAATGACAGAGAGACTGTGTAGTCTGGTACCGGTCAGGGCTAAACCATGACAGCTGCATGTCGAAATTTACTGATTTATACTGTTGCTGCAGTTAAATGGTCTAGTAGATTGCCGTTTGCATAGATTTTTTGAAGTTGCGTTCAAATACACTAATAAAAATCTGAATAGTCAAAAATTACTTGTAAAGCTGTGTATGGAAAACCTTTGTATCTCCACCAAAATTGCATAAAAAGCTCCACCAAACAGAGAAATTACTTTTCTTTCATCTTCATGCTGTGACTATTCTTTAGCTGTACGACTTCAAGACTTTTTCCATTTCTAGGAAGACAGTCTTGCTGAGATCCTGTCACTTATTTGCAACCATTTGTTCTGCTGTATTTTTCCTATGATTAGGACTTTTAACAGAAAACACTTTCAGAATCATTTAGTCATTGCTACTAAGGAAAGACACATCAAAATCAAGTCAGGAAAGACCTCTGAAAATAAGAAAATTCTGTATCTCTTATCTTCTGTGACACTTGTATTCTAAAAGTTCTTTTTCTAATGAAGAAACAGACTCTCTTCTGGATTTTGCAGTGCAAAATCGCACTGAACAGTTTTCAGTAGGTAATGACCTGGACAGTCTAGATGTTGTCAACCCTAAACTCTGTTTCTTAGCCAACAATATAGTGCAAGATCATTAAAAATTGTATTTAGGAGTGTAAAATGAAGAACATATAGCTTAGCACCACTATGCTCTCTTACCCTATAGTGTGACAAATATTTTTCTCATTCATATTATTAGCTTCTGTAAATGCATGCTGTAAGGTAGTGTCTAATTGAAGAAAAAAACCCCTATAGTAAATAATCCCACAAATTTTACAATTTTCAATTTTACAACACCTAACTTTAGTTTCTTTTGTGATGATCTAAAGAAACAAGATACATTGAACTTTTGCAGAGTTAAAACAAATAAGGACTCTCTAATTTAAAAAGTAGTTGTTATTTGAAGTCTGTGAGATATATATATTGAGAGTACATGTTCTGTTTGCCAAAAAAATCCTGTTGATTTCATCTTTTGTTGTTGTGACTCTTAGTATTTGTTAAAATTAGATTATATATGAAAAAAATCTGTTCTGTCAGGTAAGATTCTTCTAGGATTATCACTAGCTTAGTATATTTAGAATCATAGAATCATAGAATGGTTAGAGTTGGAAGGGACCTTAAAAGGTCATCTAGTCCAGCTCCCCGCAAGAAGCAGGGACATCTCCAACTAGATCAGGTTGCTCAGAGCCTCAGGCAGCCTGGCCTCTAACGTTACCAGGGATGGGGCATCTACCACCTCTCTGGGCAACATGTTCCAGTGATCTACAACTTGCACTGTAAAAAATTTTTTCCTAATATCCAATCTAAATCTACCTCCCTCTAATTTAAACCCATTGCCCCTTGTCCTATCACAACAGGCCCTACTGAACAGCCTCTCCCCATCTTTCCTGTAGACCCCCTTGAGGTACGGGAAGACCACTATCAGGTCTCCCCAGAGCCTCATCTTCTCCAGCCTGAACAGCCCCAACTCTCTCAGTCTGTCCTCATAGGAGAGGTGCTCCAGCCCTCTGATTGTCTTCGTGGCCCTCCTCTGGACCTTCTCCAACTCGTCCATGTCCTTCTTATGTTGGGGGCTCCAGAGCTGGACACAGTACTACAGGTGGGATCTCACCAGGGCAGAGTAGAGGGGGAGAATCACTTCCCTCAACCTGCTCAGGCCACGCTCTTCTTGATGCAGCCCAGGCTGTGGTTGGCCTTCTGGGACACAAAAGCACATTGCCGGCTCATGTTGAGCTTCTCGTCCACCAGCACTCCCAAGTCCTTTTTCGCAGGGCTGCTCTCAATCCATTCTCTGCCCAGCCTGTATTTGTGCCTGGAATTGCAGAGACCCAGGTGCAGGACCTTGCACTTGGCCTGGTTGAACTTCATGAGGTTGGCACAGGTCCACTTCTCCAGCCTGTCCAGGTCCCTCTGGATGGCATCCCTCCTTTCCAGCGTGTCGACAGCACCACATAGCTTGGTGTCATCGGCGAACTTGCTGAGGGTGCACTCTATCCCACTGTCCATGTCGCCGACAAAGATGTTGAACAGGGCCGGGCCCAACACGGACCCCTGAGGGATGCCACTGGTGACCGGTCTCCACCTGGACATTGAGCCGTTGACCACCACTCTCTGAATGAGGCCGTCCAGTCAGCTCCTTATCCACAGAGTGGTCCGTCCATCAAACCCATGCCTCTCTAGTTTAGAGAGAAGGATGTCGTGTGGGACAGTGTCAAACGCTTTGCACAAGTCCAGGTAGATGATATCCGTTGCCTGTCCCTTGTCCACCGATGCTGTTACCCCGTCATAGAAGGCCACCAAATTGGTCAGGCACGATCTGCCCTTGGTGAAGCCATGTTGGCTGTCACCAACCACCTCCTTGCTCTCCATGTGCCTTAGCATGGTTTCCAGGAGAATCTGCTCCATGACCTTGCCAGGCACGGAGGTGAGGCTGACCGGCCTGTAGTTGCCCGCGTCTTCCTTACTCTCCTTTTTAAAAATGGGGGTTATGTTCCCTCTCTTCCAGTCATTGGGGATCTCACCAGTCTGCCATGATTTCTCAAATATGATGGCCAGTGGCTTGGCAACTTCATCCCCCAGTTCCCTGAGGACCTGTGGATGGATCTCATCACATCCCATGGACTTGTGCACCTTCAAGTTCCTCAGATGATCCCGAACCTGCTCTTTGAGTACAGTGAGCGGTTCTTCATCCTTGCAGTCCCTGCTTGTGCCTTCCACAGCTTGGGTGGGGAGACAAGACCCCTTATCAGTGAAGACTGAGGAAAAAAAGTCATTGAGTACCTCAGCCTTCTCCATGTCCCGGGTAACCACAACACCCGTTACCTTCCGGAGGGGGCCTACATTCTTCTTGGATTTTCTTTTGTCCCCTACATACCTATAGAAGCTTTTCTTGTTGCTTTTCACGTCACTGGCCAGATTCGATTCCATCAGGGCTTTAGCCTTCCTCACCCGATCCCTGGCCGCTCGCACAGCCACTCGGTAGTCCTCCCAGGCTACCTGTCCCTGCTTCCACCCTCTATAGGCTTTCTTCTTTACTTTCAGTTGGTCCAGGAGCTCCTTGCTCATCCACGAAGGCCTCCTGGGCCGACTCTCACGGGTGCACGTCTCTGAGCTTGGAAGAGGTGCTCCTTGAATGTGGACCAACTTTCCTGGGCCCCTCTTCCCTCCAGGGCTGCCTCCCATGGCACTTTGCCCATCAGGTCCCTGAAGAGGCCGAAGTCCGCCCTCCTGAAATCTAGGGCAGACAGCCTGCCGTGCAGTTTCCTCGCCGCCCCGTGGATCTTGAACTCCACTGTGTCGTGGTCACTGCAGCTAAGGCTGTCCTTCAGTTTCACATCCCCACCAGTCCCTCCCTGTTGGTGAGCACAAGCAAGATATGCTGAAGGGCCATTCCTTAACTTGATTTAATACTGGAATTTTAGCCCTGACAGGACCACCATAAAGTGTCACCATAAGGAAACATCAGAAAAAGAATAGGAGCAAGGATGTGGGCTACGCACAAATGTACAGATAAAAATAAAATAGCTCTATATGACAAAGATCTGTTAGAATTTATCTTGCCTTGCCTTTAGAATTTAGCACATAAAATCATACCTAACACATATCAGGAAAGCTCCCAGACATCATCTTCCTTATCTTAGTACCTTATTGAGCCTTGTTGTGCTGTGCCTTACAGCACATTTCAGTTTAGAAAGAAGAATGCAGCACCAGAGAAAGATATTTAATACCTTTTTTTTTCCCCCAGATGAGAAAGTATGAATCAGAGTTTCAGAGATATCTTACTGTTAATGTTTTCCCCTATTACACAAGACTGAGTCTAGTTCTTTATTTAGAGACATTAAACACTGAACCAGGTGTCTCCATATGCCAAAGTTCTATATGTACACGGAAGGGAAGCCTTCAATAACTGGCTACCTTATAATCAGAAAAATACTTTCACATTGATTATGTTGTTACTTTAAGTTCTCTTTTAATTTACATACATGGTCACATTTAGACTTTGCAATTATAAAAAAAATACTCACAGACCTGCCAGAAACTCTAAAATCTACATCTACTTTCTTAGATTTAACAAAGATGGATTATGTATAAAGCCAATTGCGCTTTGTATTTAATCTGCGATCAATAAGATTGTTTTTCTTTGAATATACTTTATTGTGAATCATTGGAAATACTCATTTCTTTTTCGTTCCTTTCTTTCAGGTTGTGGATTATGTATGTTCCTGTTAATTTAAATTTTTTTTAATTAAAATGTTATTAAAAAAAAAACATTTTAAGGCTAATATTTTAGTTTCAAATGTTCCAACTAATTTTCCAAATTGAAACTGGAAGAGAAAACTGTGTTATTTTGTTTTACTAAAACTATTAAAAGAGGAGGGTAAATGAAATTCAGGAACAAAAGTTCTTAATCACAGAGTCATAGAATCATAGAATAGTAAGGATGGGAAGGGACCTCATCTAGTCCAACGCCCCTACAAGGAGCAGGGACATCTTCAACTACATCAGGGTGCTCAGAGCCCCGTCCAACCTGGCCTTGAATGTTTCCAGGGACAGGCCATCCACCACCTCTCTCGGAAACCTCTTCCAGTGTTCCACCACCCTCAGTGTAAAAATTTTTTTTCTTATATCAAGTCTGAATCTGGCCCCTTCTATTTCAAAACCATTACCCCTTGTCCTATCACACAGGCCCTGCTAAAGAGTTTCTCCCCATCTTTCTTATAGGCCCCCTTGAGGTACTGGAAGACCAGTATAAGGTGTCCCCGGAGCCTCCTCTTCTTCAGGTTGAACAGCCCCAACTCTCTCAGCCTGTCCTTACAGGAGAGGTGCTTCAGCCCTCTGATCATCTTCCTGACCCTCCTCTGGACCCTCTCTAACTGGTCCACATCATTTTTATGTTGAGGGCTCCAGATCTGCGTGTAGTACTCTAGGTGGGATCTCACAATATCTATGAGTGAAATGGTGTCCCCGATAGCCAGTAAAATCATAGAATCACAGAATAGTTTGGGCTGGAAGGGATCTTTATAGGTCATCTGGTCCAACCCCCCTGCATCTTCAACTATCTTTATGTATTTTATAGTAGCTGTATATAACAAGCCTCACCTTCTGACATAAAATTTACCAACTTTATGTAGGTTAACTTCTACATAGTTTATTAATGTTATCATTATAGTCAATCCAAGCATTATTACCTTTATTGTCTGTCATCATAAATGAATCATGTTATATTTTCCATAACTGAATTTAAATAAATTGCTTTCTATTTACATTTTCATTAAGTAGGTTTAATTGTCTTTATTAGCCAAGTCAATTTGCAACATTTAAAAGTGAAGAAATGATTGAACCTTTAAATATTCACAATGAAAACTTAATTAATGTGTTAATTGAATATTTACATTAAACTTTAATAATGCAATGCAAATGTTTAATTATCTCCTGCAACTATGAAGATCTGATTTTAAATATTTTAAGATAAATCAAGGGGAGTGGTTTAGAGAAACAGTGTAACTAAGTAGCACAGTAAGTGGCACATGCAGTTTAAATATCTACATAATTAATTAGAAACAAGTGTAAATGACTGAAAAACCAAACAACAGGATATGACAAAAGAACTTGCAGCACTCTGAGAATCACTAGAAAAGATTAAAATTGAGATGTACTGGTTTAAAACTTTTTGGAGGTCTAGTTGCTCATCAGTTTCACAGAAAAAATAAACAGAAGACTGAAATAAATACTGTGCTAAGACTTTTTAAAAACTCTACTATGTAATAAAGATGACAACTCAGAGGAAAAGAGCAGATGATTCACAAGGGAGAATAGGAAGAGAAAATAAATATATAAAATACAGGAAAAATTAGGAAGGAAAAGTTCTAATTGTGGAACGTAAAGATGAGCATCAGTACAGAGCAATGACTACATACAATACACACGTCTTCTGCTAGTCTTGTAGGAGAATTTATTTCAGTAATTCAGGGCAATCAGCTTTATTTGTAGCTATTTCTACATCCTCAGAGTTGGGAGAAATTCTTCAGTTTTTGGTCCAAGGTATGACACCTTCTTGATGGGTCTGTGTAAACACATCTTTGCTTTCTTCATGTTAGTCTTCTTCCTTGATAAGTGAGCCAACATTCAGATTCCTATTCCTAGCTTTTCTACAGCTCTTTTACAAATGAGATACTCATAGCATTCTGCATAAGCTGTGTAGAACTTTTCCCCATGAACATCACAAATAATTTTGAGTCTATTTTCCCCCAGCTATACCCGCATTTACTGCCATCACAGTTCTCCCCATGCTAGCTTTGGTAAGTAACTCCTGAGTCTGGGTTTTGTAAGCCGTACCAGTGGGAGCCTAGCCTTCAGTCATGTCAGCAGAGCAAGGCAGAACGTAGGACAGCTGAAGCAGCGCTGACAACCAGAGCAATGGAGGCTACAAGGGGCAAAGGGCAGGGTGCCAGCTCTGGAGAAGCTTAGGAGGTCAGATGGGTATCAGGGCGTGGGAGCAGGAACAGTCAGGAGAGGGCAGCAGAAAGCAGTACATCCGGTTGCGGAAGCACACAACTGCTTCCACAACTATATTTACTCAAATGTGAGATAAAACTGGCACGTTGGAGGAGCAGAGCCAAGTTTGCCATCTGTTTAGTGGCAGGATGCAATTACAGGTGCCTCTGGGAGGGGAACAAGGATAGCAGGGGTATTTGAGGGGGTATTTCTGATAAGAGGGACTTTCTGTGAGGGAAAGTAGGAAATGGGGATTTGGGAAGTGGTCACCTGAAAAATGGGAGCTATGGGACAAAAGGAACAGCATGTCAGTACAGGGCAACCCAGCCACCTGCAGCATCCTATCCTTTCCCAGCTACATCATCTCTTTTTGCTTTCTCTAGCATTTCATTTTTTATTTCTATATTAAGAAAGACAGACCAAGCTAAATGTCAAGATAATATTGTACTAGTCTGTCTTTCCCCCCTCCCCCCAGAAAAGGAAGTTAGATTCCAAAGGAGCTTTGGTTAGCAATAATACATTTAGTTGTAAGACTACCATTATAATTACATTTGAGTTAAGCTGTTGCTACTATGAGGCAAAATAATATATTTAAACTACTTAAATTGATTTCCATCAACTTGATTAAATACGCACATTTTTTAGATTAATGATAAAGCTCAATTATGTTACAGTAATCTTCACAGTAAATCACAAATTACAAACATTTACAACAATAATTTCAGGGTTTATGAGATAATAAGTCATTGATTGTGGCAGACTTGTCAATAACGATTTTGTGAGTTATCTCAGTTTGTAAGGTACCGCAGGTGAGAAAATTAAGTAAATCTAGTCACCAAGCAGTGAAACTAGGATGAAAAACATTCTTAGCTTTTCTCCTAGAAGAAGATTCTAGAACACGAGGAAGCAGGAAATAATATGGAAGGGAAGACTGGAAACATCTCATTGTAAACTTGTAATTGCTAAAATCTTTTCCTTTTCATAGAGAAAGATTTAATGGGGTAACACGGTCCATGCCTTTCTAAAGATATGTTTTTAAAGTCAATATATTATTGTCTGTTGCTGTGATAAAATATGTTGCAAGGCCCTCGACACTGTTGGTTTTCATCTGACTTTCAAATCTGGACATTACTAACAATATTCTTGATTTTTAAACTATGAATGTGTAGGAAAACTAGACAAAAAGATAAGGGAATACTGATCATTGCAAGATCAGATTGAAAGGAAAAGGAAGGATGGCTTAGACAGGATCAGCTAATCTAATCATATTTCTAATATATACTTTATTTTCCTTTAAAAAAGAACCAAACAATCTGGGAGAGTATCACCATCAGTTCTGAGAATAATAACCTTACAAGAAGATCCTTTTGAGCCATTTGCATATGATGAGAGAATTCATAAGAAGACACAATAAATAACAGGCTACAAAAAAACAGTTCTAGGAGCTATAAATCAGCTGCAACTATGTACGCGCTGTGGTCCTTAAATAAACGTTTCATAAATAAGCAAAATACCTAGTGTTTTAAATACATTAATATGCCCATTGCATTATAGAATAAACTATATTAAAAACTTGCAATAGAAGGAAAAAAAAATCTGACAAAATAATAGAAAGGTAAGATTTAAATAGGTTGCGAAGAGATGTAATTCATCCAACTATGACTTATATATTTTAGTTCTTTGAAACAGACTCTCCTGAAGCTTTATACAAGTACATTATTAAAATAAAATCTCAATTTTTGATTGCTATATCTTTCTAAAACCTATTGTATTAAAACCATAACAATTAAATTTTTTCATGAAACAATTTTCCATAGTTGAAGCTGAAGTAGTCATGATATTTAATAAATTAGGAATCCCATCACCTACCTCTGTCAGTGCAGCATGTGCCTTTTTGTAATGTCATAACTTCCTAGTGTATTAATATTAATCTGTACTGTTCTTTTATGCATTTCAGCAATTTTACATCCTTTTCTCTAACAGGACATATTCTTTTAATGTTTTACACTTAGTTTGCAGTATAAATGTGCAGCCCTAGGATGACAAGGTTGATACAAAGTGCTTATGTGACTACACAGCTCAAGCATTTCAAAAGTTTTTGTGATTTAGCCCTAGTCACAACACAGTTTCTCACTACCCCCATCTGCAGGATGGGGCAGAGAATCGGGAAGAAAGGAAAACTCAGGGATTCAGTTGAAGACAGTTTACTAGAATAGCAAAGGAAAATTACAATAATAACAGACTATAAGGATACTAAAATATACAATATGAACAATGCATGATTTCTCACCACCTGATGTTCCAATGACTGATACTGCCTGTCCAGAGCAGTGATCACAGAAATGAAACTGAGCAGCAGGCAAAGAAGCAAAAGACAGAGATTGATGCCCCATCTGGCCAACCCTCACTTATATACTGAGCATGACGTTTATGGCATGGACTACTCTCTTTGGCCAGTTTGGGTCAATTATTCTGGATATATCCCTCTCAGCTTCATGCACCTTCAGGTTAGTAAAATGTTGAAAGCCAGACAGTGTCCCTGGTCCCATTAGCAAGGACTCATAACATCAGTGTGTTTATCAGCATTCTTCACATACTAAATCCAAAACGCATTGGCTACTAAGAGGAAAGTTAACTCCGTCCATGCTGAAACCACAATAATATCCACTCCTTATTCCATACCGTTTATGTCGTGCTTCTATATATACGTACAGATATTTTCTCCTTAAATGTGATGTGTAAGTATCCTTATAGTGTGATGCCTGAATTCAGGTAAATCCATGTCTTAGCCAAAAGGCAAATTTTGTACAATCAGAAAGACTTTCACTAGGCTTTCCAAAACATATCACGCCTAAAGATATAAAAATATAAGATAAAGCTATATAACAGATGTTAATTATGATGTTCATACACAAGGTAGATGTGTAAAGATGTTTAGATCCTGCATGAAGAGAAACTACAGAAGGAGAAGATTGAGCCTTTGGTTTCCTCCAGATCTAAGGCTTGAATGGTCTTGTTTGTGTGGATTTCCTGCTCCCTCGTAAAAACAGTTACCTCAAAGTTGCCTTCTTCCTTAAGGTACTCATAGAGCCAGTCTTTGTTACTTGGCCCTGTATTTTTAGAGATCACTAGATCTCTAAACTTCTCACCACTTAGGAATCTTAAGAAATTCCAATAGGTTAAATTACCTTTTTTTTTTTTTTTTCTCATGTGTAGCAAGAGCGCTTTACAAGAAAAGAATTGGTGGAGGTTATTCAGAATGTGTAGGAACACTACACAGGAACTGATTGTGGAAAAAAATCTAATCTAAGGAATAAAATCTCAATTACAATGGTTTCAATGCAGAAATTATGGTTTGTGCTTATAACATTTGTCCTGCAATGCTGCATATTTACAAAACATACTTTTTAAAAATCAAAGATTAAGTGAATCTGATGCACAGAATATGATCTTAATCCTGATATCTTTAACACCATAGTGATAATGTCACAAAGAAGAGATGCTATCAGCTATTTGATGTCATTAAGAATTGTAAATTTAGGAACCAAGGCAGTATTAAAGCTACAGTCCAAAACACATACTCTTTTGCTATAATTTCTGTCTCTGAAAGCTACTTCTACAGTCAGATGTACCACAAACTTTTAAAATTTCTGAGAGCCAAAATTATATCAGAATCAGCTACTTGCTGACTAGGATTTATGGGTAAACCACCCTCCAAAGTATCATGTATAAGGGAGTTCATCCTGTTTTGTATATGGAACAGCCTGTTCAGATGTCAAATGAGATCTAAGCATCTAATTTAAATATTGTAAGCAAGAGAGAAAAGGAAGACAGTAACATAGTTGTAACAACTGGGCTTAATTGTTTCCTCATTTTAAGAATGCCAGTGAAAACATGATTTAGTATAATTGTCAGAATCTTAGTTTAACAAAAATCTGAAGGGGGATCCAGCAAATTCAAAGAAGAGAAAAGAAGGTAAGGTTATCTGGAAAGCTAAAGAGTCATTTGACAATCCAACACGTAATAATTTATAACTCTAACCATTTTAATCTGTCTAAAAGATTTAGTGTGAAAAAGGTACTAGTAGCATCACAATAGGCTGCTGCTTTTGAGCTTCATATTTGAACTCTCATATCCTATATAATAACAGAATTAGCATTGGTGGATTTGCGATCATCTATATATTTTCTTCAGCCAAAACTGTTCTTCCAACTTCATATGTATCGGAGAGAGAGATATTTTAAAACCTTTTGAAATTGACCTTTGGTTTTTGTTTGTGGTTTATTTTTAATCTAAATATCTTCAAAGATGAAGGAAAATCATGTTAGTAGCATTTGCAGACGATGATCCAACAGAGCTATCAAGTTTTCCTGTAGAAAGCAGGAGAGATTTTGAAGGGATAGAGAGGAATCAGAGCTTTATGTATGGTGAACAGCAATGAGTATTATCTAGGTGGTAAATAGTCTTGAATAACAACCTTGGTGAAAGACTTCTGCTTATTCTTCCGTTGAATTTCCCAGCAGCCATTTGAAATGGAACCTATAAGCTTAGTTTGTCCCTAAAATCTGTTTTATTACTGCAGTGTGGACATGAATATGCTAGAGTTAGAGTCCAGCTATACAAGTGGATCTCTGGGAACAGATATTGCACCAAGGTTAATTTAACAGCAGGGTAACAGTCTTGAATTTTCTATGTGTGCATTCTGCTCCTATTCCTGTTGATCTGCAAGTAGGTATAAGTCCTTGAAAAAAACTCTTTCCATTTATTCTGAAAATGTCTTAGAGTGTACTTTTATCTCAGCTTGTCTTGACACTTTACCTTGTGACTTTCACGAAACCTATGATCCTCAAATGAAAGCTTTATGGCAGGTGCTACAACAAAGACCATTCTCATTTAAAAGAACAGAAATACTAATTTTGATATAATCAGCCTTAAAAGAAAATAAAGGATTAGAATGTTTATTTCCAAGAGAAGATGAGTAAAGGAGGAAATCAGACAAGACAATGAGCATTAGTAGCATTAGGATTTTATTTCGTACCTTCCACAAAGTAAGAAAAAGAGGACATTCAGTAAACTTGTAGGATAGCTGGCACTTGAGAAAAAATTGTTATAAATTTCCCTCCATATAACGCGAATTAAGCCTATACAAGTTATTTCACAAAATTTACCGGAGTCCAAATACTAATAAGAGCTTGCCATTTTACCCGTTATGCAGAGATGAAAAGTATTCTCCAAACTGTTTGAAAGGATAGTAAATACTTTCACTTCTTGTGCATAAACCATCACCTACATCAAGGGAAAAGGAATGTTTCAAAAGAAACTTTCACTATAAGTTGCTAGCACTAGCACTTTTAGAAATATTGTGAATTATGTGGACCATTGGTCTGATCCATAGCAAACTTTATCACCTTACCTAGCAAACTTTATAATCTCACTTATAAAATACAGTCCTTAGGTGCCATGCACAATCTCTTTTGTAAAAGGAGAAATATCTTTGGAGATTTTTTGGAAGTCCAGTCTTGCTAAAAGAGTTGATGATTCATTCTTTTTCACTTTAGAACTCAATAAATGCAAATTATCCCTTGAGCACGCTGCTAATTTATTCTGATATTTGAGTTAGTAATTTGTATATAATTGTTTTGTCTGACTCCTTGGTTTTGTGTCCTACCTCCAATGCATGAAAAACGCTGGAAAAAAATGTAATCCCCCAATGGGAGCTTTAAAAACGTAAATGTAAAAGAAGCTGCTAGAATTTCAGAAAGGAGGGTGAAATAAAGAAAAATGCTACAGGGAGAAAATATAAAACACTAAAATATATGAAATTTCAAAAATAACAATTTTCATCTGAAGAGAACAAGAGATCTGAAAAATGAATAAATGTAAGTAGCATCAGCTACCATTCTTTAAGTGTCTAGTCAGTAGGGTGGTAAGTTCTGATATGAATTTATTAGCTAAGGCATGATGAAAACTCCACCAAGAGTTACTTTTCTGGATTGGAAACTTGCCTATTCCTCATTCTAAAAATAAAATAAAATTTATGCAGCGTGTACAGTAGGGATGACATGATGTAGCTGTGTACAAAACATTACTAAAAGGGATTATAAATTCAGGGAGTTTGACAACCTGTTAAATTTTGAATACTAGACAGATTGGGAAACAAATTCTAAGAATGACAGGCTTTAAAAAAGTAAATTCCTGAAAGGTATATGGGATATTTTCTTTCAACCAGCTTTTTACATTATTTCCACAATTTAGAAATGCAACTGAAAAGAATCATTTGAGTAAAATTGCTCTTGGCTGAGTTAAGTAGCAGAAAGATCTCTGCAAGTAGAGAGTTGCTGTCATGGTTTAACCAAAGCCAGTAACTAAACACTACACAGCCACTCGCATACTCCCCCCACAGCAGGATGGGGGAGAGAATTGGAAGAGTAAAAGTGAGAAGACATGTGGGTTAAGATAAAGGCAGTTTGATAAGTAAAGCAAAAGCTGTATGCACAAGCAAAGCAAGGAATTCATTCGCTGCTTCCCATCAGCAGGCAGGTATTCAGTCATTTCCAGGAAAGCAGGGCTCCATCACACATAATGGTTACTTGGGAAAACAAACGCCATCACTCCCAACATCCCCCATTCCTTCTTCTTCCCCGCACTTTGTATACTGAGCATGGCACTGTATGGTATGGGATAGCCCTTTGGTCAGTTGAGGTCAGCTGTTCCAGCTGTGTCCCCTCCCAACTTCTTGTGCCCCCAGCCTACTCACTGGTGGGGTGATGTAAGAAGCAGAAAAAGCCTTGACTCTGTGTAAGCACTGCTCAAACAGCAACTAAAATAAGCCTACATTACCAACACTGTTTTCAGCACATATTCAAAACATACTAGGTACTCTGAAGAAAATTAACCCTATCCCAGCCAAAACCAGCACAGCTGCTGGCAGAAATAATTGTTTAACTAGATATTCTGAATGCATCATAGGTAAATTTTTCAGAGGCACCTAAATGCTAAGTCAAGAGCTCCCTCACAGAACTAGATCTTGAACTGGATTCAGTTCTCACCCCTGGTGAAGGCAGACTATGGTTACACAGAACTGCGGTGGCTTGCTTTATTACCAGTCATAGAACATTGCCAAGCATATAGGGCAAAGATAATTCTTGTTGCTCATACCTTGATACATGCAAAAAATGAGACAAGCTGTCCAGCTGAAAAGATCACAGTCTACTAATCCACACTGAAGTGTAGTGGCCTAGAAAGTAGCTAGTAGAGAAGAAAAAGTCTAGATGCACAGGTAGAGTCTGCAGGCCTGTAGGTGGCACATGTATGTGCAGCTGAGGAAGGGGCCTAGATTACAAGGCAGAAGAAGGAATGGAGGCAAGAGAAGGTGTGATGGGAGTTTATCAGTTAGGTGCAGTTATAGTCAATTTTGTTGGTATAACAATAACTATTATAACTTGTAAAAACATTCTATATCAACAAGCATTCAGGGAAGGAAAATCTGCATGATAGAAGAGCTAGAAAGAAAATCTTACGCAGAGGAAAAGAAATTAAATGAACATTTCTCAAAGAAAAATTCTCATAGCTCCCATAGGACAGGAAAAAGATATGAGACTCAGGAAAATCTCCCACAAATATTAACTGATACAATTAAAAACAAATTCTTACTTTGCTCTGACTGTATTTCCTTTAAAAGGTTTGGTGTTTCAAAAGCATAAAAATTAGATTGTGAGTAATCTCACAGCCTTCTATAAGAAATCCTATTTTCTTGCTTGTTAATTGGATCCAGTATCTGTGTTTTTCTGTTAAGGTCTTTCTGGACAAAAATATAGACAGTCTGACAGAATTGATAGTAAAAGCTAAAAAAATCTCCACCAAATAACCCACTCATCCTCCCAAAAAGCCTAAGTTCCTGAAGTAACAATGTTGGTGGTTGCCATAAAGCATAGACACAAAATTGATGTAGATCACATCCACTGAAATTCAAAGACTCCTTATGCACTCTCTTGAAAGGGCAAATGTGGCGGTAAACGTATTTACTTAACACAGACTGAAAATGCACATGTGGAGTCATGTATCTTTGCTCATTTGGATCACAAAACCTGCAACAAAAATAGTAAGTTCAAAGTGTGTGCGACAGCTTTAAAAGGACTCATATTGTCTGGGAACAGGCTATGGAGGCCACAAGAAGACAGAACCAATAACATTTCTATTAGATATGTTTGGTAAACACTGTTTGCATAATCAGACTTCAACACCATAACTGGGAACACATCATTCTTGCTTATACTAAACTCTGATTGACACCATTGTTTTCTGATGGGAACAACAGTACTGCCTCTCTGGGGAGTAATACAGAATGTATTTCACCTCAGTCTTAAAAGTGGTAGAGAACTGCAGCTTATTTTAATTGAATATAGCTAAATAAAGTATGAACTATGCTCTGATTATTCTATTTTGCATGTAGAATAGGCAGCATAATGTAACAGTGTGCTTCAATTTATATCTTCATGGGTGTGAGTTTAGTTGCAGAATCTGCTGTGTTTAAAGGACAGTAAATAATTGTAATATACGTTAAAAAAAAAATGTTATATTTGTGAGCTTCCTAAATTCAAAGAAATTATTCAATGAGTTTAGCACCTCTTGCACTAATCTATTCATGGAATAAAACTGTAATTTTGAGACTAGCAGCTCAAAACAAAGTTGATTGGAAACTAAAGGAGCAAAACATCATTAATTTTTGAAATAGTGCCAACAAAGCAGTTTGGAAATACGTTACTGTCGCTGAGTAAAAAAAAAATCTGTACCTATTACTTTCATTTATGAACTCAGTTTTAAGCAGCCACATTAGAAAGAAAAGAAATGAAGCCTTTTTTCTTCAGTAATGAACATTATTTTAAATACTTGCCTGTCTTCTCAGTTACTTTTGTGAATTATACCTGACCACTGATTTTTCATTGAAATTTATCAACTGTCAAGACATTGGATGTGAAAATAAGTTTGGCTCAGTAGGGATTCAAATGAACTGAGGAAATTAGATTAGTTTGGTTCTATTCTTGAAGCTCATTATTGTTTGGAGAAGAAAATGCTGTGAAAGAGAGAAACTTTACAGAAAGAAGGTAAAGAATCCCTGGGGAAAATTACATTGCAAATTTTTATAGGAGGGAGATGCCACTGCAGGTGTGGGGAAAAAAAATAGCTTAATTAAAAAAAAAAAAAAAGAATTCAATTAATTCCATAATAAAGGAAATTCAGCTTCTTTTTAAAATCTTTTTTGCATTTCTGAAAACACTTCAAGCAAAAAAAAAAAATGCCTGTAACACATTGTTCGCTCTTAAAAGTTTAAACTGATTTAAAGCTTCTCTCGTACCCTAAGAGCTGATAATAATTAACTATAATTAATAAGGAATGAGTAAAAACATTTTAAATTATTCCTTTTTACTGACCTATTCCTCCTATTTGAATGCATTTGTACATTTGTGCACTTGGTCATCTACTAGCACAGATATGACTCCACTGTGACATTTTATGTGCACGGAGTAATTCAGGTCAGAAAAAACCTGTCAAGGTCATCTAGTCTCACTTCCAGTGCTTAGTGATAATCTTAGAGTTTTAACAGGTGGCTCAGGGCCCTGTTCATTTTTGATTATCACATCTCTCATCATCCTTTCATTGTGCACTGTGCACTTTCTTTGTAATCTACTGACAGGTAGACGAAGACGGTGATAAGATCTCTTTCCAGTATTGTCTTCTCCAGGCTAGAAGAGCCATTCTCCCTCAATCTGTGCTCACAGCCCAAGTGTTCTGCCCTAGAATCATCTTGGGAACATTCTTCAGAAATTGCTACAGTTTTTCAATGTCTCTCTTCCTTTGTGAAGTCCCAAACTGGACACAGCATTCAACGTGCAGAATCCAAGTAGTTAGTTAGGGGAGTAATCACATCTCTTGATCCACTGGCTATGCTCTTATTGTTGAGTTTAGCAAGCAGGTGCCTTTTTAGGCACATGGCTGCACTGCCAAACTCATGTGCACCTTTTTGTCCCTCAGGACCATGGTCTTCTTCCACAAAGCTGTTGTACAGGGTTATTCCATTTCAGGTACAATATTTTGCATTTGCTATTACAGACCTTAATATGCCTCCTGCCAGTCAGTTCCTCCAGCCTGTAAAAGACCCCTTGAATGGCAGCCTTACCTTGTGCTCACAGATTGCTTCTCTCAGTTTGCTGTTACCTGTATACACAATGATAGTCCCTTCTATTCCACCGCCCATTCCAATCACTTCTAAAGATGTTAGACAATGTGAGACCTCAGATCAAGTACTGAGAAATGCCACTTGAAACCAGCCACTAGATGGGCTCAGCCAGTAGATAGGCTTTGAACAGTAACCTTTTCAGTCTAGCCATGCAGACAGTTTTTGTCTGTCTTGTAGTCCACCCATTCAGTCTGTACCTTTGTGGTTTGGCTACAAAAGAACATGCCACAGGCCTAGTAGCATTGAATTAAATTCCTTCCTGCTTTAATTTCTTACAGTGAGCTAGTTGTGTCTTCATAAAAGGCAAAAATGACTTTGTTCACTTCCTCATCTTGATCACGCCTTTTGCAGAAGATGCCTACAGTGACATCCTCTTCCCTTCTAACCCTGTCCCATGGGTTTCTTGCTATTCACCTTCCCTGCCTGCCTGGCATCTACCCATTGCAGTATTTTAAGACATGCAAGTAATTCCACCAGCTCTTTGCAATGCCACATACGCCATAAATCTATGCCTGAGCATGGACTTAAATTTTGTCTGCTGTGAAATCTGCATGAGTTCCTGTATACAGACATGTCATCTTTCTTTAGTCTCTTTGATATTTTGGTTGTGAACTCATGTTTAATCTCAAGATATTAGCCTATTATTAATCTAAATAGCTTTGCATCATATGAAGTAATTTGCCTGTCATAAAAATAATTGTTTAACAAAATTATTGGTAATTAATTAATTACTGAGATTAAAGGTAAACTAAGAACAAGGTAAAGGACTTTGAGAAGACAACACCTTTCCTAAAACCATTAAATGTAAAAGAATACACAGGATCTGGAGTTATTCCAGACATTATATACTTGGTCCAAGTTACACACAACAGGACCATTGGAACATTGTATTTTATTAAAAAATAAAAAAGCTAAAAAGAGAAATAATCTTCAACAGGTCAAGAAATATGGAACACAGTTTCTATAGTTAATGTCAACAAATGAGCTTTTGTCTCCAGCACCATGTAAAAGCTATATTTTGCTCTGCTACTGAAAGGGCTGCACTGTTGTATTCATCATTTTGGCTTCTGTCTTACTGCGTATTCAACTTTTCAGGTGAATACCTGTCCCACCTGAACACTAGCAGTGAGATATTAGCTGACATTACTGACGTCATCTACCTGGACTTGTGCAAGGCATTTGACACTGTTGCACATGACATCCTTGTCTCTAAACTGGAGAGACATGGATTTGATGGACGGACCACTCAGTGGATAAGCAATTGGCTGGATGGTCACACTCAGACAGTGGTGGTCAACAGCTCAGTGTCCAAGTGGAGACCGGTGACGAGTGGAGTTCCTTGGGGGTTAGTACTGGGCCCGGCCCAGTTCAATATCTTTTTTGGTGATATGGACAGTGGGACAGAGTGCACCCTCAGCCAAGTTCGCCGATGACACCAAGCTGTATAGTGCAGTCAACATGCAGGAGGGAAGGGATGCCATCTGGATGGAGCTTGACAGACTGGAGAGGTTGGCCCATATGAACCTCATGAAGTTCAACCAGGCCAAGTGCAAGGTCCTGCATGTGGGTTTGGGCAATCCCAAGTGCAAAATACAGACTGGGCAGAGAATGGAATGAGAAGAGCCTGGAGGAGAAGGACTTGGGTGTGCTGGTGGATGAGAAGCTCAACATGAGCCAGTAATGTGTGCTTGCAGGCCAGAAAGCCAACTGCATCCTGGGCTGCATCAAAAGAAGCATGGCCAGCAGGTTGAGGGAGGTGATTCTGCCCCTCTGTTCCACTCTTGTAAGACCCCTCCTGGAGTACTGTGTCCAGCTCTGGAGCCCCCAAGAAGGACATCGACCAGTTGGAGAGAGTCCAGAGGAGGGCCACGAAGATGATCAGAGGGCTGGAGCACCTCTCCTATGAAGACAGGCTGAGAGAGTTGGGGCTGTTCAGCCTGGAGAAGACTCCAAGGAGAACTTCTAGCAGCCTTCCAGTACCTAAAGGGGGCCTATAAGAAAGACTGCGAGAATCTCTTTAGCAGGGCCTGTTATGATAGGATGAAAGGTAAGGGTTTTAAAATAGAAGGAAGCAGATTCAGACTGGATATAAAGAAACATTTTTTTTACAATGAGGGTGGTGGAACGCTGGAAGAGGTTTCCCAGACAGATGGTGAATGTCGTATCCCTGGAAACATTCAAGGCCAGGTTAGATGAGACTGAGCAACTTGATCTGGTTGAAGATGTCTCTACTGCTTGCAAGGAGGTTGGACTAGTTGACCTTTGAAGGTGCCTTCCAACACAAACTGTTCTATACTTCTATGATTCTGGCTTTAAAATGGTTCAAGACAGATTAGTCTTTTTCTAAGCTGTCCCTGAGAAACCTGAATTTGGTTCATCTAACTTTTAATAATCAATCGTACAATCTTCTTAGGCAATTTACTTAGTATTTAATTAGTGTAAGAAAACTCCTCCCAAGGTCTGACCTGAACATTACTAGAATTTAGGCTTGTTACTTCTTGTCCTGTCAACAGTGGGACACTGATAATTGTAGTTATTTCTTCCCACACTGACTTTTTTCATCTTTGATAACTTAGCTCTGTTATCAATTCACTCAGTAGTTTTATTTCCTGGGTACTAAGCAATTCTTAATATTTTTTTAATAAAACTCAATATCTAGACCTCAAATTAAAGCTGAAATAGCAAAAACTAACTGTAAAAATATGTTTCTCTTGTCCACACGGGCTATCCACCAGGATAATTTTTAATAATATTTCTTTGAACTGCTATCTTACCCATATGATCTTTTCCAAATATAAATCTACTTTTCCCCTTTTGACATTGTCTGGGCATGCCAGAAGTTCCACTTCTTATGCTGGGGCTTTCTAAAGGTATGTAACAGATCTGTAAGACTCACAGGAGAATTCCTAGCACAACTCTTCTATCATTAATAAGGCCCATATATTTTGAAATGGAAATAGGTGGTTCTTTAGTCTGAACTAACTAAAAAATGAATCAGCTTTCAGGGACATGAGTGTCTGTCTGTGTGCATATGAAACCTCAATTTTACTATTAAAGACTAAGATCTTTTGATTTCAGAATTTTAAACTTTTTCCTAGCTATAAAGTACTTCATCATAAGAAAAAAAAAAGAAAGCATCCAGCCCTCGAGAATTAAAAGTTATGTGTGTATTTTTTTTAATATCTGTTGTGGTTTAACCTTAGTAGACAGCTAAGCCCCAGAAAGCTGCTCACTCACTCCCCCACAGAGGCATGAGATAGAGAATTAGAAGGATAAAAGTGGGAGAACTCACGGGTTGAGATAAAGGAAGTTTAGCAGGTAAAGCTACGTGTGCAAACAAAGGAAAATAGGGGTTTCATTCACTCTTTCCCATTGGCAGGCAGGTGTTCAGCCATTTCCAGGCATGTAGGTCTTCATCACGTGTAGTGGTTACTAGGGAAGGCAAGTGCCCTAGCTCCAGCCTCCTCCACTTCCTTTTTCTTCCCCCAGATTTTATGGCTGAGTGTGACACTGTATGGCATAGGATATCTCTTTGGTCGGCTGGGGTCAGCTGTCCCAGCTGTGTCCCCTCCCAGCTTCTTGTGCACCCCCAGCCTCCTCGCTGATGGCACAGCATGAGAAGCAGAAAAGGCCCTGATGCTGTGTAAGCACTGCTCAGTAGTAACTAGTATGTGCTGATGTTATCAACACTGTTTCGTTACAAATCCAAAACACAGCATCATAGAAGCTACTATGAAGAAAAAATAACTTTATCCAACCAAAAGCAGCACAATATATAAAACCTGATTGAAACAAGACAGGTAGATCCAGGATGTACACAGCATTAAGATTTAATTTGTTTAGATCAGTTTTACCTTTTTTAGCTTTACTGGTGAAGTTATGATGCTCTGTTTGTCTGTAACATAGAAAAGTCCTTAATTTGGATCTTTTATTTTTAATACTGTGAATGTTCTGGGTGTCACTGTCTCTCTGGATCTTGCTTTTATCTATTCAGTGCTTAAGACAATAGGCAGCAGCACAGAACAAACAATTAATCTTCTGTAAGATCAAGACAAACCCATCAAAGATGGGCACTGCTGACTTTCTAATAGAAGCATATATGGTAGTTGAAAAGGAACCAACGCAGTTAGGGGTTTGGCTAGCTCATCTTTTTTTTTTTTTTTTCTGATAAGACTATTCTTTTTATAGCCTCTGAACCTTTCAACTTCTGTTTGAGAATATGTGCTGATGCATCATGTGAAAGAGAGATTTGTCTGTGTTTTTAATTGTTCAATTTGTACATGAAGTTCCAAATACTTGTATTTAAAAGGAGATGTTCCAAACAGTTTTAATGCCAAATGATGTCCAAACACCTTCTGTGAAAGAGTCACCAGACTACAGTGCTGGTCTTCCAGCATGCAGGGTGATGATTTAGTGACTGAAGCTAATCGTAGTACAATACATAGTACAATTCTCTACTGTATTAACACCTTCCTGTACTTAAGCTGACTGTGACACCTTCACTGGAAAGGGGCCACATATGCCAATACCTTTCAGTCCTGCTCTAGTTTCCTTACTGTTTTGGAGAGCTCATTTGGTCCATGCTGAAAACTCCTAAATCCAGACTTGACATCTCTCCACAATATTTTTCCTCTTTCACTCTCCTCCAGTTTTCCTTTTCAAGTTTGTTTTTTATTTTGTTTGTTTTATGCTGGGGTTCTTTTGGTTGGTTCATTGGGATTTTTTAACTTTACTGTCACTAAAATTAAACATATTTCCAAGCTATAAAAACAAGCTCCTAAAAGCCTTCTACTGCTGAAGGCTGACGGCTCCATTCTGCTAATCCTTCAATAGAGCTTCTCCCAAGAACACCTTCAGTGTACTTCAGGAGATTTTCTATTGCTCCAAACTTACTTTTCTGATACTGGAAGAATTTGTTCCCCTGGATTTATCCAATCCCTTATCACAAATTCATTCCACCTGAAAAGATGACCACTCAAGTATAACAACTGACTTTGTCCCTAATCTGTCAGATATGTGACAGCACTGCCAGCATGAGTAAATTCCACATAAATTGAAGCATTGAGTTTTCAAAACATGAAAAGCCCAGTAAATTTAACTAAGGAAAAACATATATTAATGCTTGCAGGATAAAATAAACCTGATAACTGACAAAGCACTTTGTAGAACACTTTAACTAATTGAGTAGAAGTGCCCAGACTCTACAGATGGAAACAGAACTCAAACCAAGGGGTAATGAGGATCTTAATGATTTGGACAGCTCTGTTCAGAGAGCACAATATACGATTTATCTTGAGTTTTATTCAGAACGGTCTAAAGAGGAGAAATAAAAGGCATGTAGTCACCCATCAGTTATATAAAAAATAGTGACTTCCTTTAAAAAGAAGAGTTGCATTCCAAAATTTTAGTATTACCCAGGGACAGCCAGTCTCACATACCCTAACACCCTGGAAATCTTTCATCCTCATATCCTCAGGCTCTGACCTCTCTGTATTTTGTGTCTGTGGGGTACAGCTACTGTACCACAAAGATCTGGGGCTACAAGTTGTCTGTAAATGCTTTCAACACCAGAGTTTCTCTTCAGTTCTTCAACACCAAAGGCACAGGATCTTACAAAAGGGCATGTACTGCTGTCTGGAGCCTGATACTTCTGCTACATGCTCAAACACATCCAAGTGATGTTTTCTTAGCCCCATCTTTCTCCAAAAGGACGAGTAAATCTCTATCTCTATATGCAGCAATATTTTCTCTGAAACTCTTATTTCAGTTAATTGTTAAACATCCACAATGCTCTTTAAACGAGACTAGAAGGAAAAAAAATATAACAGTTTACATTTCCAGTACTGTGGTCTTTTTTAATTTAGAAAGTTTAAAGTAGAAGTCTACACCACAATATCATTTCCCCTGTTCCTTGTTAATGCTTTAACGTGACTTCTCCTTGCTGTCAGCCAAATTTCACAGGCGTGGTAGGGTGGTGGTGGTAAAAACGCCAGAAAGCAATGAAGAAATCAATGCCCACCCCCAAAACCCAGGCTTTCCTTTTCATAAAATCATAGAATGGTTAGGGTTCGAAAGAACCTTCAAAGGTCATCTAGTCCAGCCCCCCTGCAAGGAGCAGGGACATCCCTGACTAGATCAGGTTGCTCAGAGCCCCAGGCAGCCTGGCCTCTAACATTACCAGGGATGGGGCATCTACCACCTCTCTGGGCAACATGTTCCAGTGATCTACAACTTGCACCGTAAAAAATTTTTTCCTAATATCCAATCTAAATCTACCTCCCTCTAATTTAAACCCATTGCCCCTTGTCCTATCACAACAGGCCCTACTGAACAGCCTCTCCCCATCTTTCCGGTAGGCCCCCTTGAGGTACGGGAAGACCACTATCAGGTCTCCCCAGAGCCTCATCTTCTCCAGCCTGAACAGCCCCAACTCTCTCAGTCTGTCCTCATAGGAGAGGTGCTCCAGCCCTCTGATTGTCTTCGTGGCCCTCTCTGGACTCTCTCCAACTGGTCCATGTCCTTCTTATGTTGGGGACTCCAGAATTGGACACAGTACTCCAGGTGGGGTCTCACCAGGGCAGAGTAGAGGGGGACAATCACCTCCCTCAACCTGCTGGCCACGCTTCTCTTGATGCAGCCCAGGATGCGGTTGGCCTTCTGAGCCACAAGGGCGCATTGCCGTCTCATGTTGAGCTTCTCGTCCACCAGCACTCCCAAGTCCTTTTTCGCAGGGCTGCTCTCAATCCATTCTCTGCCCAGCCTGTATTTGTGCCTGGGATTGCCATGACCCAGATGCAGGACCTTGCACTTGGCCTGGTTGAACTTCATGAGGTTGGCACTGGCCCACCTCTCCAGCCTGTCCAGGTCCCTCTGGATGGCATCCCTCCCTTCGAGCGTGTCGACAGCACCACAGAGCTTGGTGTCGTCAGCAAACTTGCTGAGGGTACACTCCATCCCAAGTCAGCAACAAAGATGTTGAACAGGGCCGGGCCCAATAAGGTCACGAGGGATGCCACTCGTGACAGGTTTCCACTTGGACATCAAGCCATTATGTCCATTAAGCCATTACTGTGTTTGTCTTTGATGAAGAAAGGGGACACAGTCCTACTCCCTCAGAAATACTGCACAACAGATACAATGTGTGGGAAAAGAGAAACACAATATGTGGGTCTGTAACACTTGGATATTTTCTTCTCCATGGAAGACATTAGAAGCAGTAGATATTTGATTACTCAACACAGTAATAAAAAGCATGTTAAGATAAGTGGGAAGGTTCCAAACTTTAGAAGAAAACACAGCTGCTAAAAACTGAGGTGTGTAAGTAGTAATATGTAGTAATATGTATGTAATATGTAGTAAGTCAATTTTTCTTTCCAGCCATATGCATATTTACTTAAACTAGAGTTTTCAGGGAAAATCTTGCTAGCTGTGCTCCCTGAAATCCCATTAACCTCATGGAGGTTCTAAGCTTTGCCTGAGTTCGAATCATAACCTCCTGAATTAAGCAAGTGCTTGACTAGTCATAGGTTTGGGTACTCTTATTTGGCAAAAAAAAAAAATGCCTGCTAGCCTACAAAGATCTTCCTTGACAAAGTCTTCATCAACATCAGTCTACTATAGTAAAAATATTCAATTTTTACAAATCTGCATTTACGGAAGTAAAGTAAAAGATGAGTGTCCATTGAAACAATTCCTAGATTAATTTACATGGCTCAGACTAAGCAGGCAGTTTTTGTAACCTTTGGTGTTAGTTCCCCTAAAGGGCAAACCAAGGACTGACTTTATTCTGGGAATAAGTCTACTTCATAAAAACATATAACTTTTACAGTCACTTTTTAATTTAAGTGATTGTTAAATTATGAATTTTCAGTGCAATTCTATTAAAAAATCCCTCAGGCATATATGCAGTAACTGAAATACTGATATTAATATTTGACTTATGATTCTAAAGCTAAATTTAATTACTAAAATTCCTTTTTCTACCAGCTTCAAGCATTTAAGCAGGATCTTGATGAAATTTTAATTTGTAATGTATTTTAAGGACTAATGTTTAGACTAATTAAATTTTATTAGTGCCAGGATATGAAATTAATTTAAAATGAAGATGGGTTCCTTTTTCTAGTATGTCTAATGTTTATTAAAAGTAAATGTTATTAAAGTTATTTGAATTGCCTAAGCAGGACAGAAGATGCCCACAATTGACTTGAAATATCACCACTTCTCATGCTGTTATTTTTTTGTATAAGATCATGAAAGGACAAGTATTCTGTTACATTGACTGGGAATTTCAGTGTATGGACTACCGTGGTTTTGAAAGTACAGAGGCAAGTAGAAATAATGAACCTTTACTGTTCACACTCAAATAGTGAATATCATTCCTTTTAGGCATCTTTGAAGAATTATATTCAATAAATTATTCTAGCTTTTCCTCTTGACTTCCTAATGAATTTCAATTATTGCACACAGAGAGGAACTGGAGAGTGAGACAACAATGAATGAGTAGGCTAGTCCTGCTAGGGAGTCAAAAAAGGGGAAGAAAAGGTGACCACTACTTCTAAAATATTTTGGTAACAGGAAGGAAAGTGACAAAGAGCGGTTATTCAAAAGTGGATGGCAGAAGGCATGTCACTAAATCTGACTTCTGAAATAAATTTAATTTCCTGGAAGAATTAAGGAAAGTTATTTCTTTTCATTCCTTTCTGTACTAACAGAGATTGTGGATATTGATTGGATGTTAGTGATAGAGTTTTTGGGAGTGTTTGCCTACTTCTGATTGAAACTGTTAATTACTTTTTAAAGTTTCTAACATTCTTTATTATGCTTAAAAGTGGTATAAATGTTGAGCTACATGACAACCATGAAAGTATGGCTTCTCAAGAAAGCTCTACTAAATTTTTTTTTTGTCTTCAGCTGGTCATAACATTATTCATGTTGTAGCACTAAGCACCGAGGCTTAATCTTTTAAAGAGTATCCTTGTTGTACTTTAGTAACACTACACAATTTCCACATTGGAGTTATCTCCTATCTGATTGACTCAATGTACAGTCAGTAGAGTGCCATCTGTCTTAATCATATGAACCCTTTATTTATTTAAACCTCTCACTTGAAAAACTAAGATCTTAACCTATAGGTTAATTTTTGTTTATCTTTTGTTTCATATAAGCACTATGATCTCATTATTGCTTAAGACTTGTTTTCTCTGGTCCAGCATTCATCATTATTTACCAGAATCAGATAAAAAATACCACCATAGTTTGCCATTTGATTAATGAGGGTGGAAACATTTATTGGGTTTTATGAATGACAGAGTTCCTTTTGTCGGTAGCATTTGTTCTCCAGCCTGTATCTACTAAATCAAAATCTTTTTATAATGATCCAATCCTCTGTAGAGTTTATTATCCTAATAACTAAATTGACATCTTTATCCATATCCAGTTCCTGTCTCAGGAGTCTAGAGTATTATCTCAGTATAATCTGAGCAGAACGTCATTTACACTTCTCTCTAACAAGATTCATTTAAGCCATGCTTTGATTTTTCCTTAAAATTTGTATTTTACAATGTTGCTTTGCCAACTTCAAAGTCATTTTTTTTTTCTGAGGAATACCTATCTGCGTTAAATTGCAGCTGCTATTTCTTCACATCCCTATTACCTTTACGATATTTAGTTACATCTTCTATCAACAGTTCAAGCTCTATTCTTATACTATGTTCACACCTCACTTATTAAAGCATTCTTTTCAAACTTGCCTTCATTTAAAGTTGATCTTATCAATCATGTCAGGTTCAGTTCAGTAACTTATTACTTCCCAAGCACCTAGTAAACTGCATCTGCTCAAGAGAGACATTTTCTTTTTTTTTTTTTTTGTGCAAGTTAGTCAAGTATCTCTCAATCTTCCACACAAATAGTGGTGATAGTGGTACATTCCTCTTTCTGACTTTTTCAGTTGCCAGGAGCTGCAGCTGACCTCTCCCTGTGGTCTTCCTCACTTCCTGTACTCAGATCCACAGATAGTTGTCTGTACTTGAAGCCTGTTTACCTCTTCAAAGCACTTCAAAACTTAGTTTTCTTGCTTTGCTTTTGCTTCATGGTTTCTACTTTTAGTCCACAATTAATTGACTAATGAAATCATAGTAATGTTATTGTCTATGCAGCATTATCAGCTGTAGGCAGCTTACAGAACTTCTTTGGAAGTATAGTCAATTTGGTGATCAATTGTTGGAGAATGGCTCAGAGAGAAGGGCCATGGGACAGAGACCACGGAGCAATTGTTCGAGCAGAGCCACGTCTGAAGGCCTAGCCTTGACATAAGCCAAGGCAAAACAGTGTTAAGACGTGTCAGTAGAAATAACAAAGACACGGCAACCTTGAAGAAGGTCGTAAACAACTTTTGAGAAAGTGAGAACACAATAAGTACGGAACTTTCCAAGCTAGCTAACCGCAAGTAGGAGGACCATGCGAATGTAACCTTTAGAGCTTAAGCCAATCGCATAATACCAAGTAGGCATAATTATCCTTACTAAGCCAATCGCATAACGCCAAGTATGCATAATTATCTTTACTAACCTTATAAACATGTGCACCCTGGACCAATAAATGGAACTACGCTTATATCTCATATTGGGTTGTTGTTGTATGTTTCCCGCCACTCGCAATCAATGCTATCTTAAAGAATTCCAGTCAATATATAGCAATATCAGCAACAATAATAGTAATTTGTTCCAGTACGAATCTGAACTCAAACAAATCAAGGGTTTGCTGGTAGTTCACCCATAAATTAGAAACTGCTGGTATAAAGCTCATAAATTGATCTTTGTTGAAATGCAGCATCATTTTGAACTACTAGGAAGAACTTTTTTTCCTCCTGACTTTTTTTCCTCACATATGAAGCAAATTAAATTATGAGAATTTTTTATAAGAAATGTAATTTCACTTAATTCAAGATGCTGAATACTATTTCTTCAGTGAGTTTCCAGAAGCAAGTGTGAAACAAATTTCTTAAAGCTTATACGATGAGCATGTCAACAAACAGGTGAATGCCAATGAAACAGTATACATTAAAAAATGTGAAGGCTGATGAGGTAGAAGTTAACTTTTCTTATATCTAGTATCAACTGTATATTTCATTGTAAAAACAGTGACCTGTTTTCATATTTAACTGATTTCTTATTGAAAAAGCCTATCATAAAAAGTCCTGCAACACATTCCAGGATCTTTTCTCTTGCAAAAGTGAGGAGGGATCATGGTCTGTGTGAGATTTGGATGATAGAAAACTAACTTTTTCTAACTTTTCTATATGGGGAGATATTTTTCTTGGCTTCCTGGCTGTGCCAGGCTGAGAAAGACAGAAAGAGATACACTGACAAACAGAGGCAGAGTTTTGAATATGTGGTTTGACATACACCATTCCCCTTACTTGATCCAGATACATTGACATGAGGGGGTAGGGAACTCACCAAAATAAAACAGTGAGAAAATGTTGGCAGCTCAAATAATTACAACAGTCGCTTCCTACGAGCCTCTTCAGTACTGCTGCTGTGTATCTGCATTGCTTCTGATTACTGCTGAGTGAACTTCTAGTTCCATTATGCCCCCCCCCCCATCCACCCCCCACTCCATTTTCTGCTCTTGCCTGATTACAAAGTGGTACTCATTATTACTGAGATTGCAGAAGCTCAGGTCAATTACGTGTGTGCAAAGTAGTTATGTACCATAGATCCAAGACAGGGTTTCCTTTCTTATTTGGTTGTCTTCAAAGGGCAAGCTTATCATCATTAAGCACTGTGGTGTCCCAGCACTTCCTTTCTGGAGTATTTCAGATTTCTTCTCTTGGTAGAAGGGGTTCAGGGGACTGAAGGAAACCTAAGTCCAGGAAACAACTTATTCCTTATTCGTATGCTGCCTGCATTTCTTTCATGACACCTGCACTCTTACAGTCTGTTTTATGCAAGACTGATGAAGGTGCCTGGGAGAGGAGTGACTGATCTCCAGTGTAACATCACCACAAACAGTATTTCACACACATTAATGCTGAGTTGTGTCAGGACTAGGGATACCCTTGTACCATGTATTTTAGCCTTAGACACAGTGAAATATAAGAAGATTGAAAATTTAGCTGGAGAAGCTGCATAAATGGGATGGGACTTTGGTTTTGTGAAGAATAAGAAATAACTTTAGGAGAAATATAGTTTATAGAGATAAGAAGTGTCCTCACAGAAGGAACAACTGGAATTGGGAAGGAGTTTAGAACATGGAGGGACTGCCCGTAGAAGCGAAGAGGATTAAGAACACAGAAAAAATAAAAATACACTTGAGAAAAAAACAAATTACTATTATGAAAATAGATACAGTGAAGGAACAAGTAAAATGTTGGCAGTGGAACTGACAAGCAGCCTAAACTTCAGATTTTTTAAAATAGGAATATGAAGAAAGATAAAATCAAAGTAGTTACAGCCTACATAGGCTAAAGTGAAGAAAAAAGCGAACAAGTGTGTTTGGAGATATTTAACTGTATGGATACCTAGTAAATAATCTTCTGATTTGTAATGACAGATAATTAATATAATTTAGACCAATATAGCTATCAATGGACTTCTATGAAATTAACTGAATGGAACTGAGATGTTTTGCTAAAGGGAAAAAGAATAGCAGACTAAAATGAAGCAGTATGTCACTGAGACAGAAACAGTCATTAATGAATCAAGTAGGAACAACAGGTATATTTTATGTTTAGTGTCAACAGGTGTTTTCAAAAGATATTAGGAACTGCTATATCTGAAGAAACATGTGCTTTATTTCTTAAAAAATTGAAAGTTTCACCTTTTCAGTCATGTGGTCTTTGTAGCAAGAAGCTGAGCAAAATGAGAAATAATGACTTAGTTACTGAGTAGCCTAGAAAATGTTACATGTTATTGAATCTTATATCTTTATTGTCAGGGGCAACTCTATTTTTGAATTGCAGAAGTGAATAGGTGGCCTGACAGAATTTTAACAGATGCCTTGAAGTTGAGTTTTCAGAAAAAAAACCTGGACACACTACATTCTATCAAATTTAATATTTAAAATCTGTCCTGTCTTAAAGCAAAACAAAACTGAATTACTTTGCTTGTTTTCTAATAGAAAATAACATACTAGAATTGAATGTAACTATCATAAATCACAAGAATTAAATATGACTACAAAGGTTTGGAGTATAATATGCATGACAAATAAAATTACAAAACAACCACTTTCAGCCAAAAGACTGTAGTTTGACTAACTACTGTAAGTCAATAGGGTGCTCTTTGCCTCCTGTGCTAATAGTAAGAACCGACTATTCTCAATTTAAGTGGCTCTGCTGATTGTTCCTCTGTGTTCAACACTTCCATAAATACACATGTTGTAGGAAGGCTAATGATCAATGTTGCTTGATACATCAAAAATATTTCAGTTTAGAGAAAATTAAACAAGCAAATGTAAACTGACTAGAGCAACTAAGATCAATTTGATTATCTCTACAATATTTTTACAAAGCAAGAGTCTTAATAAGCTCATAATTTTAAATCCTTCCTCACCACTCTTTAGAGTCATTTCATGTATTTTGAATTTATTTTAAAGTCAAGCATATCAGGCATAGGAAATGTACAACAGTATTGGATCCTTACATACTATAGGTACAGAAGAGCACAGTATTCTTCAGTCACAAATCCCACCTATTAATCCATTTCCAGATAGCTTATATTATCTGCATTAGAGGAACTTGTTGTAAGTTACTTGTTGTAACTTAGAGAGAGCTAAGAGCGCACACATTTTTAATAAGAGCACGAACCATTAAAAGTAGGTTTTCTACAAAAATTCTGCATAGAATTAAGAAAAAAAAAATTAATCTTTCACTTCCTCAAGATAACCCTTTCATCTTGAGTCATGTCCCATTCAAAGAAGACCCATAGGAGAATCGTTCTCACTGAGGGCTTCTCTATACGGGAAACTTTTTGCGAAGTAGGGTACCATGCAGTAAAATCATGTAATAACTTTATGCATACTGTCCTCCTAGTATAAACATCTGCAGTTGCTTGTATGGAGCTTTTTCAACAAGCGTCATAAGTTCACTGAGACCACATACCTGCATGTCTTGTCCAGCAGCTTGTTTTCAATACACTGGACTCACCTTCATGCCCCACTTGAGTCTTCCTTTGCTTACCCCTTTCCTAGATTTCTTGAGCCTACAGTACAACTCAGGGCAGGATGGATTGATGATACCAAACATATTCCTAAATTGAATGATTCGATCATTATGTTATGTCCTGGTTTTGGCAGGGATGGAGTTAATTTTCCTCTCAGTAGCTGAGAGGTTTGGATGGTGTGTTTTGGATTTTGTGTGTGAAGAATGTTGATAAACACCCTGATGATATGAGTTATTGTGAATGAGATCAAGGACACCGTCCTGCTTTCCAAGTCTGGCTAATGTGCAAATGCAGGAAGCTGGGAGAAAGACAGACAGAATAATTGACCCAAACTGGCCAAAGAGAGTATTCCATGCCATAAATGTCATGCTCAGTATATAAGTGGGGGCTGGCCAGGGCGGGTATCTGCCTTCCTGGCATCCATCTCTCTCCCTTGTTTTGCTGGCATCGTTCCGTCTACCTTGCTGGCTCCCTTTTGCTCCTTTGCTTGCCGCTCGGTTTTGTTTCCGTGATCGCTGCTCGGGACGGGCTGTGTCAGTCATTGGGACATTGGGTGGTGAGAAAACTTACATTGTTTACCTTGTATATTTTAGTATCCTTATATTCTGTTATTATTGTAGTTTTCCCTTGGTAAATTTCCCTTTGGTAAATTGTCTTCATCTCAACCCACACCCACAAGTTCTCCATCCTTCCCAATTCTCTCCCCCATCCGACTGGGGAGGGGGAGGGGGAGCGAGAAACTGTGTGGTAATTCGGGCTAAACCATCACATGTTATGACTGAGTATTAATGTTGTTCAATGTTTCTAAGAGTTATGATTTTTCATATCTCACTAACTCTAAAGACCTTAATGAAATTTGTATATGCCTGGGACACTCAGACAAATTTAACATTGATTTAATGAAAATGCATGAAAATCTGAGGATTTCATGCAAGATAAACAAATTAAAGGTTTAACTCAGAAGCAGATGGTAAAATGGGAAGCTCACAAATCGGCACCATTATTATGGTGCCTTGGAGTAAAGTTTCTTTGTATCATGTTATAATTTTATCTGAGGCAATTTATACCAGTTTACCTGATAGCATTTAGGGGCTAGTTATCTCTCTGAAAGGAGCATCTCCGTAGAGTTCTTTAAAAAAAAAAAAACAACCACTTTTTTTTTTTCCTGAGAAACTTTAGTCTTTTGATAAAATGTCAAAACCTATCTGTTAACTCTCTTTTGTTCAAAGACTTTACAGACCCCAGTGGAATTTATTTTCTTCATAATATCTTTCATATTCATAATACTCTATTTGTTATCTGAAAATGCTTTTCAAAACTTATCTTTTAGTTTAGCCTATTACCTTTTTCAGAATATGTTTCAAAGTTGTTATGTACACAGAAAGTTGAGTGAAGACCCTGTAGTTACTCTGTTGACACAGGAGAAAAGAAAAAAAACCCAAAAAACAGGCATTACCCCATGATGTTATTATTGACTATATTAATTTTTCATAGCCATCACCAGGCACATGTATGTGACAGAGTTCTCTGGTGTAACAGTTTATTGATAAGTTTTAAATTTTTTTCCTAAAAGCAGCAGTCATGTGCTTTCTCAGCTTAAATCAATTTGATGCATCTCTTTCTTAACCACCTTTCTTAACTGGACCATGCAATGGTAGCGTCCCAGAATCTGACCAGAAGTATATCTCTAACTGATCAAATTTTCTTTCAGGTTGTCGGGGGGAAGGATCCACGAACTATAGGAACTGCAAATTACAGTTTGAAAATGCATTTGAATTTTCTTGAACAAATTTCAAAAGCATCAGTCATTTTTAACACTGTGCCTTTCGTTCTTGCCTTTTGACAGCGTGCTATTGAAAGCATCTCTCAGCCTCAGACTGAGCTTCAAACTCTGTTTCTCACACCTCCCCTTTCAGTTCCAAAATCAGATCCCTTCAAAATGTGCAACACAGACATGAGACCTAGGGCCAGCAAATCTTTTTTTAGGCTTCCAATGAAATATTAAATTGATGCATCAGACAGCAAAGCAAGATGTTGATCTGTCTCCAATCCACATGTCTCATGGATAAAGGAAAGGCTCCAGAGGCATTTTTTCACTGCAAGATGACAGATTAACTCCAGAAGTTAACTCATGTGCCCTATCTCTTGGGCTGTTTTGCTTCCCCAGATTCCAGTCTGCAAATGGCTTTATTTTATTTTCTGTATTTGAGTAGAGTAGAGACTGATCTTGGTTTTGTTCCCCAGGCAGAGCTTGTAACCATTAAATTATTTGTCTGGGTTGTACTTTATTCTTCCAAGTAAAGAGACCTCTGTGAATAGTTAGTCCAGGGGAAAGGTATTAGTCTAGATTGCTATACTGATACCGCTCTTTTCAGGCTCCTACTGTGGAGAATCAAGATGAGCTTGCATCCTGATTATTAATCCTGGCCTCTCCCAGATTTGAGTCCAAAAGTTTAAGTGTGAAAGCCTTGTACCCCGTTATGGGTTGACATAAACCGTTTTATCATCCACTCTTCTATTTCATATTGCCTGTCAAATTGCATTTTTAAACTTAATTCAAAGATTGAGTTTTCCTTTAGAATTGATATAGAAAGTGATAAAAATACTTTAACCTATTTTAAGAAAGAATTAACCTTCTGTCTTAAAACTTCATCTTTTTGTCCTTTTTTTTATTGAGTAGAACTACTCGATAAGTAGTGCAGACAGAAACTTTTAAAAATAACTTCAAGCACATAATATTAGTTGACAGTCAAATAGAAAAAAATTTTATCACATTCCCAGACATCTTTATTGACTGTGTCACTGGTTAGTGTGAAAGGAGCGCTGGATCCCGCAGAGCTGACATGTTTTACACTGTCTCAGTACTCAGAGTGATAAGAAGTTTTTTGAAAGCACCTTAGAGGGAACAAATTATCAGCTTAATAATATTTTAACATTCCTCAGACAAATATGTAACTTTTTTTTCCCCTTCTATCCATTGTGTGACATTATTGATCATTACTAGATCTTGAACAAAAAGCTGTAAGGACACCTGCTCTGGTATGGCTAAGGTAATGCAAAATATTTGACATCGTTCTGAAGTGAGTCTTATGTTACTGCAGAAGTAAGCCAAAATTATTTTTCCTTCTCTGAATTTGCTTAACATATGACAATATTTCTCTGAAGGGAACACAGACACTTTTAAGCATCTACTACAAAAAGTGAAGTTTAGTGTTCAAAGAAGTAGTTTTTATTATGTTTGGTTAAAAACAAAACAAAAAACCCAAACCAATCAAAAAGAAAAAGAAAAAACCACAATAGGTCTTACTTTCAGTATTTAAATCAACACTAAATTCTGAATATTATTTTGTAAGACTAGCACTGAATACAGTTATTAATTTACATACCACAGAATACATTGTGTCAGTTTTCTGTATTATCGCCATATGGTTTTACAGCAAATCCGATAAAAAGCCCTTATTCACATTTCAAGGTTATGATCAACAAACATATTACCTTTGCCTGAACAGATGGTTAACCTTAGAGTCTTTTCTCAAAGAAATTTTGAGTAGCACCATCAGAGCAATTTAATTAATTTTTATCGTATATTTATGTGTGGGGTTTGGTGGTGGTGTTTGGAAAAAAAATTCTTATATTAAAATAATGTTGAAAGTAAAAACAGAAAGGCATTGAAATAAAATAGAAATTATTATATTCAGTCAGAATCCAAGTTATTGCACTTATTGTCCTGTAAATGGCACTCACTTCTTCTGACATATCAGATAAATAACCTAACTTGGAAATTTATTTTCTCTGAGCTTTTTATTTAAAAACTATTCAGGTAAACGTAACTAGCTCTAAATTTAGACTGTAATCAGCCTTGTAGAGCTGAAAAAGTAAAAAGTAATGTCCACAGTTGTAAATGTCTAAGAATATTTATAGGTGTCCCTGGTCATTAGTATTACTGATGACAGATACAAAATTGTTTCCTGTCAAATTGTATGATAGCCCAGACTGACTGTCATGTAGATGTTATTGTAAGTTTCTGCTTTTAGGATCCTCCTCCAGGATTATTTTTTGTATTTAAAAATAAATTGTACACTGCTAGCAATAAAACAAAAATCACTTAAATTTTCCCATTCCCTAACTATTCTGATATGAAGGATTTTAAGGTTGAAATGAGTGCATACAAAAAGCACTAGAATTTTATATTTCCAGAAGTTTTACTTAAAATAACATTTAACTGCATTTTCAAATGTGATTTTAAAAGTCTTGATCAAGAGATCACATATTAATGATTTCTGATATTTTAAGAAACCTGTCTTTTATTTTACATCCTAATTGCTTTTTTTTTAACCTCTCTTTTTTTAATTTTTTTTTTTTTTTCATAGAAAGGTACAGTTTGGCTTTTGTCCAGAAACACACAGAATACCAGATACTGTCTTTTCTATAGTTGCTGAAATAATAAAGCTAGAAACTTACAATATCTAAAATGTATGTTTGTTTAAAACAAACAAACAAACAAACCAGATAAAAAAAAAAAACTACCCTCCCTAGGGCTGAGTTAGACAAGTTAAACAACTTTTTAACAAAACTAAAGAAGAAGAAAATTTTAGGAAATCAGCCTCCAGATAAGTCATTATATTCTTAGTTTGTTTTCACTTGTCATATAAAAGCAGGCATCCCCAGAAATTTTACTTCTGTCATACTAAGTGAAATACTATCCTAAAATAATATTCCTAGATTATCAGTATGCCTATCAAAAATATAAAATAAGTTTTATTTTATAGTTATGTGGTTACCATTATGTCTAATTTGGGATGCATGAAAAAAATTTTAAGAGTAAATGCTAAAATTGAAAAATACATATTTTCCATTTGACTTCATGAGGCTAAGACCCCTTACTATTTGAAAGTTTAAAATAGTTTATTAACTGACATCACATGACATCATCTCATATTCATACCTATGCACACAGAATAGAAATTGGTATTCCCACTGCCATCATATTTAGTCTTGTCTACACTGCACATTAAGATACAGTGTAACTTTTAAAGAAAAAACTATTGCTAATTAACTCTCTGGGGCAAAATACCTTGTATCTATTAATTTAAACAATGTACATTGTATTTATTCAAAAAATGAAAAGTCTTGTTCCAGGCACATCTTATTCTTTTAAAAATCTAGTAATCATTTTCAGGATGGACAGAGCTGTCACACACAAGTTCATTCTTTTTACAGCTGACTACAGGCATCACCATTGCAGAACCATATTCACATTCAACAGGTGGATCTTCTGTTCTCTTCACTCCTTGGAAATCACATCCTTCTATAGCCCACTGACTCACATGCTGGAGTGAGCTAATTCAACTCGAAGCCCACTTCCTGTTGAGACTTTTTTATTACTATAACTATAACTAAGAGCTACAGAAACAGGAACTCTCAAAAAGTCAGGGTTCTGTTTTGTTGGTTGGTTTCTTAGTTTTTAATTTTTTCCAGGCATCCTTACTGTGGACTAAAGTTATAATTATTTATGTCAAAGTTTAAGAACAATTTACTAAGTTTTCTGCTTACTACTGTCTTCAAGGGTATCAGCAAGTCTAAAGTGGTATTCTAATTCCTTTATTTAAAGCAGATATTTATAAGCCTTCCTCTGATCTCAGCATTATCTTTCAAAACAGTCATTAGCTTAGAATGGTGCAAGTTCAACTGCAAAGTCATGAAAGCAGATTTTATTACCTCATTAGCAATAGAGAATCAAGGTGGGAGTAATAGGAGATATAAGAAGAAAGCAGTTGTAGGTTAAAGCACAATACTACTGGAAGTCACAGAGTTAGCAACTAAATAAATTACAGGGACACTTTAACAAATTTTTTTTTCTGTGTAATGCTTATTCTTCATGCTTTTCCTTTGTGCTAGGATATGAATAACATCAGTCAAGAACTGTCTGAAATAACTAGCATATGACATCTGTGATGAAGATGAATTTAATGAAGGGACTAGGTCAATGTGAACTGTGACCTGGGAAAGCTGGAGGAAAGCTTTGGAAATTTATGTAAGTTCTTGCTTGGTTTTGTTTAGGTTCCCTTCTGAATCTCATCCATACTGTAAAGCTGCTCGGAAACAATTTACTACTCTGTTCGTTTGTTAGGTATGCTGTTTCAGTCTTCTTGGGTAAAGTTCTTATTTTCTCACAGTTAATATTAAGCAATACTTTATCAGCGTTTCCCCCATGAATGTGCCACATTTGAGACTCATGTCACAGACCTGCTGTGCTGCCAAACTGTTGGCTGGTTTTGAAGCTTCTTAATTTTCTTTTTGACAGTCTCAAAATGTGTCCCATCCAAGAAGTTGTTTATATCCTCAGCATTTGACTACTTGACTTTATAAGGTATTTTGTTCAGGAGGCTAAATTTTATACTTTTGTCATTGTTTAACCCCAATCGAGTACCACACAGCTGCTCACTCACCCTCCCCCTCCCCAGGGGTTGGGGAGAGAATTAGGAAGAAAAGAACACTCATGGGTTGAGATAAAGACAGTTTACTAGGATAGCAAAGGGAAAATAACAGTAATTATATATATAAGTAATGATAGTGATAATAATAGACATAACAATAGGAAAAATAATAATAACCAAAATGAATTATGCACAGTTTGTCAACACCTGATGACCTGATGACCGATACAGCCCATCCGGAGCAGTGATCACAGAATGAAAAAACCCTGAAAATGATCCCAGAGTTGTTCTGAAAGGTGAGAGAAAAAAAACGAGCCAACTCACCAGGCAGCTCCCACTTATGTTCTGAGCATGACGTTTATGGCATGAAATGCTCTCTTTGGCCAGTTTGTATCAACTATAGTGGCAATACTCTCCCAGCTTCCTGCACATGCACATTAGCAAAACATGAGAAGCTGGAAAAAGTCCCTGGTCTCTTCAGCAACAACTCATAACATCAGTGTTTTATCAACGTTCTTCATAAACCGAACCCCATACTAAATCAAAAACACTGCAGCAGCTGAGAAGAAAATTAGGTCCATCCCAACTGAAAGCAGGACAACGCTCCCTCTGGATATTTAATGAAAGTCCTGTAATTCATAGTACAGAACTTAAAACTGTAATTTGGTTAGCAATAACTCTTCAATCTAAGTAATCATCGTATTTGGGGGAGGAGAAATGGCAGTTTTATTATGCAGAAACACTACAGTCCTACTGATTAAAAAAAATATTGACTTAAAAAAAGACGTAAGTCAGTACATCTTTAAAAGTGCGCAAAGTCTTGTGCTGGTTATTTAGGTTTTTAAAATCAAAATAGCAGCCAAAAGATCATCTCTGTTACTGGAACCTTGATATAAACTGGATTACTGAACTGATTTATGTTAGAAATAAGGCTGTTAAAACATTAAATAAAACTAAATAATTTGCCTTTAACCAGATCAGTGTCATGGTGATGCTCTTTTTTTTTTTTCTGACAGAAACAGCAAACCTCAGCACAAAAGCAGGAACCAGCTAGAAACAAACTTCCTAAGAAGGCTTTCTTTCCAAAATCAGCATTTTTGTGAAAGTAAAGCCTCTCACGGCAACTAGTTTGTGACAAATAAAACAAGATCAATTATCTGCTAAAACTGGTAAATAATGTCTGCTCAACACATGTAACCTACACACCGCCTTTCATTATGTAGGCTAAAACATTATTAGAAGTAATGATATCAGTGTGTCTGTTAAAATTCTGAACCTTGCACTGAAACATACTCCAGGGAGCTTCTTGGCACATTTCCAAATTGAGTGAGTAAATTGCAAAAATGGTACTTATTTTCCCACTATTTCTTTTTTGAAAAGCTTTTAAAGTTTATTTAAGTTTTTTTAAGTAGTAACTTCTATATTAAAAGCTAAAAACCAAAATATTTTCTTTCTAGTTTGTAGCCCTCCAAACTATGGAAATAAAATAATTTACCATGCTTCAGAGCTGTACAAATGCACTGAATTTATTAAAGGTAGATTTATATATAATAATAGAAGTATAAGTAGACATATTT
>WHYT01017290.1:109912-135326 GCA_009806455.1 Tetrax tetrax
GTAATTCCTACTGCCAGTTGTCCCTTGATGTTTGCCTCTATTGGATCAATGAAAAGATTCTTCCAGTAAGCTGGTTTGTTTCCCCTGGAATGATTCTAGTAAGCTTTCAAATACTGTCTCAGTCTGTGTCTTGTTATTTGTGTGCTGAGTTACACAGGCATTTATTTGTAACTATTAACTCAGCATTACAATTAGTAAAAATCTTATGATATGAAAATACATAGACCATTGAGTACACTAGGAGTTGTTGCAGAGGATGTACAGTAGCTGCTTGAGATTTTCATTGTATAGAGGCCTGAGGAGGCCATTATGCCAAAACTCAATTGTTGCAGCAGTATAACAATTGTCCTGCCTTTATATTTCTTCTATTTGCTTTCTCACTTAACTTGTTCTTCTCTTCCAGTTACCACCAATACTACCAATACAGAGGAAAAAACATAGAAAAGGAAGACCAAAGGAAAGGAGGGAAGGGAAATTCCAATCCACACATATTTAACGTTAACTTTTTCTTTAAGAAGCTGAGAAAATAGGTTAAAATTAAAATATTCTATAAAAGATATTCCAAACTTTACCTTTAGCTGGCCTTTTTGACAGCCAGTTAAGCTTTATATACTTAACTGGTGTTACTTAACTACTAAGTGTTAGTAGAATTTGCTGTTTCCCTTGAAAGTAAAAGTGTTCATCTCCGTTCCTGGAGAATCCCTCCCATAATTATCTTCCCATATGTTTTAGATATAAAAATGTGGACATGAATGCCTCTTCATTGCAATCTCTAACAAGCCAGTATTAGGACCAAAGTCTGTTGTAGTCTTACCTAGAGTTAAGTAGCATCCATATCTTCCTGCAAACCATCCACTCCTCAGGATAATTTACAGACTCAATTTTGAACAATGCCTTCCTAGACCAGAAGTATACTTAAGTACAAGAGTGGCATTCTGAAACACTTCTCAGAAAATATAATCTTGACAAGAAATTGTCAAGGCATAGCTTGAAAGTTGTCTTTATTTAAGCTTGTTGTGCTTATTTAAGCACAATGGTACTACGGAGTACAAAATACAGTAAATCAGTCCCTGGTTGTTAGTAATACAAGAACATAACCAAAGTAATTAGTATTCACTCTACATACATGTTTCCTATAAAAAATATTATCCTTAGAATGGAACATTTATCTTCCTGTTCAGTCAGTGGGAAGCAACAGTATATTAAGGTTTATTAGGACAAGTATTTAAAGGAAAACTGTTGCTTTTAATTTATACTGATTTATTTACTCTATTAGGAAATCTACAGTAAATGTCAAAACTAATATGATGTCTCCGCTAAATTTTGTATGTAGGGTTTTTATTACTTCTATTATTATTAATAATAATAAGAGTAATCATTAATAAATTTAAATTGCCATCTTTTTGAAAAAAAAAAATCTTATTATTTTAAAGGAAGTATTTCTTTCGTCTGAGGACAAGCATTTGTACTATAAGAATGAAGGAGAACACTTGACAAAAACTTAATAAAAACTAGGCTCCAGAAGAGATTTTTTTTAACATAGATATTCTACGTTCTGACTAATCACATCCCTAGTGTTGAAAAGAGCTGTAATGAAAGAGTCAGATATGGAGGACCTAAAACTTGCAATACACAACAGTTAAGTCACATTTAATTTAAAGAAAACTCCATAAGTATTTGGAATTCATATCATGATTCTGTATACTAGGCTGTGTTCAGGATAAGAAATATGAAATACACAGTTTAGGAGTCAAGGACAAAGCATATCACGTCATGTTTTCCAGACATGTCTTTTTTCTGCCTGCAAATTGCATGTCAATAGAAGAATTTTTGATATTTGCCTAGAATTTATGTTTGTTGTGTGCAGCAGCTGCAACGTAGTAGATGCCCTCTATCCTTACCTGGGTGTAAGCACCCACTCCTTAATCATTGATCATAGAATCATAGAATGGTTTTGTTTGGAATAGACCTTTAAAGGTCTTCTATGTCCCCGGTCATGACTAGGGACAGCTTCCGCTAGACCAAGTCACTGAAAGCCCCATCCAGCCTGGCCTTGAGCACTTCCAGGGATGGGGCTTTCACTTCTCTGGGCAACCTGTTCCAGTGCCTCACTACCTTCAAATTAAAGAATTTCTTCTTACGTCTAATCTAAACCTACTCTCTTCCAGTTTAAAGACATTATCCTTTTTCCTGTCACTACATACTCTTGGCAAAAGTCTCTCCCTAGTTTTCTTGTAGGTCCCCTTTAGATACTGGAAGGCCACTATAAGGTCTTCCTGGAGGCTTCTCTTCTCCAGGCTGAACAATCACAGCTCTCTCAGCCCGTCCTCATAGGAGAGGTGCTCCAGACCCCTGATCATCTTTGTGGCCCTCTGTAGTATCTTTCAGACCCCTTTATGTCATCAAAATGAAAAGAAAAATGGCAATTGTTCATCATTATTAGTTCTAAATAAAATCTAGGTTCATCAGGTAGATATTTTTCCATATATCAAGCTGCCACCAAGACCTTCACTGGCAAGCGATGCAAATAATAACAAGGATTATTGCTTGTTTGATAACATTGGAAATTGCTTTACAGATGACTGAAAAGGAATCTAACTTCCTTACATCTTTTGGACAGAGCTGAAATAATGATTCGTAACTGTCAAATCAAATACTAAATGTGTTTTATGTCTTGCCACTGCAACATTGTCACCAGATTGTTATTTTCTATTCTATTCATTAAGAGTTAGCACAACTCTTTGTATTATGAAAAAAAAGGACAAATTTATGTTGTGTTCCAATGTCATATGTTCAGCCCTGGCCTGACTGATGCAGCACAGTCTATTTTTTATCAGCTTTATAAATTTGTGTAACTTCTCTGCCGGGAGTTGATTGGTAGCAACAAAGATCACTTCCAATTTAAGGGACTCTACAAAAAAGACTAGATCGAAGCTCTCCACCTCACTTATCACAAATGGGTTTAACTTTCTTCATTGGAGAACGTAATTTTCTAGTACTTGAAATTCTAATTTTCACTGCTTACTAACATGAATAAAATGGCCAACAAATAATATCTATATTTAAGGGAGAAGGGAAAACATAATATGATAGATAAATGAGGTTACAATCACTCTTTCCTGATGCATAGCTGAAACAATCTAAAGTATGTTCATCTAGGCATGCGGCTGTGAGACCAGCAGACTGCTTTCCCCATCCTACAGTGATCTGCAATTACATTTCATGATTTTATTTCTCAGTGGATAACAAGTCTGATTTAGGCTGAGGGGGCCAAGTGATGTGAAATGCTTTTGTTAGCTGTTCTCCTGATGGTCTTACTCCACTAGCCCTTCTAGCTAACACTCTCAGCTTTGTTCTGTTTTTTTTTTTTTTCCTCTATTTTGTCTCTTAGAGAAGTATAGTCCACGCTGACAACGTGACACTTAGCTCACAGGAAGGCTTTTAAATGTTTCTTCTGTCTTATGTGCCTCACAAGAAAATAGATATTTTTTATTTTCCTTTGGATTCTAACTTGCAAAGTATTGCCTTAAATTAGGGTGACCTCTTACCCCAGGCACATTTACGCAGAGTTAGTTGAGCTGGACTTCTGTACACTGTTAGAACTTTGCTTCACTTTTTGATACTGCTTCACTTTTAGAAATGAAGCTCTAACTTAGAAAACAACACATGAAAAACAGTCATATTTCAGCCATGTGAGTTTTGGGGTTTTTTTTCATGTGTATCATCTTCAGCACAGGTCAATAGAACTCCTCTCCTTCCTCCTGCTCCCCTGCTTTTCAGAGCATTTCTGGAGAGTATTTGTAGGTGACTATTCAGAGATCAAGTTTTTTTTTATGTTCTTTCTGGGAATACTGCAAAAGCAAATTTCAAAGGGCAGAAGATTCCAAAAAGTAAAATTGAAAAAAGGCATGCAGAATTGGTAAAGTCACTAAAAAAGTGTCAATTTTCTCTGGCAGAAAGCTATTAATTTGTTAGCAATTACTTTCCTCGCAGTTACTTAATTGAACTTACCTCTCTTCTGGTATGCTGTAGACATCATAAAAAGAGAAAAATCCAATGAAATATCTCTTGCCTATGTAAGATGGAAAATGTACGACTGTAGGAAAAGGACTGTGTTCTCATCTATCATAACATTTACTTCGAAAGGGGTATAATAAACTCTTTTTTCCTACTTCTTATGGAGACAAACAAACCTTTTTTGAACACAGAGAAAATAATACCTCTAGTCTTTGCAAATTTAAAAAGTTCATTAGCAAAAGAGAAAATAGATTGTTTTGCTTACTCATCACAAGTAAGCTTCCTGATCGGATCAGTCTACGTAAATCAAGAATTTCAGCACAGCCCTGGTGAAAGTGTTGTTGCTCAGCAGTTTGCCTTTACCAGCAGTACTGTGGGATAAATGTAGCAAATAAATCCAGAATGTTGCTACATAATGAAATTCATACCTAAAAGTATCTCCTACTCATCTCTTTGAAATGAAAACAATTATGTTTTCCTATCTTTATCCTTGTAGTTTTTATTTGTTCAGACTGTATGTTTCTGTAGGCAGGGGCTGTCTCTCAGTATGGACATGTACAATAATTAGCATAATATGGATCAAGTTTATGTTAAAACTAATAGGTCTTAAAACAAAATAATAATTACTTCTTTATATAATCTTAGGAATAGATAATTCATAGTTTCTTGGGTAACATTTTTATACCATTCATAAAAATATACTCAACTGCAGCCCCGGGAGAACTCCTATACTTACATAGACCAAATCAGCAATTAATATTTTCATGATGTTTTTTACTTTTTTTTTTTTTCCTTTAGCAAAATTAAGTGCTGTAAAAGCATGAGAACTCCTGGGTATTTGTTGATAAGATCAGACTGCTTTATCAGTGTAGTTATTGGTAGTTTGGGCTTAATTAGATAGGGTGCATCGTTTGACTTTCTGAAGAAGATATTGTGATTCTTTTTGCTGCATCATCAGAAAAATAGGAGAGATTTCTTTCACTTCTTTGTTTCTTTTTAAGTCTCCTTGGTTAAAGAAATGGGTCTTCCAAGCACCTTCACATGCTCAAATCTTAAACTTTATCTCAAATAAGAATAGAGAAAATACTAGAACTGATTCTTTTTTTGCCTTTTACAGAGGATAATCTTTGTGGGAACCTGACATTGCATAAGGTCTAAGGCTCATTTGCATTCTAGGTGTTTTCGCCATTTTAAATACAAAGATTGTATGTGGAATGAGTCAACATGACTGTTCAGAAGTAGTTCACTGTGACATCCAATAGATGAGCACAGTGTGAGAAATTTATCTTTGATGCAACTGCTTTGACTTTACATGAATTACAACAAGGAGAAACATGACTCCCAAATGATAATTCACTTGGATGTCCATTCATGGAGGGGAGCAACGTTATATGAATATTGCATGCACTTGTTACTGTTAATGTTTTGTTTGTTTTCATTGTTGAAAGATTAAAATTCAGGAAGATTGTTTTTAAAAAATCAGCTCTCAAAATAAAATGAATGTAATAATTTGTATTTTGCTGATAAAACCCATCTTTATTTCTTATACCTAAACCTACTATTCAGTAGCACTGTAACTTTGTGCTCTTTTAACATTGTTCCCTCTTGTAATGATTGAAATGGCATATCTGAGTGCTAACACAAATATGGTGTTTCTCCATGAAATTATCTGTGATGTGTCTTCAGGAATCAGAAATCTCTGATTTTAGAGCCACATAGTCCAAAGATGGAGTCCAGTGATGAAGGACATAAAGCCAAACATCCTCAGGATGTGGTAGGAAAATTTTCAAGGATAAAACTACAAAATTCAAAAAGAAGCTATTTTCAACTGTGTATGTTTGCGAAATAAATAGAAGTGTATTTTCCCAGATAATAAATAGTAAAGAAAATTCCAAAACACAGTGTCTAAGTACCCACATTATCACACATGACTGTTCATTAGAGTAATCCTAGCAAATGCAAATAGAAGAGTGTGGTGAAAACCAACTGAGCTAAGTCTTTTAATACTGGAAAACTTCAGCATTTCTGGAATCTGTAGAATCTGATTTGCTGTTGTGGTTTTGTTTAGTGACGGGGAGCCTAAGGTGGTAGCTTCTGTAGGAAACTGCTAGAAGTTGCTCCCTTTTGTTCAGTGGACTCGGCCGGGCCTAGGGCAGACCCACTGCTGGCCAAGGCTGAGCCAATTGGGAGCAGAATGTTCCGTGATAACACCTCTGCAATAACATATTTAAGAAGGAGAAAACAGGAAAAAAAAAGGGAAGAGAAGATGTGAAGAAGCTGAGCGGGGGCAGAAGCACAGAGGGCCTCATGGGCCTTGCAGACCTCACCCTCTGGCCTCTCACCAGGCGGCCGACTGGGCCCAACTCAGCCCAGCCTGGCTGCAAGAGGTGGAGAGGAGATGAGACAGATGATGTGAAGAGATCCTGAGAGGCTTCTGCCAGCCTGTTGTGAAGAACTTTTCTTGTGAGAGGAACAGCTGCAAACACCAAGGTCAGTGAAGAAGGAGGGGGAGGAGTAATGTGGCTCCTGGCCAAAATTCCCCTGCAGCCTGTGGTGACGACCATGGTGGAGCAGGCTGTCCCCCTGCAGCCCATGGAGGTCCACGGAGGAGCAGAGATCCACTTGGAGCCCGTGAAAGACCCCTGAAGGTGGCTGTGGCCCATGGAGGGCCCGCTGGGACAGCCGTTCTGGAGGACTGCTCCCTGTGGAAGAGATGACCCACACCGGAGCGGTTTCATGAAGGACTGTGGCGTATGGGTAGGACCCCACATTGGAGTAGGGGAGGGATGTGAGGAGTTCTTCCCCCATCTATGAAGCAGTGGCGTAAAACAACGCGTGATGAACTGAATGCAACCCCCTCTTCCCCCCTGTGCTGCTCGGGGCAGGGGGGAAGGAAGTAGAGACAATGTTAAGCTCGGGAAGAGGGAGGGGTGGGGGAAGGTTATCTCATTCTCTGTATCATTCTCCTGCTAGTTTTAGAAATAAATGAATAGTTTTCCCCAAGTCGAGTCTGTTTTGTCCGTAATGGTAACTTCAAGGATTTTCTCTCTGTCCTTATCTCAAACCTCGAGCCATTTTTTCTTGTATTATCTCTCCCTATTCTCTTGGAGGGTGGAGGGAGTGAGAGAGAGACTGCGTAGTCTGGTCCCGATCGGGGCTAAACTACAGCGGTTAGCAAACCATTTCTGTTGTGAACTAAATAATTTTCTAAGATTTCTACTTTGTAAGTTGGGACATTCCTAGATAGCATAGTTCTGACCTACTGATAGAGAGGGAACTCAATATGTGAGATGATTAAATAATATCTGTCAAACCCTGAATTAACTACATTTTGTCTTTTGCATGTCAAAGAGTTCACAAATAGCAACGATCTGTTGCATAGGGCAGTGTTGGAATACATCTGGTAGTACATTAAGTCCTCTGTTGGTAGGACTGCAGCAGTACCAATCAAAATATGCCATAACTGTGAACATTTTCTCATCTTTAGACTTCTTACATGCTTGAATGTGGTTTCCAGATGTCAGAAACTGTGGCATCTGAGTTCAGAGGATCCTAGTTCTTTTCTCCAGCACAGAATGAAAAACTGCTCAAAAAGAAAAAAAAAAAAATTTTGATAATAAGAGGGAAAGGACAAAGATACCAGCTGGGCACACTACTACAAAAATTATTAATAAATAAAATATTTTCAAAACTTGTTTTAAAGTTTCTTGCTCTAAATTTTCATGTTTATTCTTGAGAATTTATACTAAACATTAGTCATGTTCCATTTAATTCTTGTGAAATGTGGTAACTCACTCTGAAGAGTTACACTCTATTTTTTCCTAGTTTCATTGCTTCTTTATCTCATAGAGGTTTGTTTGTGAGAATGAACCTGTTTTTTTCCAAGTTCAGAGCATTATCCTCCTTTTGAATTTACAAGCAATGTGACTCAAATGGCCTCTCACCAATGAAGGCATTTCAGTACTCAGTGTACCTCCACCATGACCCATAGACCACCTACTGGCATCTCTCAATCTCTTTCTCCTTTGACACCTGATAAATATCAGGTCTTCTCCAGCCTGTGTCTCTATCTCTGCCTCCGCTTCCCATCCTCTCTTGTCTCTGTGTCTCTCTAAGTCCTGTTCCTTCCTATCACTTAAACATGGATACTTCTTCCAACATGCTGGTACTGTGCATGTCTAAGCCTCTGGGAATGCTCCAGGATTCATAAGGTCATACTTTGCCTTTCCTGATGCATTACTTATTTTTCCTTTACTTCTAGAAGCCAGCATATCCATTCATTCCTTTTACTTGGCGCTCTGGTGGTCCACTGTCATTCTTTGTCCCACTGTAGTGGGTTTACATAGGAAGGTTTTGGCAGCAGAGGGGGCTGCAGGGGTGGCTTCTCTGAGAAGACACTAGAAGATGCCCCCATGTCAGACAGAGCCAGTGCCAGCTGGCTCCAAGATGGACCTGCCACTGCCCAAAGCTGAGCCCATCAACAACTGGTGGTGCCTCCGTGTTACCGTATTTAAGAAAGAGTAAAAATGCTGTGCAACAGCTGGGAAAGAGGAGTGAGAAAATGTGAGAGAAACAGCTCCGCAGACACCAAGGAAGGAAGGGGAGGAGGCACTCCAAGTGCCAGAGCAGAGATTCCCCTGCAGCCTATGGAGAAGCACAGCAGAGCAGATTTCCACATTGCCACTCATGGAGAACCCCACACCAGAGCAGGTGGATGTGCCCTGAAGGAAGGCACAGCCCATGGAGAGCCCATGCAGGAGCAGGTTTTCTGGCAGAAACTGTGGCCCACCTTGGAGCAGTCTGTTCCTAAGGGACTGCACCCCGTGGAAAGACCCGTGCTGGAGCAGTTCGTGAAGGACTGTATCCCATGCAAAGGACTCCATACTGGAACAGGGGAAGAGAGTGAGGAAGAAGGAGGGCCAGAGATAAAATGTTAAGGACTGTCTGCAGTTCCCATTCCCCATGCCCCTGTGCCACTTGGGTGGAAAAAGAGGAAGAGTTGGGAATGAAGTTCAGTCTAGAAAGAAGGGAGAGGTGAGGAGAAGGTGTTTCTAGTTTTGTTCTTATTTTTCACTATCCTTCTCTTTTACAATTAATTGACAATAAATTAAATTAATTACCCCAAGTCAAGTTTGTTTTTCCTGTGACAGTAGTTGGTGAGTGATCTCCCTGTCCTTACCTCAGCACAAGAGTTTTTCCTCATACTTTTTTGCTCCTATCCTGTTAATGGAAATGCAGTGGCAGAGTGGCTTGGTGGGCACCTGGTAGCCAGCCAAGGTCAACCCACTACACTAAATGAAATGTGTTGCAGTAAATGTTTTCATAATTTCAATAAGATACAGAAATTTCTTCCAATCTATGATCTTGATATATGATCTCAACTATTCATAGTTGATTTTTAACTTCCCAAATATTTACATGATTCAGTTCAGGAGTTTTAGCTTAACTTCAGAGATTTAATTTTGTACAAAGCTTTTATTTCAAGAACACAGCAGTGTGTGTCCTAGATTAAATAATTAAGAAAAAATATCCATGGAATAGATGCATGGAATCTATTCCAATATGGTCAAGACACTTCAATTATTTACAGCTCTTCTCCTGCATACTCAAGTTCCAAAGACCCAGCTGCAAATTAGCTGCCTGATCATTGACTCTTATTTACACTGTATCAAAGAGTGTAAATACTGTATTCAGTAGCATCAGCAGCTGCTTAAACTTCTGAGTTAAATAAAAAGAAGAAAATCCACACTCCTAAATGTTCCACACTTAGTGTTTCATGTGGAGAAAGCCAGCAAAGACATAAAAATCCTAATTTCCTCAACAGAAGTGTGACAGCCAGGAACCAGAGTTCAGCTTATACAGCTGTTTCATCACTCTGATTCTAATAAGTATTTACTTTTAAATATGCCTTTTTACCCCCTAACCACTCTCATACACTTAAAAGCAGAGATACAGTTCTATTTCATTCCTGGTTTAAATAGATATTCACTGCTTTGACAAGCAACAAAATCTAGAGCATTATTTCTGGCACGTAAGCATGAAAAACCAATAATTAACATCATACAGCCAAATGCAAATACCGTCAATGAGAACATAATGAACTAATTTAAAAAAAAATATGCTAATAGGAATTAATATGGTGGTCTGTAAAAAATCCAAAATCTTGATAATGTATGATGAAAATATTTTTTGTGTTAGACATGATGAAGGGCAGACCACTCTCTGAAGCTGTTGACCTCTGCTAAGACAGTAAAGAATACATTTCTCTGTATTAGTCAATATCATAGTCAAAAAGAAGAAATATTAGACTTTTTGCCAGAACTCAGTGATTTATTTAGAAAACTTTATTTATTTATAATGTCAAAGACATCCGGTTCAAAGAATTTTGCTGGATTAAGGATTAAGTTTTTCACTGCCAGATAAATATCCAACAGCAATGGTGAATAAGTCATCTTCCTGAAGGCTTACACATCAGCTCTAAGTCTTAGAGTGTATACTTTTTATCATAACGACAAGACTTGTGAATTCTACAGAAATTCAGCACATCCTCTGCTCTTAGGGACTAGATGTGTGCAGAATATATTTTTAAGTGTCACCTACTTTAAAGAAAAAATACTAGAATAGCAAGCTGCACTTCACATCTACTTGCCTTTCCTCTCTGCAAAGCTCGGGTAACTCTGGTTATAGGCCCCTTATTATTGTAGAAAACGAATGTGATTTTTTTTTTTTTTTTTCCTGGAAATCAGATAATTCAAGAGTGAATCAAAGACTAGTTACATTGGCCTGGCTTGAGTATGCTAGCTAGAAGACAAACATCATTTAAAGCTGCATTTTTCTTTTTTTTTCTTTCCCTGTGTTGCTTATTGCCTTTTTTTTGCTGTTTTTTTTTTTTTAATTTGTTTTATTTTTTTCTTTTTCTTTTAGCTAGCTAGCTAGCTTTCTTGAAGAAGGCTGTTATCTGGGGTTAGAAGTTTGGATTTGGATATAGTTAGTAGAATGATATAATCAGTAACAAAATGACATTGGTTTTAGCTCAAATTAGAACTGCATTATGTATTAAAATTTAGTTTCAGGTATGTTCAGTCCAAAGCTGCAAAGAGCATACCTGTGTCCTGCCCACAACCAGCCTGGCTGCTCCTCAGCCATTTGACTCTTCCACTTTGTTGTGGATATGTAATCTGGTGGATGGGAAGACATCTACATCATCTTCCTCATTCTGTAACCAGCTAATCTTTTGATGGGATCTTTAACTTTTCTCTACTTTATTTCTTCATCTTTATAGGAATATTTTCTGCATAGCTTTTTTTTTTTTTTGTATATTAAAAAGTGCCTATCCTTTGATTTGAATTTAAAATCTAAGAAAGCATCTCTCACATTGTGACATACTAGTGCTGTTGCAATCAGGGGTATTACTTTGACTTAAAGCCTGATGAATATAAAAGAAGGTGAAGCTGTCACGATAACCCCCATTAACTCTACAGTGTCTTAGAAACCTTTTTTTTTTCTGCAGATTCAAAGCATCCAGACTCTCATATGATATACTGGCTATTTTTCTTTATTGCTGGCAAGAAAATGGTCATTCAAGTAGGACTGCCAGTAATGACGGGTAGGAGTGATGACTCTGTGCATGGTGTGGAGAAACATTGCTATTATACTGAGGATGATTTAATCCGTGGCCAATTCTGTATCTGTTTGTTGTATTTGAGGTGCCACTGGATTCAGATTGTTAGATGACAGCCATTTTCTACTAAGAATAAAAAAACCCAAACACTCAGAAGTAACGTATACCCCACCGAATCTATAATTAATTTATTTTTTGAGATGCTTAAACACCTTGCTGTGTCAGGATTTCACAATTATAAATTATTCTACAAGAAAGAAATGTGGTTGCATATTTTTTTCCCCTCAACAAAGAAAATGAAAGTCTTTTATCACCCAGCACAGAAAGAAGAAAACTTTCCGCAGAATTTTATTTCTATAGCAACAATTTCTTAGGAAATTAAAATATTAATGATCCTTAGTTAAATTGTTCATAAAGCACTTAAATAGTAAATTTTATAATTTTTGCTTCAAACACTTAGGTCATACTAAAGAAAAAGATGGACAAGGTAATTCACGGTTACATTAAATTGTCAGCTGTGTTTGTGTATTGCATTCATTTATTGAAATAGTCATCTAAGTTTGTGTAAGAATAGTCATCTTCATTTATCGAAGATTTTCTTCTTCTGAAAAATCAATGTAAAGTCAAACACATATCTTTATCTTCCTGAAATGTGAGAAAGAATTGGCTATCAAATTATCACTCGCTAGGATTCATTGGATTCACGGTCATTCATCATTTAAATGGTCTTTGTCTGCTTACAAGTTGGCTGACTTTAATAAGAAATGGGTAGAGGTGCACTCCAAACAATCTTGATATTTAAGGCATTGTCTTAGAGCTGGTAGCTGTGAATAAAAGTCACTTCAGTCTAAGGAGGGAAGTAAAACCACTTACCAGTTATGTTTGCCTCTCTTACATGATTAAAAAGGCAGAACTACTTACTGTGATAGGATTTTTTAAAGTTACAACCTTCAGGTAAAGATCTTTGGAGATTTTTAAAGGTGAAAAATCTTTTTTTTTTCTAAATAGCTACATCTAAATGGGCATATACCTCATATCTGAGTATTCCTGTTAGATCAGTATCTACTTGGGCACAGGCACTGGTTGCTCCCTCTACTTTTGTCTCAGAAGTCCAGCGAGACTAGTTCCCCTACAGAGGCATCTCAGTGCCCAGCCAGGAGCACATTGGAAAACTGCACATCAAAACACAACATTCTGAGTAAGCTTGTATGCTTACAGAGATATGGATATTTTGAATTACATTTTTTGACTTTACTATGTATAGCTCACATTTAACATATTCTGGCTTTTACTGTCTCTCCCTGGATTTGAGCCCAGGAATCATAGTGAACAGAGATGGTATGAGACACAAAAAACTGTCTTGTAACAGAGACAGTTCAGAAAAAGACAGGACTTAAACAGGATCCAAGGTAGGTAGTAATTAATTTCATTCATTACAGAAATTCAAGATAAGAGGGAAAAAAAACCACAGAATTTTTTTTTTCTTTTTAAAAAACAGTTCTTAGTAAATGGTTTTCACTTTGTGGAACACTTCAGCTGTACTTAGAAACATATTCTGGCCAATGAGATGCTGAGCTTGATGATGTTACAGCAGGACCTCTCTCAATCATCTACCACAGGTCTTGGGAATCTGGGGAGGTCCCTGCTGACTGGAAGCTAGCCAACATTTTTCCAGTTTACAAGGAGACCATAAGAAAAGGCCCAGAAAACTACAGACCTGTTAGTTTAACCTCAGTACCTGGAAAAACTATGGGGAAGATCATCTTGGATGCTACTAAAAGGCATTTAAAGGTCAATGCCATCATCAGGCACAGTCAACACGGGTTCAACAAAGGGAAAGTCCTGTTTAGCTGATCTAATAACTTTCTAGGATAAGGTCACCCACCTACTGGATGAAGGGAGGGTGCTGAATGTCAGCTTTCTGGATTTTAGTAAGGCATTTTATTTTGTCACTTGCAGTATCCTTCTGGATGAGCTGTTCAATGGCTAGATGAGCAGCTATGTGGTGTGCTGGGTGATGAAATGGCTAAATTGCAAGGCTCAGAGGGTTGTAATGAATGGAGTTACACCTGGCTGGTAACCAGCCACCAGCAATGTTCCTCAGGGTTGCATTCTGGGCCAGTTCCGTTGAACATTTCATCAATAATATAGAGGCAGGAGTTGAATGCACCATGAGTAAGTTTGCTGATGATACTAACTGGGAGGTGCTATTGATTCTCTCGAGGGACAAGAGGCCTTGTAGAGGGGTCTAGATAGACTGGAGCATTAGGCAGTGACTAATGGGATGAAATTTAACAAGTCCAAATGCCAGATTCTGCACATGGGACAGAGTCATGCCAGACATTAGTATAAACTGGGAGAAGAGTGGCTGGAAACCAGCCCTGCAGAGAGGGATCTGGGGTCCTGGTTGACACTAAGCTTAACAGGAGTCAGCAGTGTGCCCTGGCAGCAAACCGCATCCTGGGGTGCATCAAATGCAGCACAGTCAGCCGGTCAAAAGAGGGGATTGTCCTACTGTATTTAGCATTGGCGCAGCCTCACCTTGAGTACTGCGTGCAGTTCTGGGCCCCACAATTTCAAAAAGGATGTTGAGGTCCTTGAATGCATCCAGAGGAGGGCAACAAAGCTGGTGGAAGGGCTGTAAGGCGTGTCCTGTGAGGAGTGGTTAAGGACTCTGGGTTTGTCTTGTTTGGAGAAAAGGAGGCTGAGGGGCAACCTCATTGCTCTCCATGGCTTCCTGAGGAGGGGAAGTGGAGAGGGAGGTGCTGATCTCTTCTCCCTGGGATCCAGTGACAAGATACATGGAAATGATTCAAAGCTGCTCCAGGGGAGGTTTACAGTGGTCTTTAGGAAGCATTTCTTTCTCAGAGGGTGATCAAACACTGGAACAGGCTTCCTAGAGAGGTGGTCAATGCCCCATGCCTGTCAGAGTTTAAGAGGTGTTTCGACAATGTCCTTAATAACAGGCTTTAACTTCTAGTCAGCCCTGAATTGATCAAGCAGATGGACTAGATGATTGTTGTAGGTCCCTTCCAACTGAAAATATTCTAATATTCTAGTATGTCCTAATATTCTAATGAGGATTGGCTCAGAAACTGTAAACTGTGAGAAACTTAGCATTTTGCAGGAATAAACAGGAATATAAGATTAAATACAAGTTTAATTTTGCTTGGTTTTTTTTCAAGGAAAAGTTTTGATTGCATCTGCTGAATCTCATTTGTATTTCACATTGTTTTCATAGTCCTAATGAACAAATTGTGAGAAGACTGAGTAGTTTTTCCCCTCAGAAAATCAGTTCATTGATTAATGGGAAAAGGAAAAGAAGCAGTGGGAAAAAAGCAAATAAGGGCTGACTTCAGATCATATGAACATCATATAAACCTGACACAGGCAGATTTACTGGGATAGAAAGGGGCAAAGAGCTAAAATCCTGCCTGATGGCACTACCACATATGACACAGTAGAAGACTGTGGTTAACGTGCACCTATTGCATGGCAAAATGCATGGCTCTACTGGTGATTTTTGTATAACTAAAAGAGAATTGCCACAGACGGTTTTCAACAGGACTTGGCTAAGAAAGAAAATACTAAAAAATCATTTTGATAAACTCAACGTATTTCTACATTTTGTGTTTTGAAGTAATTTTTTTTTCAAGAATATTTAATCTAAGAAGTTAATAAAGGCCCTAACTTCACTTGACATGATATATCTATATGGATTTTTATCTTCAGTATTACAAGTTTTGAGTGCCATGTTCAAGCACGGAAAAACTGTGAATGGACAACCTAGACCCCACAGGTTAGGAAGTGTAGGGAGCTGCAGGTGGGGTAAATGCCAAGAGGCACACAAAGTGGGCTGTTGGTAACACCTCATTCTGGTGCCGCTAAATTCACCTGACTTGCTTTTCAAGATCAAAGATAAAAATAAACCAGCTATCCCTCAAGGAATTGCTGTCATGTCAGGAGTGTGTGCAGTATTATAGCAGCTGTTTTCCCTTCCTGTATTTGATATGTGCATCTTCAGGAGCTGACAAGAGGCTTGCTGCATATTCCTCATATGCCTGTCTCCTTCTCAGGCTTTCACCAGCATCACATAAGTGGAAAAGTGGAGCTAAAGGAACAGAAGCTTCTCCCCCATATAGGGGCAATGAGAAATCCCTGCCTTGCTAATTTCCATTTTCAGGAATCAGGAATGGGAACCTGACACTGTAATCCCAGGTCCTTATGCCTTCACTGACAACTAGAGATTCATTACCTAGCTCAACAAACAAAGAGATCCATTTCCCAACTAACACTAGGAACAAAATATCAAGCAACTAGAAAAAAGGCAGCAGCCTCTTATCATTGCTCAAGCTTTGGGGCATAGCTCAGGGACGTTGTGAAGAGCACTCCAGTCACTTCCACACAAATAACACATATTCCCAGCTGCTGAGTCCTGGTTCTCCTGCGATTCAGTGCTGGCAGCTTAGGGCATCAGTAGGCTTGTTTGATAGCCTTAATTACATTTTTGGATGCAGACTTGGCATGAAGAACAAGTCCGATGATACACTTCAGTTTAGGCTACACATTATAATTACTATAGTAAAGAGACACCACTGCCAATCTCTAGCAGGATACTGGGAGCAACTTTTGTATTGATCCACTTTGTCAATATTCATTAAAACCAGAGGCATTAAAAGGGCACCATCAGCATATGGGCCCACATGCTTTGTTCTGTGACAGAGAGCTTAACCTTTCAGCTGCTGCATACTCTGGTACTCATCTCCATTAAATAAACAGTATTTCTAGCTTTATCATCAAGCAGTAACACCAATAATACAAAAAGGCTGCTGGCTAAAATTCACTGTGCCAGTAACTGGATTGATGCATATAAGATGTCAAAGTTTTCTAGTTCCAGTATGAATATATTTAGAGGCTATACAGGTAAAGGATGCTGACTGTTCCCTCTTTCAATTTTAGTATGATATGCCAATCTCTTTGAAAAACAAAAAATTAAGCAATCTACCATAAGCACTCATTGTTAAAATAGTAATAATGTAACTATGTCCTTAGGACATATATACAGACTGAAAATGTAATGAAGTGTGTCTGGTTTCTCTTGTGACAGAAGGGGTAGAGGGGTGAGTCTGATTAAAATGTACCACATTTTAACTCTACCTTCTTTGTTAGGTTATTTCTTGTAAAAGACATTTTTATTGTTGGAAAGAAATAATACAGGGACAGGCAATTTAGCAAGCTGCATAATTATTTGAACAGAATTACAATATGTGATTAGGGAATGTTAATTCGTAATTAGATAATCTATGATGTGCCAACAAGTCAGAAGTCTTCCAGAGTCTAGATAATTTTAATCATCACAGAAGAAATCTTGCATCTAGTACTGCAACTAACAGCACCCATTAACTTCTAAAGAAACATGATGTGGGGAAAAGTCAGATAGAGCACCTAACTGTTGTGCTGACCTGGCTTTCCTTCTCTCTCTCCATTATTACCTCAGGCTGTTTGTTGCTGATGAGAGCATGGAAGTCCTTGAACTCCACAGTCTTGTCTCTTATCAGATTTAATATTGCTCGTACCATTGTTACAGCTTTAGGCTGTAGTTTAGAAGAAAAAAAAAAAAGTTAAAATATCTAGCTATAAACAAACTTCCTGAAAGGGAAATTTATAGAGTCTTGATAAAATCTTTTCATCTTGGTTTTGCAGTGTAGATTTGTCTTCTACTTATAACATCAAAAAGATAAATGAGCAAAAAAGAACATCTGTGTTCTGTAGGGTCACTAGCTTTCAGTTTTATTCATAAGTCGCTTCTGTTCGCCACTGAACACAGTTGTCATATTTCAACTAATTTTTGTTAATTATGTCTTTCTTACGTATTGCCAGATCTGTTTTGTGCCTCACATCCGTGATATGTGATATGGCTATTACCACACCAGCTGCTGTCTGCTTGGGTAGATAAAATTTGTACTTAAAATATGAGACAAAGGAGAATGAGTCATCAGCTATGTACTGAAACTGTTATGAAAATATTGGTTTTAAAAGTAGCTAATTAGTCAGAAACAAAATATTTAGCTGATGAGAGGCAAGAAACACTTTAAAAATTAGAAAATAATATGAAAGAAAAGCGAAGCCAAGAGATTTGAAGAAAAGAATAAATAAAGACATAGACAAGATATCATCATTGTATCAAAGACATTAATAATAATGCTTCTTCTATACCCTCTCAAAAGATTTTATTAGTGAAAATTAGACAGAACCTCATGGAAATATATAAAAAAAGGAACACAAATTGCCTCTTCTAATGAAATAACAAGTTTTATGCATCCCACTAGGTATTATGTGAAGCAGCTTTTTTTTTTTTGTACAATTCTGATTGCAAAATATAAAAATAAAAATAAAAAAGAGCACACAGGGAAAAGATTTGTCAGACTGGTAAAAAAGGAGATAATCCTTTTTTCTGTATTTCAGTCACAGTGTGAATAGGAATCAACTTGTCTACCTTGTGAGGGTGCTGTTCACCATGCTCTGATGCATCCCCCAAAAGGAGTGTTGCTCCCACATGCCTCCTGCCTTTGAGTCACTGCTTCAGTATATTAAAAAAATGTGAAATAAATAATACTTAAAAATACTTAAAGGTAAATATTTATATAAAAATAAATTTAAATTAAAAATATTTTAAAATGTGATAGAAAGCAAAACTGTCAAAAAGAAACAGCAAGCATCTCACTGCATAAAATTATGTAGCATGGTGATTTGGATGTTCAACTTGCAGGAAGCAAGTGAATTCAAATCTCCTGAACCAGCAGACAACACTGAGCACAGATCATTTTCCAAAGCTGTCAGGCAAGCAAGGCCATTTTCTGGAACAGTTTTTTTTTTTTTTAAATCAAACTGTGTCTGTGCATAATGTTTCGATCTGCATGAGTTATTATATTCAAGCAAAAAATTGCTTCACTGAAACATTTCTGACTGGCTCTGTTGAATATTTTACATAAACTGCCCACCTCACTTATCTATTGTAAATATTGGTAAATATTGCTTTATGAAGTTTTTGTTTTCTACATGTGTATTACTGAGTATGTAATACTCTTATGGATCTTACCTCCAATGAATGTACTATTTAATGAGTTTGCATATCTTTGCTAACGTATATTTACAGTGCTTTTTTTTAAGTTTTGTGTTTGTCAGGAATGTGGGAAATAAATCCCATCTTCTGTGCTGTACGTCACATTAATGTGCATGCTATTTTATTGATTTATCTCTGTATAGGGTATTCCTTTTGCTATACAACACATCAGCTGTTTTAAAAAAATGTTTATACATTCATATGACATTGTCATAACCTTTTGACTGTCTTTCAGTCTCACCTATGACAAATAAATTCTGCAAATACAGTATGAGATTGTACAGAAATTATATTTGTAGATTGATTGAACTCCTGACAGATTTAGTGAGTTTTTATGAAGTTCAAAAGAAAAAGTAGGAGTTACTGGAAGAATCATAGAATGTTTTGAGTTGGAAGATGTCTTAAACATCATCTAGTTTCAACCTCAAGGAAACCTTCCAGTAGACCAGGTTGTTCAAAGCCCCATCCAACCAGACCTTGAACACGTCCGGGGATGGGGTCATCCACAACTTCTCTGGGCAAGCTGTTCCAGTGTCTCACCACCCTCAAAGTAAAGAATTTATTCCTTACGTGTAATCTAAACTTACCCTTTTGTAGTTTAAAGACATCACCACTTGTCCTATCACTACATGCTTTTGTCAAAAGTCCCTCTCCTGTTTTCTGTAGGCCCCCTGTAGATACTGGAAGGCTGCTAGAAGGTCTCCCTGGAGCCTTCTCTTCTCCAGGCTGAACAGCCCCAGCTCTCTCAGCCCGTTCCCGTAGGAGAGGTGCTCCAGCCTTCTTATCATCTTCATGGCCATTCTCTGGACCCTCTCCAACAGGTCCGTGTCCTTATCTTGGGGGCTCCAGAGCTGGATGCAGTGCTCCACGCGGGGTCTCATGAGAGCAGAGTAGAGGGGCAGAATCCCCTCCCTCGACCTGCTGACCAGGCTCCTCTTGATGCAGCCCAGCATGCAGTTGGCTTTCTGGGCTGTAAGCACACATTGCTGCCTCATGTTGAGCTTCTTGTCCACCATTACTCCCAAGTCCTTCTCCTCAGGGCTGCTCCCAATTCATTCTCCACCCAGCCTGTATTTGTGCCTGGGGCTGCCCAAACCCATGGGCAGGACCTTGCACGTGGCCTTGCTGAACTTCATGAGGTTTGCACGGCCCCACCTCTCAAGCATCTCAAGGTCCCTCTGGATGGCAAGAAGCTCCTAATATAAGCAGTCATGATTTGTTTTTATAACAGCTACAATCTAGGTTAACATGTTCTAAAAGCTTTAAGCCTAATAAAACAAGTAAATGTTTTCATTCACCAGCAAAATTCTTGCTGAACTTTGTGATGTACAAGTCATGAAGTTATGTCCTGCCTTCCACCAGGCAAAATGTAATTTAGAATTATGTGGCTGTTGGTTCTTTTACTATAAAAAAAATCTAATATCTCTAGCTGATCTTCTCAGCAATTTCATTTGTACCCCTTGATTTTAATGTATCCTCTTGTGTAAGTTTCACCACAATAATATTTGACAAACATACATGTTAAAGGCTATTTTTTTCTTCCACTAGCCCTGTCAGTCAGGGAGGTTGTAACATTCCCATTTGATGTATGTTGATGTATGAAAAGTCATGCCCTTCCTACATGGTGGGCTCAACCAACTCATGTTAAGTGCTGAGGTGTGCTACAAGAACAGAGAGGTTGATCTTTGCAAATAGCTGTTCGGCAATCTAACCTCTTTAGCAGTGCTGGCTCACAGAAGAGCCTTGTCTGAGTCCAGCTCTCACGTGTGGAAGAGTTCTGTCTCTCATATCTGGAAGAGTTTAGGCATTTGGCTGTAGGCTGTTTTTTCCAAGCCCGTGTGAGCCACTGACATCAACAAAGCAGCCAGGTCTACAGAAATATGTTTTTCTAGTCTTGCCCATTGTACTTATGCAGTTAGTTCTCATTCCTCTGACCGTGCTTAGTGGTTTTCATGTTATATCAATAGCATAAGGATTTTTTATGCTTACTTTAACTCAGGTATATATATGAACTATTAGAAAGTATAAGCACTTTTTTAAATATGCCAGGTTCATGATTGAAATTTGTAGTAACAGCTGGAGTAAAATTAGGCAAAAATACAATTAAAGGAAGACAAAGTAAATTTTCATAATATAAATGTTCAGTTGTATAAAATGAAAAAATTGTAAGATAACTTTTTCTGTCTTCTTGTGCTATGTCTTTCATAGCCTACTATGTTTGAATTCATGTCCTGTTCTTTCAAAGAAAGGCTCCTCTAAAGCACCTTTAGTGCTCCTCTTAGGCACATTTAGTTGGCTAGCATGGACATAACCTTAGCATATCTAGTGTAGGTAGGTTGGAAATGCCACAAATGTTACAGTCACCTCACAGCAGCTCCGTAGCAATGTCAGTGAAATCTGGCCTGTGTTCAAAGATTGATAAGCAGCAGACCGAGAGGTGAACCACACTTTTCTGTAAGCAAAAGTGTTATGTTTATTTTGAACACATACATTGATTTCTGCTCAATGGCAGGCAGCCGTGGGGACACGTGAATTATTCTTGGGCTCTTAAAATGCAAACAACAGCAGCACCTGAAAGGAAATTTCTTATTGGCTATCTTGTTTTTTCCTCTTTTAAATAAGCCATAGTCTCAAGCTTACATAGATACACCTATTGCAGTGATATGCCAAAGTTGCATCTCATAAAAAAACAAAGCAGCCAAGTGTGAATTAGAACTAATAGAGAAGAAATACCTGTGTTTTACAATTTTTCTTGATCTTTTTGACCTGTGCCATTGTAAAGAAAAGGCATGCAATAACAGAATGAGCACAAAAGGTGGGGTATGGGTTACAAATAAATACATCTTGGCTAAGTTTTGCAAGGATTTAATCACATCAGTGAATCCTGTGATACATAGCAGTAGAGATTGTAAGTTTCACATATATTTTACTTTGAAAGTAGAATCCAGGTACATAGCTTTACATTCTTCCCTGAAGATATCACCCAGAGTCAGTGAGAGCACAAGAGAAAGTTCTCATCCACACTTCTTTGCATCTGATCTTTTTGTGAATTCTTCCTCACCTCATCACAAAATAAGTCCCTATGCCTCTGCTCTTAGGAAAGAGCAGCACTTAACTCTCACTTGGGCTTGGGACTGTTTTAAGTAGTTTCTTCTCTCTGAAATGGAAAGGTCACATTTTTACATAAATAAAAAAAAAAAACAAACTCAGAATGCTGCTTGCCAGCCTTGCTTACACACGCTCACTTTCAGGCTGTCTGTGCTCTGGCATACCACATTTCTAGCTCCCTTTCTTCTCTTTCTTCCAAACTCTCAGCTTCTTGCTTTTGAAAAACGAGGAAGCCTGCTTGCTCCAGGACTCTCCATTCAAAGGGACTGACTTCTTTCAGCCTCACCAGTGTGCTCAAGTGCATCTTAATATTGGAATCCTCAACAGAAGTTAATGTCTGTGAGGCATTTTCTTCTCAGTGAGATGGCAAAAAAAAAAATTGGTAAGTCAAACACTAACCACTTCTCCTCAAACCACAGCTAGAGAAATGTGAAGTGCTGCAAGAGAGTGTTAAAGAGCACTGAGAGTAAACATTTTGCTTGCATAAATTTCATCAGTCCCCAAATACTTGTAAAATAGTTTTTGAAGCAGTTGTGCTTCTAAAAAGATATAAACCATAACAGAGTGACCCTTTATACTGCATTTTCTTCATGTGATAGTTGGGCATAGAGCCAAGGTTTATGAGGACATTAAAGAAAAATTAATTCTACATCATAAGAATGTTTTCATAATATTTATTCATTTAACTGATAAATATTTTATTATGGTTATCTCAGGAAAACAGTAATTAAATCTAAAGGAAAAATCACTATGTGTTTTACAAGAAATGAATTAATGAGAGTTCTTAAATGAAAAATAAGTAGAAAACATAATTTATGCCATTTTTTTCTTGTATTTTGTCCAAATGTTTTGGTTGTATAGAAACTGGCCTAATATAAAAGAAAAAATCCACATACAACTATCCAGGGCTATTCTCAGATGTAATTCGATTAACATATTTCATTATTTTGGTCCATTTAGTCCAGTTAAGTTTCCAGTGGCATTTAAAAGGCAATCCTTGAATTCTCAAAGGCATATCATATATTTCAAAACAGCCAAATCTACTTATTCTAAAAGTACAGAGTATCACTGATGGTCTCAAAAAAGCTGTGATTCCTGTTATTTCTGTAAGATATAACTGTGGGTTTTTTTTTTTTTTTCTATAGGAAAACTGTAGTAATGAGTTTACTATCAAAATCCCCATAGCACTAGATATCAAAGTTATCAGAGATAACATGGGATCAACTTAGTTGTGAACACAAAACTCAGAGAAAACAGTAGATCCTGAAAATAGCAGATGAAAATGTATTTCTATAAGTATTTTCCAGAATTGCCCGATGCTTAAAGAGTGAATACAAATACGAAAATTCAGCACAGCTAATAGAATTTTCTTCTCTCTGTAAAGTGAAATTAAACCATCTCAGAGAGAGAGAAGTCAAGCCACGAGGACCATACTCCAGGAAATGTAGATCTCTTTGTAAAATGTTAAAAAAAAAAATCAATTTACAAGTGCATGTGTCTTTGCCAATAAACTAGCTGGAAATTCCTCAAGCAGGTCCCTGAATTCTGTAGGACTTTGACTCTCTGTAACCTCAGGCTCTAAAAGCTTTTATTCACTTAAGAGTCCTCCTTGAGCTGCTCTGGACTCATAAGAGATTAGAATTTGCTTCTAGGCAAGATAGCAAATAGATATTTAATAAAGTGCTCTAAATCAATTTTAAAATGGCAGAAGTGTCACCTGGTAAATACCTAGACACAGCATACAGAAGTGTTCTTTTTAAAATTATTTTACTGCCTAAAAGTTTCATGCTTTCATTTCTCTACCAGGTTATGCAAGGTAGGGTAAGATATAAATTTCTGGGATTATATAACCAATGACATGATGAGGAAACTGGACGACTGCCTAGAGTACTTGTAAGAAGGGTACAGTCCTTAGTCAGGAAGAGGATAAGAGCCAAATATATTTTTAAATGGTTTGTACGTATTCCTCAAGCTGAGTTCAAACTAAGTTGTTTACTTGTTACAGCACAGCTAAAGAACAAAACTCTGAGGAAGCCACACTGCTTTCAGTTCTGGTCAATCTATATAACTAGCTCAGGGACATGGTAAAGCATGGTAATCTACGGCACTTCAGAAATACATATATGTTCAAGGAATGGGGCAGCTGTTAGCTGCTGTGCTTCCCAGACCTAGGTCTGCATATCATCAGTGGAAATTACAGCACTGAGCAATGAACCTGGTGTGGAGTGGAGGGAGAACTCATAGAATCATGGAATCATGGAACAGTTTGAGTTGGAAAGGACCTTTAAAGGTCATCTAGTGCAGTCCGTTCTAATTCAGGAAGATGTCTACATAATTTCGCTCTTTATTTCCATTCTGATCAGTTTATCAGTTTTAGTCCTGGGGATAAGCCATGTGTCCTGGTTTTGGCAGGGATGGAGTTAATTTTTTCCTCTCAGTAGCTGGTATGATTTGGATTTCGTGTGTGAAGAATGTTGATAAACACCCTGATGATATGAGTTGTTGTGAATGAGACCAAGGATACCGTCCTGCTTTCCAAGTCTTGCTAATTTGTAGATGCAGGAAGCTGGGAGAAAGACAGACAGAACAATTGATCCAAACTGGCCAAAGAGAGTATTCCATGCCATAAACGTCATGCTCAGTATATAAGTGGGGGCTGGCCAGGGCGGGTATCTGCCTTCCTGGCATCCATCTTTCTCTTCAGTTTGCTGGCATCGTTCCCTCTACCTTGCTGGCTCCCTTTTTGCTCCTTTGCTTGCCGCTCGGTTTTGTTTCCATGATCGCTGCTCGGGATGGGCTGTATCAGTTATTGGGACATTGGGTGGTGAGAAAACATGCATTGTTTACCTTGTATATTTTAGTATCCTTATATTCTGTTTTTATTGTAGTTTTCCCTTGTTATTTTAGTAAATTGTCTTCATCTCAACCCACGAGTTCTCCTTCCTTCCCAATTCCCTCCCCCATCCCGCTGGGGAGGGGGAGGGTGAGCGAGAAACTGTGTGGTGATTCGGGCTAAACCATCACACCATGTGACCCTCCCAAATCTCTGACAGCTGAAATAAAAAGCTTAACAGAAGGAAAAAAAAATCTTTTGTGGCTGAAAATCTACAGTGGAGATAAGAGAGATTAATACAGATATTTTTAAAAAGTGTTCAAATGTTTATCTCAAACACACACACATTCCACTGGTTCAACTAAATCAAGCAGCTCTGTTTCTCTATTTGGCTGCAAGAGTTTCCCAAATTTCCAACATCTTCTTTTTGTTTGCTCTTTTATTTGAAGATCATGGACATATTGTACTGGACAGGATTAAAAACTACACAGAATCACAGAATCACAGAATCACAGAATTATCATGATTGGAAAAGACCTAAAAGATCATCCAGTCCAACCATCACCAATACTTCTCAGCTAAATCATATCCCTCAACACAACATCCAAACGTTTCTTGAACACCCCCATGGTCGGTGACTCCACCACCTCCCTGGGCAGGCCATTCCAGTGCCTGACTACCCTTTCCAAGAAGTAATATTTCCTAATGTCCA